>OX467715.1:23740447-24079087 GCA_950111635.1 Agelastica alni
GGATCGGGATGGCAAGGACTGCGTTAGCCAAACTATTAAAAGTATGGAAAGATCACAACATAAGTAAAGCTACAAAACAACGCCTCATAAAATATATACATACAGATATATCGATCAAATAAAATTCTGGACAAACCTCTCCATACAAGAAGTGATGCGGACTGCTGAAGACAGAGAAACCTGGAGAAGTATGACTGTCCCAGACATAAATTCAAGGGGTCACGACGTCTGAAACCAGACATCGACTTGAGAGAGAGAGAGAGAGAGAGAGAGAGAGAGAGAGAGAGAGAGAGAGAGAGAGAGAGAGAGAGAGAGAGAGAGAGAGAGGGAGAGAGAGAGAGAGAGAGAAAGAGAGAGAGATAGAGAGAGAGAGAGAGAGAGAGATATGTGCATATTGTAAATTTATCTTGTGTATTTTCTAAGCTTTCAAATATGAAATAAGACAGCACAATTTATTTTTTTATTATTTATTTTAGAAAAACAATAACTGTACATTTTTAACGAAACTCCACTATTGTTATTGGGAACGAAAAGAATTAATAAAACTTAAAATTATTGAAAAATTTATGATTAACCTCCTCTTGCATAAACGAATGCTTTCATTCGACGAGGCATGCTCTGAATAAAATTAAGGATTACATTCTGATCCATGTTATACCACTTATGCAATAGCAACTCTCAGCTCCTGTGCCGTTCTTGGGGCAGGTATATGCCTTCGGATACGTTGCCCTAACTCATCCCAGACATATTATATGAGATTTATATCTGGACTGCATGCTGGCCAATCAAACCGCGTAATTTCTACTTCATCTAGATATTTACTAACAATCCTGGTAGCGTGTGGTCTTGCATTATCATGCATGAAAATGCCTTGCTCACCTATAGTGACGATGAAAGGCATAACATGATCGTTCAGGACCTCCGTTATGTATCTGTAAGCTGTAAGAAAGCCATTCCATACGAAACTAACTCTGTACGAATCGAGTAAAATCCAATCAATACTGGTGACTCAATGTTGACCCTGTATTCATCCTTCTGCAAGACAATCTATTAGCACGAAGCCTTCTTCTAACTCTCCATTCGCTAATATTAGCGCATTTAATCTAGTGAAGTTCCTTTCGCAGCCGAACCGCAGAAGATGTTCTATCCCGCAAGCTTGACATCAACAAAAACCGATCATCTCTTTGACTCGTAACACTTTTTCGCCCAGATCTAGGTATTCTGCTTATAAGACCATTCTCCTGATAGCGATGGTACATATTTTGTACAGTACATAGGCTCTTACCAACAATTCTGGCAGTTTCACGTTCTCCTCTACCATCTTGTATCAACGTTACAATTCATGCCATAACAATAGTATGTAAAGGTAAATATTATGATATTATGATTAAGACAGATGCTGTGCTAGGATTATTGTAATGAATTTTGTTTGACAGTTCTAACAACTGATACAGATCTCAGAAGCAAACAAAAGCCGTGAAAAATATGCTGACTATTTTTAATGTTATCGCAAACGTCCAAGGTTTGCAAGATTTGAAAGTTTAAAGGTTAGCGCGTATAATCGAAATATTACAATCGAATGATTTTATAAATAATACATTAATGAGTGCTGATAGCTGTTATTTAAAGCATTTGTTGTTAGCTTGCCAATGTTTTAATTTATTTCAATTTAGTTAACTTTCCTAATAGTACATCAATACAATTGACCTAGATCTAACTTTCCTTGTTTACAATATTATTGGAATTTTAAAAACAATACTAACCTTACTAATTGGGTTGACAGTTGATACTTAATGTTATCGATAATCGGTTTTCGATATGAAATGAAATATATCGATAACAAAAATACAACAACAGTGACATGAACACGCCCACCAGGGCTTTTGTTTGCTTCTGCTTACTGTACTTGCATTCAGTGCAATTATCAATCACTATGATAACACGATTGAGTTTGAGAACTTCATTCCAAATAAATTTCAAAATGTCACGTTTTGGCAATGCGAATGTTTAAAGTATAAATGCACAAATCAAAGAAAAAATTCCCAGAAATATAACCTACACTCACAAATATATTTGGGATATATTTATGGAAGTTTGATGCGAACGAGAATATGAATTAAATATAAAAGGAAGCTTAAAAGAACTAGCGTTGATACTAAAAGATTGGGTGGTCAATATGAGAAAGAAAGAGGGGACCGAGTTTAAGGAAGCAACGGTGAACACAATGTGGAACGTTTCGTGCAAACTTTTGCAAGAAAAGTACTATAATGACTATAATATGATTGACCCCTTTAAAAATATGGTATTCAAACCAGCCCAAGATGCCCGCGATGCAATCAGGAAAAAACTACAAGCAGATCTATGTAAACGTAAGTCCAGTTCATTTTCGTTATATTTGTCGGAAGTTAACAAAATAATATTGCTATGGGATAAAAATACTCCTGAAGGTCTTTTTTGTAATTTTTACCATATTGCTGTTGTAGAATAAGCGTAGCAGGGAGAAGAGGCAGTTGCTAGTCTGGAGGATTTTTTTCATATCGAGAAAAATAACGATGAATCTCCATCAAATCGCAATGAATACAATCTGGTGTTTAGTAAAACGTGCCAAGATGGTTCTAAAAGCAAGTAGTAAATGGTTGGATTCCAATATTGAAAGACAAAGCTACCCTGTACGTCTTTTTCATAAACTGATATCAAAACGAGGCGACAATTTTACCTCACCATGACTGTTCTTAAAACCAAATCGACGCTGGAAAAATGAAACTGACAAATGGTACGACAATGTACCCGTTAAAAGAAATACAATAAATGGATGGACTTAAATCTGCTAAGGCAATTGGCTTAAAAGTAGAGGACAAAAAGATAAAAAATCACTCGTATAGATCAACTGCTGTTAGCGAATTGTCAAAAATTGGTGTAAAACAACAACAATTGCTAAACATTACTGGTCATAGCAATCAAAATTCTATAAACCTTATTTAAATCTCGATCAAGAACACCACAACAAGATCATAATTATTATGTAGTATGTAGTCGGTGATCGTTTCGATTTTTAGATCTTTGTGTAAATCAGAATTTTGGATATACCAGGGGGCATTGGTTATACGTTTTAGGATTTTATTTTGGAATTTTTGAAGTTTATGTCTTGTGGTTTTTGCTGCTTGACAAAAGAAGATGCAGCCATAAAGAAGTTGTGGACGTATAATTTGTTTATAGATAAGGACTTTGTTTTTGAGGTTTAATTTGCTTCTGTAATACAGAAGATTTCGGAGTCTGCCAGACGTTTTATTGCAGCGGGTTATTTGCGTGTTTATGTGAGAGTGCCATGAGAGTTTTCTGTCTAAATCTATACCTAAGTATTTGACTTTGTATAAATAATATCTTTATTTTAAACCTTTAATTGAGGCATATTCGGGTTTCTTCTTCGAAAAAAGAGAATAGCTTGTGTTTTTTCGACATTTAACATGATTTTCCAAGCTTTTGTCCATTTTTCTATTTCGTTTATTTGCCTTTGCATATTTACCTGTAAAAATCTGATGTTTTTTTATGTGCTAAAGGCCGCAGTGTCGTCTGCGTACATAGCTAGTTCGGTTTTTTTGTTTTCGGTGTGTCTGCTTTGTAAAGATTATATAGGGCTGGCGATAACGTTGAACCTTGCGGTACGCCGGCTTCTATAAATCTAGACTGTTTTCGGTTAATTTTTACGTTGAATTTTCTGTTTTTTAAAAATGAATTTATCATTTTTATTTGATAAATAGGGAAATTCATCCTGTTTAGTTTATATCAAAAGAGCTTCGTGTCATACTTTATCGAAGGCTTTTTGTATATCAAAGAGTATCATTAAGGTACTTTTTTTTTAAAACCTGTAGTAATATGTTCTACAATTCTTGTAAACTGCGATTTTGTGTTGTGATCTCTTCTGAAGCCGAATTGTTCATTTGGGATCACATTATACTCTTCTATGTGAGTTAGTAGTCTTTTTAATATTATTTTCTCTAATATTTGGCCTAAACATGGTAATATGGAGATTTGAATAAACTGAAATAAACATTATCTATAACTATAACCCATTTTTTTTTCAGTATTTTTTTTTACCTTATTGTGAACATAAAGTCCAACAAAAAATAAAAAAATGTGCAGTACAAAGACTTTATTGCTACACAAAAGCTCACTACTTAAAGAGGTAGAGGGAGCAATGGATGCGATGATAAAGTTTCAATACAGAAAAGAACATTCCTGGCAAAAATACCGGCGACGAAAAAACTAGGACAAAACATCCTGATAAAGCACCTGTTATTGTATGCTCGTATTTAAAGATTAAGTCCAGCAGCAGGAAAAAAATTGCCGATTTAAAAAATATCGAACACGGCGCTGGAGAAACGTTCATCTAACAAAAATTCGAAATGCCTGACAAAGCCTCTCAATATTGAAAGACTTGTCTCTTGAAAAGCCATGCTATGCCGCGACAGACTGCTTACATTTCAAGAGAAAGAAAAGCGTTTTTTTTCTTATTCCTTCTTCTCCTCTTCTTGTTTAGCCAGCTAGCGATCCTTAAGAAACGAAAACAAATTCTTAAAACAGTTCAAATTATTCAATTCAAAATTATTAATTAATGTGGTCTGTTTGATTTTTTTTTGTTAAATAAAATCTGCTTAATAAAGAGTGGACTAAAAATTTTTTTTTCGAAGACTGTCATCAAATGTTAACATTTTCGTTAAAAACTCAGTTAGCAAAGTGGCTCTTTTCTGTCACTCAGCTAATAAATCTTATGTTCTAGAACGTAAATGTTAAACACTTGGTCATATTTTAGGGACTTATTTACGAATTTAATAATTGAATACTCAACTTACGAGTATATTAGTTGCAAAACATAATAAAATATTATCCAAGACATACATAATTCAAAAACTCCACAGTTTTCAGATGGTTCCTGGCTTTCAGTTTTCACTAATTTCATTTTCACTTTTCAGTTTTATTAATTTAGGTTAGCTCATTGGTCTACTAGGGCGGTTTAATAAGTCAGTGACTTTTTAAATAAAACAAATTTTTTTCCGCAAATAAACATTTTATTTTTCTACATAATCACCTTTTAGCTCGATACATTTAGTCCAGCGTTTTTCTAATTTTTTTATTCCCTCCAAATAATAGGTTTTTTCAAAGCTCTCAAAATACGCGTTTGTTTCGGTAATGACTTCTTTATTCGACTCAAATCTTTTACCGCCCAGCCATTTCTTTAGGTTTGGAAACAGAAAATAGTCGCAGGCGGCTAAATCTGGAGAATATGCTAGATGGGGTAGCAGTTCGTATCCCAATTCGTGGATTTTGGCCATCGTGACTAGACAAGTGTGCACACGTGCATTGTCTTGATGGAACAGCACTTTCTTCTTCGCCAAATGCGGCCGTTTTTGCTTCAAATCAACGTCAAATCTGTTCAAAAGCTTTGAATAATATTCGCCGGTGATCGTTTTACCTTACTTGACGTAATCGATGTGAATGACACCGCGTACATCCCAAAAAACTGTGGCCATGACCTTGTTGGCTGACAGACTCTGTTTCGCCTTCTTTGGTCCACGTTCACCCCAAGCAACCCACTGTTTCGATTGTTCCTTGGTCTCTGGCGTGTTGTGATGGATCCACGTTTCATCCACAGTAATAAAACGGCGCAAAAATTTGTACGGATTACGGTTGAACATCGCTAAACACTTTTTTGAAGTGGTCACACGATTGCGCTTATGGTCGAGTGGGAGCAATCGCGGCACCCATATCGCAGAGAGTTTTTTCATGTCCAAATATTCGTGTAAAATATGATGAACCCGTTCAGTTGAGATACACCTACAGCATGAGCCAACTTACGCACTTTCATTCTCCGATCATCCAGTATCATTTCATGGATTTTATCGACGATTTCCGGCGTGATCACTTCTTTTGGGCGACCTGGACGTTCGGCGTCACTAGTGCTGGTACGACCACAACGGAACTCTGTAAACCACTTCTTAACCATTGAAATTGATGGTGCCGGGTCCCCGTAGTATTAATCAAGTCTTTCCTTAGTTTCAGTGATGGATTTTTTACGTAAAAAGTAATGCTTAATCAGCACACGAAATTCACTTTTTTCCATTTTCATAAAAATTCACGAGGTTGTCTGCTTTGAACGGCTATCAAACACCAACTGCACGACGTTTCTTGCTCAAAATTAGAAAGTTTCCCACTGATAGATTATAGCTGACGGCAGCACTGTTGCATTTGGAGTAACTGCGCGGGAAATTTAAAAAGTCACTGACTTATCAAACGGCCCTCGTATTTTGACTAGATTGTAATATAATAAAATGCTCAATAAAGTAAATATTTGAAAACTCTTTAGTTTTTACATGTTTTTCAATGCCACAAATCACAAATGTCAACATTCCTTTCATGTCTTGTCATCTGTCAATTATGGGTGAGTATATATAGTAGAGATGGGATAGCGATTTATCGATATTGCACGGATCAGGGAGATAAGGATTCAGATACGGGCCATCACAACTCGTGAGTGAATAAAAAAACTATTTTAAACATGACGACCATTATAATTATTTATCTTGTAGTACATAAAAATTGAAAGTACCGATGTTGCAGCGATTAAAATTTATGCCGGATTCAGTGCTATTAGTTATCGTCGCTTCTATTTTTGTTTGTTTAATAAGGCTGCTGTTGTAATTTATTTTTGTGAATTACATGCCCATGCTATTTGTTCACTTTTTTTAAGTTTATCAGCAATAGAAGCGACTTTCATGCTTTCTCATATACAGGGTGTTTCATTACTTATTGTAAATATTTAAACTATAGAATCCTGAACTTAAAATATAAAGATTCAACCCAAATCACCTAAATAAAATGTGTCTCCTGTCTGAGTTACAGGGTGTTTTATTTGAAAATTTAAAAATTATTTGTGCCCAGTACTTCGAAACTTATTACACCGCCCCCAAAAATTCTCACCACACGACTCCCAAGACTCTCACCACACGACTCAGACTACCTCCCAAGCCGGATATCAAGAAATGATACGGAATTGACGTCAACCAAGAATATTCGCAAGTCTATGTTCCACAATAAGAATCGCGTTCGTCCGTGTTGATAGCTAGCCTCATCTACACAGAAATGTAAACCAAACAATAATATAATCGATAATACACAATAATCGAGGCTAAAAACTAAAGGAAAATCTAATAATGACAATACCTTACTTAATCTCCAGTGATCAACAAAAATGCCATAGCCATTAACAATTGAATCTTATCACAATAAGGTATGCAACACTATTTACAACGAATGATATATTTAAGTTACAACAAAATACGGTACGCGACACTATTTACGAGTATTTGAGGAATATAAAATTATCAGAGATATAATTATAATGGAACTGTAGAAGGGAAAAAAAAGCACGTTACAAACTATTTAAAGTATTATTGCCATATTTGGTGGGAAGTGTTAGTATTATACACCCTACTAAATTATGATAAATAAACGTTTCTGGCTAATACCAGAGACGTACGACAGGGGCAAGTGTCTGGTTGACTCCTCCCAAATTCTACGCCACTGGCAGAATTGCAATTTTATCACAATTTTTCGATTCTCCAATACTTTCTTCGTGAATATTGTACTTTTTCTCCATGGCGATAAAGTTACTATCTTTCGAGATATTTCGGGTTAAACATGAAGCTGCACATTTATTTTGATTTCAATGTGTATTAATTATGTCGTTGTTTTGGGTCATATGATTGCATTTATTACGCGAATGCAACTTTAATCTTTATTAAGAAAAAACATAATTTTATTTATCGAAATTTTTTCAACGAATAGATGCATTTACAATATCAAAATTAGATAAATAAATGCAATTTGATTAATTTCTCCATTTTATTTAGATAAATTGTACATTCCGCCAATTTTATTGTCAATCAGCCAAACATATTTTTTGTAAAACTTGA
Organism: Agelastica alni; assembly: GCA_950111635.1. Taxonomy (NCBI): domain Eukaryota; kingdom Metazoa; phylum Arthropoda; class Insecta; order Coleoptera; family Chrysomelidae; genus Agelastica; species Agelastica alni. The sequence continues at coordinate 23,748,418 of OX467715.1, forward strand.
GGACCGTTTAGCGAAAGAATAAATAAACTTGTTGAGGTAAACCGGGGTCACATTGAACATTTGTTGTAAAGAGTTTCTAAATTCTGTTAATGTGCTTTTTAATATTTTCTTCTTAATAAAATAGTCCGGTCAATTTAGACATTCGAAGTTACATAAAGTCCCAACAAGCTGAATTTCTGTGAAGTTGTTCAAAACATAATTATAAACAATGTCTAGAAGTTCCCCATCATTCCCCTGTAAGGAAAAAATTTAATTCAAGGTCAAAGGTCAAAAAAATGAGTTTTTCGCAATTTTCAGCAAAACAGTAGGTTTTATCATAAAAGTACCTTAGACAAAATTGTAGATCATAAAATTATCTATAAAAAATAACTTAATATTTTTTTTCTTACGAGCCACCGTTTCTGAGATATAACGATTCAAAAAGTTATAAAAGTTGTTATCGTCATAATATGCACACGTTTCCACGCCACCTATGAGGTAGTGTACTTAGCGCGTTTTTTTAACGTGGTTTCCCCAGTAGGCCTACTCCACGGGTCAGTTGTGATCCTGTTTAATGTAAAACTATTGCAAAATAACGGACATTTTCAAAGATTGGGAAAGATAAAAGCGATGTAAATGAAAAAAAAAGTGTTGAAGTTTATTCGTCTTATTCGTAAGTTTCAAATTCTTGTTCTTCTTCTTGATCTTCTTCTTGTTCTTCTTCTCCTGCTTCTTCTTCATCTTCATTTTGGATGCAAGTAAATTGCGTCAATAGCGATGTATCGCATGATACTTCGTCGGAGTCAAACGAATCCTCCATTGTTTGTGATTCAATATTAGAGCACGACCGGCCTTGACAATTTGTGCATGCCAAAGAACAAGATAGTCCGACTTTTTTGCAACCACATTTAGCACTGCATCCCTTTTTGCAGTTGCAAAAAAAAAACAGATATATATATATATATATATATATATATATATATTATATAGAATATTACAACTCTAGATGTATATACGTGGCGTACTCATGCATATTATGACGATAACAACTTTTATAATTTTTTGAATCGTTATATCTCAGAAACGGTGGCTCGTAAGAAAAAAAGTATTAATACAATTTTTATAGATAATTTTATGATCTACAATTTTTGTCTTAAGTACTTTTATGATAAAACTTACTGTTTTGCTGAAAATCGCGAAAAACTCATTTTTTTGACCTTTGACCTTGAATTAAATTTTTTTCCTTACAGGGGAATGATGGGGAACTTCTAGACATTGTTTATAATTATATTTTGAACAATTTTACTAAAATTCAGCTTGTTGGGACTTTATGTAACTTCACTCTCATTTTTTGGTCTAAATTGATCGGACTAAAATTGTTCTTTTATTTAGATTATAACATTTTCAAAACCACAATTTGTTTTTAATGCTTTGATGCATCTATTTGCTGAAAAAATTTTAATAAGTAAAATTATGTTTTTTTTGTTAATAAAGATTGAAGTTTCATTCGCGTAGTAAATGCAATCAATTGACCCAAAACACCGACATAATGTCACGTGCCTATTTTTTTTCCCTTCTACCGTTCCATTAGTAATTGGGTCTCTGATAGTCTGGTGCTCGTAAATAGTTTTGCATACCGTATTTTGTTTTAACTTAAGTATATCATTCGTTGTAAATAGTGTTGCATACCTAGTAGTGATAGGATTTAATTATTAATGGCTGTGACATTTTTACTAATCAATGGAGATGGAGTGGGGGTTTTTGTTATTAGATTTTGCCTTGATTTTTGGCCTCGATTGTCGTGTGTTGTCAGCTATATTATTGTTTGGTTTGCTTTTCTGTGTGGATGGGCTGGCTATCAACACGGACGAGCGCGATTATGAGTTTGGAACATAGATTTGCGAAGATGGTTGGCTGACGCGTGTCCCGTGTCATTTCTGATATCCGGCCTGGGAGTGAGTAGTTGGAGAGTCGCTTGGTGTCAGTCTTGGGAGTCGGTAGTGAGGATTTTAGTGTCGTCGTGTGATATTAACAAGTGTGCAAAACCTCTACGGTTTTCTCTTCATATCTGGCAGTATTTGGGCCATCTTAATTGGATTTTGAAGAAAAATCATTTGATTTTTAACTTGGCCATTCTATCTTACCTTCGTTGTTGATATTTTTGGTGTCGAGTTAAAATAACCGCATGCGGGATTTATTTGAGGGAAGCCATTGTTGATTAGCACGTGCCGTTCCATAACCATCATCCATATCGACGATAAATTTCAGTGTTATAAAGACTTGCTTGGTGTTTTTAGCAGAAATTATTATGATAATACTACTTGGTGTTTCTGTTTCTTGGATCATCGATGTAACAGTGACGTCTCTATGAAGTTTTCAATTGGTTACATAGTATTGAGTTTAATTTTATCAACTTATCAGTTATTATGTGCTCGATCTAAGTGTTTTCAATAGTTTAAAAGTAACAAATTATTTTCATTACATTTGTACCTGCTCCAAGTTGAATCTAAACGTATACATTACTGAATATACATTATGTAATTATTGTGATGGTTTCAAATTATTATTTTTGTTGCAAGTCCATTTATTTTGTATTTTTTTTTTCTTTTGCTATCAAGAATTCTAAAACCAATTATTTTTGAAATTTTAAATATTGTGAACATTTTTTTTTTAATTTTGTACATCATTAGGTTTTTATTATTGTCTAAAAGATTGTTATAATTAATTTAAATATTTTTTTAAGAAAAGTGTATTAAATTCGTTTAATCTACTTTACAAAAATACAGAATTTGTTGTAAAAAAAAAATCAGAACATCATTTTTACTTAATTAATATATTGCAGGAATTGTAAATATAATTTTATTTATTTAGTTCACCAAAATTTTTTGTTGTTTATCGTGTGGCTCTGCTAGTGCCTATAAGACCTAGGGGTTTCCGGCTTGTACCGTCTGAGTCGGTGGCGCGGCTCACTTTTATATATTTTTTTTCTTCTACCCTCTACGGCTGAGCTCGGGCATAATTTGCCAGTAGAGAGACCGCTGGCAGAGTACTCTTTAGAGAACTAAAAGACGTGGCAACTATTAATACAAATTAAAATCAACATAATTGTGCAGCTTCTTGTTTAACCCGAAATATCTCGATAAATAATAACTTTATAGCCATGGAGACAAAAACAATATTTACGTTAAAAGTATTGGAGATTTAAAAAATTGTGATAAAATTGCAATTCCGCCAGTGGCGTAGAATTTGGGAGGGATCAACCAGTCACTTTTCTCTGTCATACGCCTCTGGTAGTAGCCAAAAACGTTCATTTTACATAATTTAGTAGGGCGTATAGTACTTACACTCCCCACCAAATATGACGATAATACTTTAAATACTTTTAAAAAACTGGACACAAATAATTTTTAAATTTTCATATAAAACACCCTGTTACTCAGACAGAAGACACATTTTATTTAGGTGATTTACAAAGGTATGACACTTATTCAACCTAACAGCCAAGTCTCGTAAACATGAAAATATCACCGACCAAAACAAAGTGCTTAACAACATCAAAAATTCCTCTTAGATGCAAACTTGAGTTTGATGGTAAAGTAATCGAGCAGAAAATGAAATTTAACTACCTCGGCATAGAATTTTCCAGCTTTGGTAATATTGAAGAAGAGGTAAGAGATCAAACAACAAAAGCAATTAGAATAGCTGGCTGCCTGAATACAATATGGTACAATAAGAGTATGGGAACGAACACTAAATCGAGGATCTACAAAACCGTCGTAAGGCCGGTGATGACATATACCACAGAAACCAGGCCAGAAACAGCGAAAACCAAAAGACTCCTACAGACAGCTGAGATGAAGATACTCCGTAGAATCACTGGAAAGACACTACTGGATAGAGAGAGAAGCGAGAATATCAGAACAGCCTGTAAGGTCAAAACATCAATGACTGGGTAGCAAACAGGAAAAAGGAATGAAACGAACACAAAGGTAGACTGAACAACCGCAGATTTGTGAGAATTGCTCGCGACAAGAGACGGTGGGCGCCCCAGGAAACAATGGAGCGACGGCCTCCCGCATGTGGACGATAATTGAACAGGCGACTCGCCTAAAATCAAGAATGAAGAAGAAGAAGAGTTAAATCTTTATATTTTAATTTTAAAATTCTATAGTTAAAATATTTCCAATTAGTAACGAAACACCCTGTATAGGTGTATTTAATTTTATCAGGGCGCGCTAAACTACGCCCGTCTTATCATTTTCATTTTAAAAGCGTACAGTGTTCCAGTAGATTTTTTTGTGCTACCCTGTATTCTAAACAATACACCATTACTGGTCTAACTAATGTCTCGTATACTTTTTAATATAGTAGGTTTATATTTAATAATTTGTTGGTACTTTTATAAGTTCATAAGAACACAATTTTAAAGATAAAAAGGGTAAATTGTTTTGGTGAAAATGCCCCCTTTGTAACATCTTAATTGATTGCTTTCGCCTGTCGCTATTGTATCGTTCATTAGCTGGCCTAGGTAGTCGATGTTCTTCCTATCTTTTTTAAAGATGGATTTATCACACAATGCAACAATTTGTTTTTTTACATTGTGTCTCATCTCGTTAATATTTTCGGAATCTTTAATTGGAAATGTCGATTTTAATTCATTTCGGTATGTGCAGGTATTGGAAATATTTTGTCACCGTTTACGCTTCAGTCATCAAAGAATAAAACTTCAAAAGAAAAAAAGTTAAAATGAAAATGATTAAAAACATTTTTCTTTTGCGTCAACGCCATATTTAACGAATTTTCGTCATTATGACGACGAACACAAAATATATTTATGCGTTTTTACAATTATATTTGATTTTTTGGATTGATTGTCTTTATTTCTCTTTTACCCCTTCCTTTCAGGGGTTGGGCTCATTCTTAATAATTGCGAGTCATTGTTTTAAAATTGCGTTCCAAACTTTATTAGACATGGGTAGAAAATTTAAATTAAAGAACTGAATTAACAATTTAACATTTATTGTTTTTAGATCTAGGAAAAATATCTTAAAAAATATAGAATTTGCTTAATTTAAAGTCAAAAAAAATATTATTATAAAAATATTTAAAACTTATTTTTAAAAAACCAGCTAATTTCGCCGCATTTTAATCTATCCTACAGGTATATGTGGGTCGATTATATAATTAGAAAACAACTACACTCCTGGCTATATACCTATGACAACTGTTGAATTACATCTGATAAATAATCGTGCGTAAGCCCATTTCGGGTGATATGCAGATGCCCATTAGGTAAAAGAAGAAATTTATCTATTCCAAGATACCACTTATGGACCGGTTTCCGGGTGCTGCCTCTTATCACCGTAGGGTAGGTCTCGGCAAACTCAAGTTTGCCCTTTAAAGAGACAACTCAATAATTCTCACCTATACAATACATACATATAGTCACGACTTTTTCCCGAAGGGGTAGGCAGAGACCACTTCCTTCCAGTTGCTACGGTTCTTACACACATCTTTTGCTTCCTCTACTTTCATCAGTGCTCTCATGCATGCTCATCGGTTGTTGGTACTCTTGACCTAGCCTTTCTTAAAACAATGTTGATCTGATTGAGATATGTTCGCCGAGGTCGACCTCTACCGACTTGTCCATTCACACTCGCCTTATAAATTTGTTTCGTCAATCTTTTTTCATTTATTCTTTCTACGTGTCCAAACCATCTAAGCATTCCTTTATCTATCTTTGTAACCACATCTTATTTTACACCACAGCGTTTTCTTCTTTTCATTTATCCTATTTTCATGCTTTTTCTGCCACACCCAACATTTACTACCATACATAGGTGTAGGAACCAACACACCTCTATGCACAGCTAGATGTGCCTTTTTTGACTCTTTCTGGCTGTTTACAAAGCTATACAATGCCCCATTTATTTGTTTTCCTCCAACACCCTTCGCTCAATGTCACTGTCATACTTTCCATCTCTCCTAAACTTTGAACTCAAGTACACAAATTCATTTACTTGTTTTACTTTTTCTCCCTTAATTGAAACTTCACAATTTGTCATGCTTTCTTTTTTTTCAAAAACCATTACTTTCGTTTTGCTTACATTTATTTTCATTTCTTTGATTTTCAGGGCATCATGCATAACATTAACTATCGCCTTCAACTCCTCTTCAGATGACTTGATCATCGGCGTAAAGAAGGCATTTTTATAATGCATTGAAATAACTTAATTTATGGTAAAATAATATTTTAATACAATACTATTATTGTAGTAACATTACGATATTAAAAAAGAAATAGTATGCAACATATTTTTTCTACGACCATTGGATTCTACACAATTACATATGCGTTATCTATTGATGAATGGATATGATTCCTTGGACATGTTGGATCCTGATACATTAATCAACAGCTGACAACCAATCACCCATTTTAATATTCAGGATCCAACAGGCTGAGACCAATGAGGAAGCTGCAATAGAACAGTTTTTTTATGATCTGCTCGATATCGCGAATGTCATGTTCATTCTGATGAACTGTCATCTTGACTATTCGATTACGACAATAAAATCGAGAATTTAACGAGTGATAGTAATGGTCTGCGATGGTCGTAGAGAAAGTATAGTTTTCTACTCGCGTATAATGGCTCGGATGATTCCAAAACTCGCCTGCGCTTGGTTTCGAAATTTTCATCCTCGAGAATAATAGCCATCATTATACGCTCGTTAAAGAATATACTATTTTTCACGACAATACTGGAAATATACTCATTATCAAATTATTTTTAATAACATAATGACAACATTCACACTCTAGAGTGGGAATATTCATTCTGCAACAGTTGTTTTTATGGGGTTTGCATGTATTTTCATTTCATCACTTATTACGGTATAAATATTCCGTAATTGCTTCAAGCCAGGGATATCGAACCTTTTTGAGCCTTAGTGCCAAAATTTTTTTTTTTTAATATCATAATATGTCGCGTGCCACATGCCATGGAAATAAAAATGCATTAATTGTTTGTGTAACTTTAGATTTTTAATATAAACAAAGCATTAATACATCGAAAAATATATTTGAATACTTGTTAATGGCAAAAGAAAAAAAATAAATAAAAAATTGACTTAATAAAAAAAAATGTAAAACCCTCAAAACTTCATTATTAGTGAGATTTTTGTTGTTGGATGCTAGATGCCAAATTTTCATTGAAGAAAATAATGACACACAGGAATAAGTCGACGAAAACATTGTTAAAATGCCCGTTGCTACTTTTTTAAGACGAGAAAAAGTTTCCGGGATGGATAGCCAAGTTGTAAGTACTTCATTTTCGGCAGTCCTCTGGACTGGTCCAACGAATCGATCTCGCTCAATTTCTTCCAAAATAATTCTTAAATCTTTAAATTTTTGTGTCCATATTGAACTTGACTGAAAATCTACCAATTCCATATCAAAATCATCTAATTCTATAAATTCAAACATTGTCAAGTTTAATTGCTGATACGTATAGGTGTCTGGATGAATAATAAATTTTGTAGTTTTTTAAGTTGTCGAAACTGAACAAACCTTTTTGAAAATTTGATTGCGCTGTGACCTACTTTATTATGTTCATTACAAAAAAATAGAACACAAGGTGCTGACGGCAGCTGTTCGCCGGAGAACAGATAAAGTGAGTTCGAGTTATTTACGGCTCTAAGAATGAAAATTCAGATTCATTAAGGGCGCCACCCAATTTAGATATTGCTTTACTATATTTGGATAATTGAGAAAACCAAATATCTATCTTTAACAAAATACCTAAAATGACTTAATATTAAATTTTCTTAGACATTCAGGCTGGGCAAATAGGAGAATAAAAAAACATATCACATATAATAATATAATTAGAACATCAAAGCGGACAAGACAAAATACGTTGTAGACCAGGGTACCATAAAATAATAATTACATAAATTAAATAACATATATAACAATATTAACTAATGTATTATAGCGAAATACATACACTTTTATACCTGGTGTTATACCGCTCAAAGTTACCAGAATGGGGTATAATGGTAAGAAATAAACCTGTGACTGAATCTGCTGTCACATAGTACTATGTGAGAACTTCACAAAAGTTCTTTAGATTATAGTTTATAAAATTATCACGGTGGTATAATATACGATATCAATAATTAGTAATTATTTAAAATGATGGTATGATAAGTACTAATATGATAAAATAGTTATAAAAAAATTTCAAAAAGGTAAGAGAACACTGAAGGTGTAAAAAAACCTGGTATTAAAGTCCAATGGTCCACATATGTAGCCTCTATCCAAGGTCCACTTGATGTAGTTGAAGACACAAAAACGAAGACAGGAAGAAGACAGGAAACAGACAGCAAAACGAAGAGAAGGCAGAAGAAAGGCTCAACCTTCCAGGTCAGCCAGGGGTCGATGATGCAACTCAGCAGGTCTCTAGCCTCTATCGGCTACTACTAGATCTCATCCGGTGGATGTCTGACGATTGCCAGAAGTCTGATGATGAGGGCTAAGCTGTACCCTAACACCCTTCTGAGAAGGGAGGTAAAACTAGAAGATATCCATAACAGCAAACAGGACTAAAACGGACTAACAGGACATCAGGACAAAATGGCGGTGTTCCCACCGCATGGCAGCTTACCGGTGTTTGGCACAAATCCCCATATAAGGCTCCAAAAAAACCACTAACGATGGGTGCGACTTGATCTCGGCCCAAACGGCACTTCGTAAATTCCCCCCTAAGGGTTAATTTCGGTTCAGTACCGAAAAAGAATCCCAAACACGAGACAAGCGCACCTCATCATGGCCGCACCGAAAAAGAACTCCTCGACGACCACGAGGACAGAACCATCCTCCTATTTCTAACAGTTGCCAGAAAAAACTGCACATCCTGTATGAAATCAGCGCCAGTTTTGAATTCCTAGCCTCTCATTGGTCAGAACCATAAATGCTATTGATTGACAGAATGAATTTCATAGAATGTAATCTAAAAGACCATTCTTCTTCTTTCTTTTCTACTATGGCACGAAACATTAACGGCTAACCGACTTGAGACCGATGACAGAAGTTCTATGAAAGAAGAACAGTGACAATCCGCACAATGACATTGACGTCTAGAAAATAAATAAATATAACCTTTAAGATTATATTTTGAAAAATAAAGAAAAAACCCAGTAAATACCTAGAGATCTCATTCAGAATCAACAAAATCCTGGGACAAACCTTCAATAGCCTAGAATTTATCATACCAGAGAACACAACGGTATGTCGCCTGCTCACATGTGAATGGATGTTTTTATTGACTTCACTATCTTAAATTTCAGAAATCCAGGAATCCAGCCAGAAATCATAAGGTTCCTGCAGCTTGAATATATTACTTTCAACAGCTCTTAGAATGTCAGAAGCAAGAGTATTACCTAGTGTTGAAACTTGTGAAATTTACTAGTATTCAACTATATATATGTTTGTTTTGAAATAGTGAAATAAATGTTTTATTCAGGAATTTGATATCAAAACTGAATGTTCTCTGTAAGTACAATGCCCAATAAATAAAAAAACTATTATATATAAAAAAACAAAATTAGCTGGTAGCAATTTCAAATGCTACAATGCCCAATAAATGAAAAATTTACTATATATAAAAAAACAAAATTAACGAGTAGCAATTTCAAATGCTACAGCGCATGTATCAAGAAAAAAATATACAAAAAAGTATTATTTAGGAGAAATCCGTATTAAAGTTATTTATAAATTTAATCGATGTTGGAACCATCTTTAAAGAGCTCTTACTCCCTTAGCAAGCATTTTTAGATGATACGTATCATATCATATTTGCATATTTGCAAGAGTCGTACCCATTCACTTATCGATAACAGATCGCACATACGAAAAAGAGGGAAACACTAGAGCACAAAAGGCAAGGAAACGAAGGATTACGATGACAAGATGGCAGGAAGAATGGAGCCAAGAAACCATGACAGCACAATAGACAAAGAAGCTAATACCGGAAATCACAACTTGGGTAAAACATAAACATGGAGAAGTAGGGTACTACTTGACACAATTCTTATCTGGACATAGATGTTTTAGATCGTACCTGCGACGATTTAAGATGAAAATAACGAATACACCTACTGCGGAGAACGGGATACACTAAAACAAACAATTTTAAAATGTAACAGACGAAACGTATTTAGGGAGAAAACAGAGAACAGCTAACAACCGACAACATAGTCAGACACATGCTTGATAGCGAAATTAAGTGAAAAGCCATAGAAAAGATGACTACATCAGATATACTAAAAGGAAAAGACATATCGACATAAAATGAGTTTTTTTCTTTGGACACTCTGTGTGATATATGAAATTCGTTATTCAAGAAGATCAAATAGAGCGAATAGAAATGAGAAGTAAAAGGTTATTTATTTTATTAAATCAATATTGGCTTTGCTATTCGGTAATAAAACGAAAATCAATATTTTACATAATTGAAGAAATCAAAACATCCAATTTCTTTTTGTAAATATAATATTTGCAGTAACATGTTAACAATTATATAGGGTGTAACAAAAAGGTTGGTCATAAATTGAATCACATATTCCAGGGTCAAACCTAACTCGATAAAATATAACTTCTTCTTCTTCTTCCGGTACCCTTTTCGATTATCGAACGTTAACAATCATATTGGCTATAATAACTTTGTTTATCGCAGCTCGGAATAGTTCATGATGATTTGCGATACCACTCTCGAAGATTTCGGAGCCAAGATGTTCTTCGTTCTGGACCTCTACTTCCGGCAATCTTACCCTGCATCACTTAATGAAGGAGGTAATATTTCTCTGGATGCCTCATCACGTTGCCGAGGTATTCGAGTTTTCGGCTTTTTATTATTTTAATTATTTCTGTGTTTTTCCTCACTCGTTGTAGAACCACCTTATTTCTTATTCAGTCCATCCAGATTTTTCGTAGGATCATTCTGTAGACCCACATTTCAAAGGCCTCTAGCCTCTTTAATAATGAGTCGGTCAGGGTACGGACCGAAGAGGTATTCCCTTATTTCGTTATCAAAATGCGCTGGAGCTCCATCTTGTAAATACCACATATTTTGTCTTATTTCTAAATTTCCCTCTTCCAAGTACTCTGTTAAATCATTTTGTAAGAACTGCAAGTAATTTGCACCATTTAAATTATTTGGAAGAAATACATACATACATATAGTCACGCCTTTTTCCAATAGATGTAGGCAGAGACCACCTCCTTTTCCTTTCACATGCTCGTTGGTTGTTGGTACTCTTGACCTGGCCTTTCTTCAAAACAATGTTGATCTGATCGAGTTATGTTCTCCGAGGTCGACCTCTACCGACGTCCGTCCATTCACACTCGCCTTATAAATTCATTTCGACAATCTTCCTTCATCCATCCTTTCTACGTGTTCAAACCGTCTAAGCATTTCTTTGTCTATCTTTGTAACCACATCTTCTTTTACACCACAGCGTTCTCTTATCTCACTATTTTTTACTTTATCCAACCAAGTCACTCCAGCTATACTTCTCAGACTACTTATCTCGGCAGCATTAATCCTATTTTTATGCTTATTTTGCCATACCCAACATTCACTATCATACATAAGTGAAGGAACCAACACACCTTCATGTACAGCTATGTACAGGCTTAATTGACACTTTCTGGCTATTCATAAAGCTATGCAGTGCCCCATACATTTATTTTCCTGCCAACACCCTTCGCTCAATGTCACTGTCATACTTTCCATCTCTCGTAAACTTTGAACCAAAGTCCACAAATTCATTTACTTGTTTCACTCTTTCTCCCTTAATCGAAACTCCAAAGTTTTTCATGCTTTCTTCTCTTTTAAAAACCATTACTTTCGTTTTGCTTACATTTATTTTCATCCCTTTGTTTTTCAGGACATCATGCATAACATTAACCATCGCCTGCAACTCCTCTTCAGATGACGCTAATATGACTTGATCATCGGCGTAAAGAGAGCATTTGACGATCAAATCATTTCATTCATTCATTTTCAATCCATACGCACTTTCTTTTAAATCTTTTAAAGAATTGTTTCTATATATATATATATATAAGCTAAACAGCCATGGCGAAGCCACACATCCCTGTCTCACACCTTTTTCGATGTTAAACCAGTCCGTGCAAGCTCCGTTTATCCTGACACAAGCAGTGGAATCCTCGTAAAGTGATTTCAGTGCTCGTATTAAACTACCGCTCACCCTATACATAGACAATGTCGACCACAATTCACTCCTCACCACTCTGTCATAGGCCTTTTCCAAGTCTATAAAAGCGCAATAGACCTTCTGACTTCTAGCCAAGAATTTTTTAACTATACCTCGTAATGAAAATACCTGATCCATACATTTCCTTCCTCTTTTAAATCCTGCTTGCACATCCTATATCATCTTCTCAGTTTCATTCGTACTCTTTTAATCAATATCTTTGCATACAGTTTACGACTATGCTGAGTAATGTAATACTTCGGTAGTTCTTACAGTCCTGCTGTGAACCTTTTCCCTTGTAAAGTGGCACGATAACGGACTTTCACCAGTCGTCTGGTACGCTACCACTGCTCCAAAAAAAGTTAAAAAGGCGGTACAGCAGACAAGTTTTGTACAGCTTTCAGAATTTTAACTGGTCCTTTTAAATTATTAAGAATGCCTGCCCAAAACTTTAAAAGTCCTTTGGTAATGAGTCGTTTTTTTTGCATGAGGATTTTTTTCGGCCCATAAGTGTGCGTTATGGTGATTCGTAATTTCTATTTCTATTTCTATTTCTTCATAGTTAAAAAAAATATGAATAATAAAATTGATAATTTGATTGTTTGCCGTTAACCAGTCGCAAAATAACTTTTTTTTAGGATAATCTTTATCTAGTTATTCTTGAACGGTTGTTAAGTGATAGGAATGAAAAGAAAAAATCTTCTGGCTGTATTCCGATTGGGACATTTTTCCGCATAACGCCTTGCAGCTGCTATACCATTTCCTTGGCATTCACCTGTGATTACCAGAATTGGAGATAATGATTTAAAACCTTGTTTTAGCGACCAAACTTACCCAAAATTAAATGCATATCTGCCATTTCTGCAAACGTGTAAACCATTGTAACAAGTCTTATAGCAGACCCATATATGTGCAAGAGAGTTTGTTGATCTAAACCTCATTTATTGTTTGATAAAACTTTTAAGACGTTTAGTCGTGTATAACACTTTTTTGATATAGTCCTTTCATGTAAGTTGTTGATCAAACGTCATTCCAAGGAATGTCATAGTTGTAGTTGGTCGGATAAGTCACACAGCATCAACGTGGTGAGGAAGTTTGTTGGACTTTTAGAGAAAAACAATCATTTAATTCAACCGTTATCCTATCATACCCTGCAGCCTTAACCAATTTCATACTGTTTAACGCTTCCATAATCTTTGACGTACTAATTTCACTTTCATTGTAACTAGTTCTCGTCTCCGAATGGGGCCTGTGCTTGTGTATCCTTTTTCTCAAATAAACTTTCGAAGTATTCCTTTTTTCTCTTTTCACACCTTCTCTTTTCATACCTCTGGCTATTCTCATGGATAAATATTGTTCGGGAAATCATCAGATAACCTTCCATCAAATTTATCTTTATCACTCTCCTTCTTTCTTGCCACAACCTCTTTTGTCACACCTTTCGACCTTTTATACTCATTCCTTGTCTTGTTTTCATTCTCAATCGTTACCTTTTGCGTTCTTTAATTGGTTTTTGTGGCCAGTTAATTCAGCCAGGTCTTATTACTGCTAAAATATAAAAAATAAGTAATAATTTATTTAATGTTTCAATTACATTTTTATTAAATTGTGAACTGGAAGTTAGTTAAACTAATCCTGCTGGTAGAATTATTAAATAAAATAAAATTAATTATTTAAATTAACTATTATTTTTTAAGGAAAAATACGACATGTTGACTTAATTTATAACAAACATTTCTTAGACGATTATTATGGCCGTTAAGTTGGTGTGTTAGTAAATAATTGATAATAAACAGGTGGAAAAATTAGTACAATTACTTTAAGTGGTTCGGCATTGTTTTAGTAGGATAACGCGTCAAAGGCAAAGCTGTTCGCAAAATACTTGAAACTACTTATAAATTGAAATCCTTTACTTCCGGTAGAAGCAGAATTGTTTGTAAAGCTTTGTAATTTCCAGGGGTCTGAAAATTAGGATGTAAATATTTTAACAAGAGACATCGTATAGTTTATACGCTTTGATTAAGACAAAATATAAATCTATCATTTGGTCACCACGCTACAAAGGTAAAATAAATAGATCTTTTATAGAATATTCAAAATAGATTCCTAAGATACTGTGGCTTTAATTTGAAAATATATACATACATATAGTCACGGCCTTTTTTTTTAATTAGTATGATTAATAATCATTTCTTAGTAACAATATTTAATTGTTATAAACAATGCTTGATTATTACTAACAATAATTTTTCACTGTTATAGCGTCTTCAATGCTATTCTTTAATACTGACACAAAACTATCTCTTTTTATGAAATATTGTCATCATATTTTTTATTCAAAGATTCAACATGCAATAATCATATTATTCAGAAGATCTTAAAATTCTGTATTAAAAATAGTATAATTTATAAAATGCAAAATTAAGGTAGTTTACCATTATTTTCATTTTTTTTATTCTCCATATAAAACAGCTGGGCCGATTTTACTAAACATTTAATCAGTTCTAGGTTGCGTAATTATGCGTCGCATGCAATTGGTCCCACGTTGATATCATTTTATATTCTCGAGATAATCGAGACGAAAAATAAATCCGAACGCACAAACACAGACGTCCACTTAAAACTATTGTATTCGACTCTGGGGACCTTGAAATGTGAAGATATGTCAAAATTCGGGATTCGCAAAATCAGACCCATTACTATAACTTCGCACTGGGAAGTTAATATTACAAAAGTCTTAAAAATTTCAAAAAAATTTAATTAGCGGTTAGAGTCTGTTTTTTTTAGAATCTAATAGTTTTTAGCTGCTGTTTAGCTTTTCGTAATCTCACACGATCTCTTTATATTATTTATCTATTTATATTATTTATCTATTTGAAAACAAACGATTCTTTTCCGTGATCTTCTCCTTAAACCTTAAACAACAACTCCGATTGAGACATTATACTTTCAATTCTGCTGTTTATCGGTTTTGATAATCGAAATAAATCACCACGATTCGATGTGAGTGTTGACTTCGTGTCTTGTAGAATTCTATTCTAATGTCATAAACATTTACCAAAGTAAAAGTTTCGCTTTTAGCACCAATGACCATCTTGTTAGTTTATTATGTGGCAAGGGATTAAACAAGATGATTTTAAACGAAAAAGAGTTTTGGTTGTCTGAGACGTAGGCGAGGGCTGATGTCTCCTACAATCTAAAATCGTGTTTTATCTCGTGTGAACTCGTGCTAGTAATAATAAAATATTAGAAGACCTTACAAATTCTCTGCTAAAACCAAGACTTAAAAAAGAATTAATAATAGGACTAAACTGACCAGCGAAATTAAAAAAAAACTGTGGATCCTTTCGTTGAAGAAAACCTTATCATGCCAGTTGATTAGAGGCTTTTTTCATAGCTAGGTCATATAGAATACTATCTATATATGCGTTAAGCGCTCTTTGGAGTTCAAGTACTAATACAGCGCTGCCGAGACGTTGACTCTGACGTGTTCGTGTGCCTGATGGATTTTGAAAAAGCATTTAACAAAGTGCGACATGACAAACTTATGGAGATACTCAAAACAACTGGTATTGATGACAAAGATATCCGCTTGAAAGGTAATTTATATTGGCACCAGTCTGCCAAAGTCAGAATTAACAGTCACCTGACGGAAGATGTTGAAGTGAAGAGAGGTGTGAGACAGGGATGTATATTGTCTCCACTCCTTTTTAATGTATACTCTGAAGAGTTATTTGGGCAGGCCCTAGGGGACACAGATTTGGGAGTTGTGATAAATGGACAAATTCTCAACAACATAAGATACGCGGATGACACTGTAATACTCGCGCAGTCCATCGATACACTACAGAGACTTATTAATAGGGTAACTGAAGCTTGCGAAGTATTTGGTTTGAAAATAAACACGGCAAAAACCAAATACATGCTAATAAGCAAAAGAATTCATAATCAAGTTGCTAGTGTCTACGTCAACGGAACACAATTTGACAGAGTTTCAAGTGCGAGCTACCTTGGTTGCAGGATAAACGAGGACTGGGATCCATCAGTTGAAATCAAAATACGTATTAAGTGTGCCCGGGCAACATTTATTCGTATGAAAAAACTTGTTACCAGTCACGATCTATTGCGAATGAGAATGATTAGAGCATATGTCTTTTCAGTTCTATTGTATGGAGTCGAGAGCTGGACACTAACAAAAGCCACGCTCAAACGTCTACAAGCTTTCGAGATGTGGTTGTACAGAAGGATGCTAAGAGTAAGTTGGGTGGAAAAGATCACAAACGAGGAGGTGCTTAGAAGAATGCATAAAGATACAGAGGTGGTCAATATTGTAAAACAACGAAAACTTGAATATTTCGGACATCATGAGACACCCAGAAAAGTATAACATTTTGCATCTTATAATACAGGGTAAGATTAGTAGTTAGAGACGCCCCGGCAGACGAAGAACTTCCTGGCTCAAAAATCTCAGACAGTGTTTTGGTCTCACCACTATACAACTTTTCCGAGCGGCTACCAACAAAATAATGATTGCGAACATGATAGCCAGAATGATCGCCAACGATCATGGCACCTAGAAGAAGAAGAAAGAACATAACTAAAGAAACAAAGCTTCAGTCGTTTAAAGAATTTTACACCACACAGATTGCAGTATTTTCTATTAACTGCGATTTGACGATAGAAAATGCACCGTGAACGAGACTTTTTGCCAATAGCAATGTTTAATTCCTCTATGATATTACTTTATCATGCTATGAAGGTTTTGGATTTTTTTTAAACATGCGAAGTCAAGGACAGGCTTGCAATTTATTGTTAGCGATTTTCTAATGGTTAAAATGGCCTTTGTTCTTTGTGACTTGCACAATCGATTTAACCGGTAAGCACGATCGTGCGGAGAAATAATTTTTAATTAAAAAACAACAATGAAATAGAAGTTAGATACCGATAATATAATGTAACGATAAAAACGGCACATTGTGAATTGGCCTTAAATAACTACAACAATCTTATATTTTTAAGCAAATTATAATTATTATTAAGTTCCATTGTAATATTTAAAATTGCTGCAAAATTTCAATTTTAAAAAACGACATCTCTTTTTGGCCTGTTTAAAATATAATGGTACCCTTAAATAAACTATGGGAAACGTTAGAGAAGACAAATATAAATAATGGTATAATAAAAGCTGTCAAACAACTCTACGAAGAAACAACTGCCAAGGTAAAAATGAAAGGAAGACTCCCTCAAGGACTTACAGTAAACAAAGGACTCAAACAAGGATGTTATCTATCGCCAACCCTTTTTAAGATATACTTGGAACAAGACCTCAAAACTTGAAAGAAGAAATGCAGTGAAATGGGGATACCCTTAAACAATGACAACACTCTATATACACTATGTTATGCAGATGATCAGGTGGTGTATTGGCACAGGACTACGATGACCTGGAATATATGATCCGAAAATTAATAGAAGAATACCGAAAATGGGGTCTGGAAGTCAACATAGGAAAGACTAAAAAAATGGGTATAGGAGAAAATGACCAAAACATAGTGCTGGAAGATAGAAGAGAAATTGAATGTCGCTCAGAATACAAGTACCCAGGCCTAAAGATAACTGAGGACGAAACACTGGACGAAGCCATAAAAAAACGAAATATGTAGGGCAGAAAGCAATCTCTATGCTTAATGGTATTCTTTGGGACCAGCGCATCTCAAAAGAAAACAAAAAAAGGATCTATAATTCCATCGTCAAAAGCGTAGTAACATATGGTGGTGAAGTATGGCAGCTCAAAGAGACAACAGAAAAGATACTAACAGCTACAAAGATGGATTTTTGGAGGTCAGCTGAAATATCGAGACTGGAGAAGGTGACAAATGAAAGAATTAGACAAATAATGGATGTAAAACCCACCTTAGTAGATGATATTAGAACAAAACAGCTAATTTGGTATGGCCACGTACAACGCATGACCGAGGAAAGATTACCAAAACAGATTCTAGAATGGTCACCACGAGAAAGAAGAAAAAGGGGAAGAACCAGAAAAAGCTGGAGAAAAGGCATCAATAAAGAAATGGAAAGGAGAGAGCTTAAAGATAATATGTGTGGTGACAGAGATCTGTGGCGGTTAGGTGTCGGAAAGCGACGGAAAAGGCTGTAAAACGATGAATATATATAAATATAATGGATTTTTAAAATATTGGCCTTTCAAATTTAAGTCCACAGTAAGTCCACATGTTTCCTTTTTTAATGGTAGCAAAGATATTCAAAATTATTCTGTGACTTTTGGACATGTTAGTTTTGACTAATTTTAAATATATCAGTTACGGACTAAAAACCAGGTACCTACGGATTATTAGTTACGGACAGATCAATGCTTGGTTAGAAAAATACAAGATTACCTACAGAAACATGGATTTAAGTGACACATGGTTTACAAATTTGAGATGTGGGATTTATGACCTTCAGGGGGATTTTTGATACATAGTGGGATTAAGAACCTGCTGGTAAGCATTGTCTGGGTAACCGAACACAGGAAAATAGCAGGCAACGGTAAGGCGGACAAGCTAACAAGAGAGGGCACCACCATTTCAGCTGTATCTGTCTCATATTAGCAAGAAGACCGATTGCAAATTACCAGCTCCTCTTACACAGCAGAATAGTTTAAAAAGCCAACTTAAGGTGACAAAACAAACCCACATGCACATCATCGAAACAGCTTTGGCCTAAACTAGATTTACGTCGAGCTACTGATGTTTTTTTAACTCTATCCAGGCACCACCCTCTTAGCTGTAACTGTCTCATCTTAGCAAGGAGTACCGATTGCAAATTACCAGCTCCTCTTACACTGCAAAGTAGTTTAAAAAGCCAACTTGAGGTGACAAAACAAACCCACATGCACATCATCGAAACAGATTTGGCCTAAACTAGATTTACGTCGAACTAATAATGTTTTAACTTAATTCAGGAGGTCCATTGGAAATGCGATCACGGCCATAACAGGACACTGGGCAGGTGGATCCCATGTACGGCGCTTGGAAATCGCAAAACTACGACATGACTTCGGTAGAAGCTGTCACGATGAGGAAGAGGTAGAAGCAATGGTACATCTTCTTTGCCACTGCCCTGCCCTATGCAGAAAACGGCTTTTTATACCAGGGCAACCGAACTTCGATGACTTATCTGATCTTAACTTAGTTAGCATCAAAAACTTTACACTTTTTATTAAGAGTTCCAAATGGTTCTTACGGTAGAGGGAAAATGCACCGCTATTCATCACGGTATCACAATGGGCCAAAAGGCCTAAGTGGGTTCCCTCCGAACCGCCGTTTTTACCTAATCTAACCAAAAATTCATTATTCGAACCACTTACGAGCTTGCTTTCGAAACAAGTTTAGTGACTAAATATTGTTATTATGCTTTTTTTTTGAAAACTTAAAATCTGTAAAAAACGTTTAACATTTTGAATTTATATTTATTAAAACAACCAAGATATGCCGGTAGAACAATATAACTGAGACACCAGGTATATTTCTACTAATTGTCGTTGCCTTTTTTTAGCTACTACTCTTGGCCACTGAGATTTTAAAGTTGTGATATTTTGTGCATTTTTAGGAGTTCTATATTTCAACTGTGAATTATTTTTTCTGTAATACGAGGGCGGTTTAATAAGTCAGTGACTTTTTAAATAAAACAAATTTTTTCCCGCAAAGAAACATTTTATTTTTCTACATAATCACCTTTTAGCTCGATACATTTAGTCCAGCGTTTTTCTGATTTTTTTATTCCCTCCAAATAATAGGTTTTTTCAAAGCTCTCAAAATACGCGTTTGTTTCGGTAATGACTTCTTCATTCGACTCAAATCTCTTACCGCCCAGCCATTTCTTTAGGTATGAAAACAGAAAATAGTCGCAGGGGGCTTAATCTGGAGAATATGCTGGATGGGGTAGCAGTTCGTATCCCGATTCGTAGATTTTGGCCATCGTGACTAGACAAGTGTGCACACATGCATTGTCTTGATGGAACAGCACTTTCTTCTACGCCAAATGCGGCCGTTTTTGCTTCAAATCAACGTCGAATCTGTTCAAAAGCTTTGAATAATATTCGCCGGTGATCGTTTTACCTTTCTTGAGGTAATCGATGTTAATGACACCGCGTACATCCCAAAAAACTGTGGCCATGACCTTGTTGGCTGACAGACTCTGTATCGCCTTCTTTGGTCCACGTTCACCCCGAGCAACCCACTGTTTCGATTGTTCCTTGGTCTTTGGCGTGATGTGATGGATCCATGTTTCATCCACAGTAACAAAACGACGCAAAAATTCGTCAGGATTACGGCTGAACATCGCTAAACACTCTTTTGAAGTGGTCACACGATTGCGCTTATGGTCGAGTGTGAGCAATCGCGGCACCCATATCGCAGAGAGTTTTTTCATGTCCAAATATTCGTCTAAAATATGATGTACCCGTTCAGTTGAGATACACCTACAGCATGAGCCAACTTACGCACTTTCATTCTCCGATCATCCAGTATCATTTCATGGATTTTATCGACGATTTCCGGCGTGATCACTTCTTTTGGGCTACCTGGACGTTCGGCGTCACTAGTGCTGGTACGACCACAACGGAACTCTGTAAACCACTTCTTAACCATTGAAATTGATGTTGCCGGGTCCCCGTAGTATTAATCAAGTCTTTCCTTAGTTTCAGTGATGGATTTTTTACGTAAAAAGTAATGCTTAATCAGCACACGAAATTCACTTTTTTCCATTTTCGTAAAAATTCACGAGGTTGTCTGCTTTGAACGGCTATTAAACACCAACTGCACGACGTAGCTTGCTCAAAATTAGAAAGTTGCCCACTGATAGATTATAGTTGACGGCAGCACTGTTGCATTTGGAGTAACTGCGCGGGAAATTCAAAAAGTCACTGACTTATCAAACTGCCAACCTAATAAAACTCAAGGGTACAAAATACATGTGCGTAAACCGAACACAAAGGCGAGATAGATTAGGCCAAAACATCACATTCGGCACCCTCAATTTCGAAAGAATGGAACGCTTCAAGTATCAAGTATCAAGAATACAAGCGACAAGCCGATGTATGTACGCACTGGATAATCTGATGAAATCTAAAAGCCTTACAAGAACAGCAAAAGTGGAAATCTACAAAACCATTGTCCAACCCATACTGACGTATGGGTCTAAGACGTGGACCATGACAAAAGAGAACGAAGAAAAACTTAGGTGATTTGAGCGTAAGATTTTGAGAAATAGTTCGGAACATACCACGAATGAATATAGAATGAGAAGAAATGCCGAAATTAGGAGATTGTATAAGGATGGAGATGTGATACAAGAAATCAAGTGCCAGAGATTGAGATAGGCAGGTCATGTGCATAGACAACAGGATGAGAGACTGGTGAAGTTGATATGGGAGGAGGTTCCTACACGAAGAAGGCCACCAGGACGACCCAGAATGCGTTGGAAAGACAACATTATGTCAGATATACAAAAAATGAACATCCCCTTCGAACAAAGAATGATAGATAAACGAAACACCTGGAAAAAGTTATACAGTCAGCCAAGACCCACTCAGA
This sequence comes from Agelastica alni, assembly GCA_950111635.1. Taxonomy (NCBI): domain Eukaryota; kingdom Metazoa; phylum Arthropoda; class Insecta; order Coleoptera; family Chrysomelidae; genus Agelastica; species Agelastica alni. The sequence continues at coordinate 23,770,278 of OX467715.1, forward strand.
GTTGTAGTGCTACTTGATGATGATGAATAAAACTCAAGCAAGCATGTCTAGTGACATTATGATTTTTTCATTATTGCTGTTATTTTTTTTTATTAACATTATTTACTAAACAAATGTGGCAAAAAAAATTATAATTAAAAATAATTGCACTGTTTTGATAAATAGCACAAATCTTTTTTGTTTTAAACAGGTTGCGGTAAAGCATTCACGAATCTTTCATTTAAACGCTACAATGAATAATTATTCAGTAAAACTAATTTAACAATGGAACGAACAATTCAGTTTCTCCCATCCGGATTAGCGAAATTACAATAAAGCCCTAATTAATGCAGATTCGATGAACATCAATGTTCTTTCCGAATACCGGGGTTACATTACACGTGTTGGTTTTTTATCCTCCATAATCAGGATTTCGGTTTTAGTGGTTCGTTGTAATAATGGAAGGGCTTTTAACCGCTAAATACGTGATCCAAAATATTGCTGGTCACCAATTACCAATTTGACGCTTACAAAACTAAAAGCATTATCGTTCAAAAAGAGATAACAAAATTATTGTTGTTTTTAGAGATGAAGAGAAAAAAAACCGTTAAATTATTTTACAAATTATATGTAATAACAAACAAAAAATATAATTTTTTTTTTCGAAAACTGTCATTAAATATTGACATTTTCGTTAAAATCTCAGTTAGCGAAGTGGCTCTTTTCTGCCACTCAGCTGATAAATACTTTTATGTTCTAGAGCGTAAAAAAATTTTACGTTCTAGAACGTAAATGGTAAACAGTTGGTCAATGTTGAGAACTTATTTACGAATGTTTTAATTGAATACTCAACATACGAGTACATAATAATAATAAAATGTTATCCGAGACTTACATAATTCGCAAACTCCGCAGTTTTCAGATGGTTGCTGGTTTTTAGTTTTCACTATTTTCATTTTCACTCTTAAGTTTTTACAGGTTTTTGAATGTCACAGATTTCAGATGACAACATTCCTTTTCTTGTCATCTGTCAATTTTGGGTAATTATGTATGGTATATGGAGGGTAGAGGTAAGAAGAGTCATCTTATATGGTATAAAACTTAAAAAAGTATCCAGCTGTAAGCTATAAATATTCCAGAGTGGCGCTGGTGTAGACGAAGGGTATGGTATGAATGTAGCAATTGTTAACAAATTAAAGTATGCCGAGTTAAAAAATTTAATATTATTGTCCACTAAAGTAGTTACTTATTGAAAATTTCAAGTACTTGCGTAGTTCAAAGAAATGTAGTAAATATAACCTTAAAGAATTATTGTGAGAAAACGTGTAGCTGCAGTGATTTTATTTCGTGAACTGTGAACAGTACGTTTATTATTTTTTATCATTTAATTTTTTGAAAAAGTGTGTGAATAACAAAACAGTTATGGCTAATATTTGTGTTGTGAAAAGTTGTCCCAGTGGACGTAAATCCAAAACAAAACAAAAAATGATCCGCCTCAGCCTCTTTCGTATTTCCAACCAACAGTAAGTAATAAACTTTTTTGGAAAAAATTTTGATGGGATTAAAAATTAATAAAAATTAATACACCTTTCTAAATCACTTTAATTTTTCCCTACCTAATACTTTGCCACGTCTTTTTTTGTTCTCTAAAAATTAATAAAAATTAATACACCTTTCTAAATCACTTTAATTTTTCCCTACCTAATACTTTGCCACGTCTTTTTTTGTTCTCTAAAGAGTACTCTGCCAGCGGTCTCTTTACTGGCAAATTATGCCCGAGCTCAGCCGTAGAGGGTAGAAGAAAAAAAAATATAAAAGTGAGCCGCGCCACCGACTTAGACGGTTCAAGCCGGAAACCCCTAGGTCTTATAGGCGCTAGCAGAGCCACACGATAAACAACTAAGATTATGGTGAACCAAATAAATAAAATTATAGCTAAAATATATTGGATACTTTACTCACACAATAAATCAGAGTACACAGCTCAATAGCAACATTATAACAAATATAGTCAAAATTAACAGCTATGGTTAATTTTCTTGCTTTGGGTATACGTTTTTACTACTCCTGTGGCCTACTCCTGTGGCCGGTTTGATTATGGGACGGCACCTGCTAATTAACAATGGCTTCCCTCAAATAAATCCCGCTTGCGGCTATTTTAACTCGACACCAAAATCTAAAATATCAACAACGAAGGTAAGATTGAATGGTCAAGTTAAAAATTAAGTGGTTTTTTTTCAAAATCCAATTAAGATGGCCCAAATACAGCCAGATATGAAAGAAATCCCATAGAGGTTCTGCACACGTGCTAATATCACACCGTCCCAAAAACTCTCACCAACACCCGACTTCGAAGACTCTCACCCAACGACTGACTCCCAGGCCGGAAATCAAGAAATGACACGGAATAAACGTCAACCCACAATCTTCTCAAGTCCGTGCTCCACAATCACCTCGTCCGTGCTGTTAGCCAGCCCCATCCACACAGAAATGCAAACCAAACAATCGAATCCTATCCCTACAAGGTATGAAACACTATTTACAACGAATGATATATTTAAGTTACAACAAAATACGGTATGCAACCCTACTTACGAGTACCTAAGGAATACGAAATCATCAGAGACCCAATTAATAATGGAACTGTAGAAGGAAAAAATAGGCACGTGACAACTTGTTTTTTCACATCCAGTAGATACAGTAGATAAATGAATTTTTACTTTACATATTTTTTGTTCTTATATGTATTTTAAATTGGTATTATTTTATTAAGTACTAAATAAAATAGTCAAAGAAAAACAAACTATCTTATTGGCTAACACATATTTTGTTTAACTCTAAGATTAACATAAAATATATATCAATGTCCAAATAATTACTATTTTAGTTAACGGCAAACACTGTTTAGACATTTTGGAAAATATATAACTAAACAAATTAACCACATCTAATTGACTTATCCGAACTAAATTAAACCAACTGGTTTCCTGTCGACGACTCCGACTTTATTTACTATTTATTCGGACGGTCTTCGTTTCCTTTAAAATTTACCCTGATGCCATTGTGGCGCCACCCTAATTTAATGCATTTGGACGGACACTTTTTCATGTACACAGATGTTTCTCCTTACCTCTACCCTCCATAGTATGGTAGAGATGGTATAGCGAACTATCGATATTGAACGGATCAGGGAGATAAGTATCCAGATATGAGACATCACAACACGTAACTTACCTTAAGTTTTTTTTTTATATAAACAATTACCCTTGTGCGGCATTGTGTTAAGATTACAATCTGATCATAAGATCAATCAGCAATTTACAGCTAACTTAAATTACTACTCTGTAACTATCCAAGGTCTTACTCAATATCATCCTTAGATTTCTAATACATTTTGTACACTTATTAACGTACACTTCAACACGCACATTACTCTGCTTTTGACAATCACTTCACCAACTCGTAAGGTTTAATCCTCTTGAGTCTTCTCGCTATTCCTGCAGTATCAAGAAGCTGGATTACCTCAACATTGGTATGATGATGAAGTCGTAGTTCATGACTCGTGGCAAATTTGACTATAGTTTGGTCAACAGTATCCATATCCAGATCCTTATGGAGGTTACTGTTTCGAATGTACCAGGGTGCATCCACGATGTTCTTTAGTACCTTATTTGAAATCTTTGAATGATTTGTAGACTACTTTGACTAGCACATCCCCATAGTTGAATACCATACGACCAAATGGGTTTGAGTATGTTTTTATATAGCATAAGCTTGTTGTGTACAGACAGAGTGGAGTTTCGTCCGATCAGCCAATACCTTTTTTTATATTTAATTTGAAGCTGTTCCCTTATCTTTATAATATGAGCTTTTCAGCGAAGCTTAGCATCGAGGGTGATACCTAAGTATTTTGCTGTATTTGTGAATGGAATTCGTTTTTCATTTATGTTTATAGGTATATGTTGTTGAGCTCTATTGGTAAAGTTTACGTGTTTAGATTTGGATTCATTAATTTTAATCCTCCACTTTTTTGTCCATTTGTCCATTTTATTGATAGATGCCTGTAGTTTTTCTGCCGCTTCTTCATGGCTATTTCCTACTGCTAATATGGCAGTATCGTCTGCATAGGTTGCTAAAGTATCATTTTCTAGTTTAGGCATGTCATTCGTGTAAAGGAGGTATAGGAGAGGTCCCAACATACTGCCCTATGGCACTCCTGCATTAATTTTCTTAAGGTCAGAGTAGGCTTCCTCTTGTCTGTCTGAGATGTAGGATTCTAAAATATCAGAGAACTGTATTGGCAAGTACATCTTCATTTTATGTTTTAACCCCTTATGCTAAACTTTGTCGAAAGCCTGTGCCACGTCAAGAAATATTGTGGAACAGACTTTTTTTTCTTCAAGCGACTTTTCTATCACATTTGTGATTCGGTGGACCTGATCGACAGTAGAGTGGTTTTCTCTAAACCCAAACTAATGAGATGGGATCAGATTATACTCTTCTATTATGGGTTTTAGCCGTTTAAGCAGCAATAGTTTCGACAATACAGGGAGAAGAGAGATAAGCCTGTAAGAGGAAACTTCGTGTGGGGGTTTACCTGGTTTAGGGATCATAATGACCTCTGCTACCTTCCACATCAATGGTACATATTTTAGCCTAAAGGATGTATTGATTAGATGTGTTAGCTTAACTATTGCTTTTCTTGGGAGTTGCCTTAGAACTTGGCCAGTAATGAGATCAAATCCAGGGGCTTTTCTAGGATTTATATTTTCTTTAATCTCTTTCATAATTTCTTTAGGAGTTGTGAGCTCAATCTCTGCTTCTTGTTGTGCTGTTCCTTGTTCAATATTATCATCACCTTTATTTGGCTGGAAAGTGTCCTGTAGATGTTTGGCGAATCTATCAGCCTTTTGTTGATTTTTTTTTTGCCTTACCTTAAGTGAATGAAAAAACTATTTTAAACATGACGAACATTTTAATTTTTTATCTTGTACTTTATGTAAATTAAAAGTGCCGTTGTTGCTTCTATTTCTGGTTGTTTAATGAGGCTGCTGTTGTTATTGCTTAGGTTTACTGCGCACGTTGTATTATTGGTCAATTCCGTAGGCTTTGCTGGAGATGGTAACATTTTATTTTGTATAGAATCTTCTATATATGTCTCGGCTACCATACTAGAGCGCCATCCGCTATGTCGCTTAATGGTTGTAATACCGGCTCCTGAGTCGGATAACAGGATTGCGCAAGAGCGCCTGAAGCAGTGTCCTGTATAGGTTTGTAGGTAAGGCAATTTGAGATAAGTTGCCACGTCTTTTTTTTGGTTCTCTAAAAAGTACTCTGCTAGTGGTCTCTCTACTGGCAAATTATGCCCGAGCTCAGCCGTAGAGGGTAGAAGAAAAAAAATCTAAAAGTGAGCCGTGCCACCGACTTAAGACGGTACAAGCCGGAAACCCCTAGGTCTTGTAGGCACCAGCAGAGCCACGCGAAAAACAACAAACAATTATGGTGAACTAGATAAATAAAACTATATTTACAATTACTGCAATATATTAATTAAGTAAAAATGATGTTCTGATTTTTTACAATAAATTCTGTATTTTCGTAAAGTGGTTTAAACGAATTTAAAACACTTTCTTAAAATAATATTTAAATTAATTATAACAATCTTCCAAACAGTAATAAAAACCTAATGAGGTACAAAAGAGCATTAAAATAAAAAAAAAACAAAAAAAAACAACAAAAAGAAAATGTTCACAATATTTAAAATTTCGAAAATAATTGGTTTTATATAGAATTCCTGATAGCAAAAGATTAACCCCAAAAAAAAAGAATACAGAATAAAATAATAAAAGAATAAAACAAAAATAATATTTTAAAACCCTCACAATAACCACATAAATTATATTCGGTAATATATAAATGCAGATTCAACTTGGAGCCGGTACAAATTTAACGAAAAATAATTTGGTTACTTTTAAACTATTGAAAACTCCATTGGGACGTCACTGGGAGCAGATACAATTTAATGAAAATAACTTGTTACTTTTAAATTATTGAAAACACTTAGATCAAGCACATAATAACTGATAAGTTGATAAAATTGAATTCAATACCATGTAACCAATTAAAAACTTCACTGAGACGTCACGGTAACATCGATGATCCAAGAACCGAAACACCAAGTAGTATTATCATAATAATTTTTGCTAAAATTACCAGGCAAGTCTTTATAACGCTGAAATTTATCGTCGATGTGGATGGAACGGCACGTGGTACTTCACGATGGCTTCACTTTATCAAATCCCACACGTGGTGATCTTAACTCGACCCCAATAACCAGAAATATTCACCACATAGGCACGACAGAATGGTCAAGTTAAGAATTAAATGGTTTATCTTCCTAATCCAATAAAGATGGCCCCAAATACAGCCAGATATGAAAGAAAAAAACCGTAGAAGTTCCGCTCACGTATTAATATCAAATCCTTTCAAAGACTCTCAACCGACTTCCACCACTGACACCATGACTGATCACTCCTCGCTCCCAGACCGGATATCAGAAAATCACCCGGGACACGCGTCAGCCAACCTTTTCACGTCTAAACTCCTAGCTCATAATCGCGTTCGTCCGCATTAATTGCCAGCCCAAGCAAACCAACAATAATATATCTGACAACACACGACAATCGAGGCCAATAATCAAGGCGAAGTCTAATAAGAGAGACAAAAATGTCACAGCTATTAATAATCGAATTCTATTACTACTATATAGGTAACACTATATACAACGAACGAAATGCAGTATGCAAAGCTAATTACGAACGCCAGACTATCATAATAACAAAACGGCAGATGGGAGAAAAAAAAATAGGCACGTGACAAAGTTGCTATTTCTTTTGGTACATTCCTTATTTTGTCGACGCCAACTACTTGATTAACACATTTTTCTTTGACGTACTTTACAAAAAATCTTCGACTAGTGGTAACTGCCGAAAGTTCTCTGAGTATTAGTTTTGGAATCGGGAATTCTTATAATAACAATCAAATTCTTGTGATCTATATTATCGATAATTATTTTTATCAACTCATCTCTTCGACATGCTCCACAATTGCCTATTAGTAAAATGACCTAAAAAATTGCCAAAAAAACTGAATGTTTGGGCAGGAATTTTAGAAGATTATTTATGGGTCCTAAACGCTGTCAAATATCTACAGCTTTAGCAAGATCAAATTATTCCGATAATCTAGCTACTCCCTATTAATTTTGGGGATATTTGGTTTCAACAGGGTGGTTGTTCTCTTATTTTTAAAACGGGCTGACGAGTGAAAACACAGCTACCTGGCATGTGCGACTTTAGGAAAGAACGACACAAATCAGGGAACTCTCTTTTTTATTGCTTCTGTCGCTCAACAAAGACACATCGAACCCTTTTCTTCCATTGCAGAGGAAATATCGATCTCTCACTCAATACAACCTTTTGTGCCACGTGTGCAAAACAAAACTCATATATGAATTAGTGTAAAGTGCAACCCCGAGTTCCCAAAAACGAAGCAATCAACTTACATGCTATTTTTCGTACCGTCGTTTTTACCAAACAAAATGTTCTTTATTTACTAATTTACTAAATTAATTAATAAACTCCCAAAACATAAAGTCCACTGCTATTTCTTATCAAGATACTTTATTTGAAATTTTATACATTAAGATTGTAATATTTTTTCAAGAGTTCAAATTTTATATTTTTCAGATTTTAATTTTTTTTTTAAATTCGTAAAATATTTTTGTATTTTAAAGCCGTTATGGTAAAAATGAACACAGCACTTATTTTTAAAAGGGAAATTATTTCAAGTTTTTCATATCTGTATATATAAATACAATTATTACAAGATTATGTTTGTTATAATTGAGAATGTATAAATAAATAAATTATTTTTGTAACTACAAAGACTCTATTAACAAAGTGATTTTTACAATACCTTTATGTAAACAAAAAAAAAGTTACTGTATACATGGATCTTAATGGAATTGGTTTGGTGAAGTCCTAGTTTATATCAAATTACTGTTAGTGTTTTCCCTTGGATGCTGGTCCTTTTCTATATATACCTTAACCTTTATGGCTTTTTATTTATTTCAACTAGGTGTTACACCTGTTCCGTTACTTTTCCTGTAATATATGAGGCTGTGTCAATAATAGCTTAAAACATCCATCAGAGGGCAATCGCAGTGTTATGTGACATGCACATGTAATGCACCCCGTTTGGGGCGCCCAATTAAAGCTACTACGCCAGAAATCATTGATTTGCTACTGTGTAAAATTGGGATAATGAATTTATACGTAGTCGTGTATGCACATGTGATACACCGGGGTTCGGGACGTTCAACTACTACGCAAGAAATCATCGACAAATCCACGATATTATTTTCGGAGACATGAGTGAAAGTTGCAATGAAAGAGAAATTACTACGACAGAAATTGTGGAATCGTTGAACAGTATGAAATTGGGTGAAGCTGCTGGGTATGACAGGATAACAGTTGAAATGTTGAAATGCTGAGGGCTGGACAAAACGTGGTAGCTAGTCTACTGTACCGCCTTTTTAACCTTTGTTGGGGGAGTGGTAGCGTACCAGATGACTGATGCAAGGCCGTTATCGTGCCGCTTTACAAGGTAAAAGGTTCGCAGCAGGACTGTAAGAACTACCGGAGTATAAGTTTACTCAGCATAGTCGGCAAACTGTATGCAAATATATTGATTAAAAGAGTAACGAATGAAACTGAGATGATAAAGGATGTGCAAGCAGGATTTAAAAGAGGAAGGAAATGTATGGATCAGGTATTTTCATTACGAGGTATAGTTAAAAAATTCTTGGCTAGAAGTCAGAAGGTCTATTGCGCTTTTATAGACTTGAAAAAGGCCTATGACAGAGTGGTGAGGAGTGAATTGTGGTCGACATTGTCTATGTATGGGGTGAGCGGTAGTTTAATATGAGCAGTGAAATCACTTTATGAGGATTCCTCTGCTTGTGTCAGAATAAACGGAGCTTGCACGGACTGGTTTAACATCAAAAAAGGTGTGAGACAGGGATGTGTGGCTTCGCCATGAATGTTTAACTTATACATAGACGATTGTTTAAAAGATTTGAAAGAGAGTGTGTATGAATTGAAAATGAATGATTTGATTGTTAAATGCCTTCTTTACGCCGTTGATCAAGTCATATTAGCGTCATCTGAAGAGGAGTTGCAGGCGATGGTTAATGTTATGCATGATGTCCTAACAATCAAAGGGATATAAATAAATGCAAACAAAACGAAAGTAATGGTTTTTGAAAAAGAAGAAAGCATGACAAACTGTGAAGTTTTAATTGAAGGAGAAAGAGTGGAACAAGTAAATGAATTTGTGTACTTGGATTCAAAGTTTACGAGAGATGGAAAGTATGACAGTGACATTTAGCGAAGGGTGTCGGTAGGAAAACAGATGAATGGGGCACTGCATAGCTTTATGAACAGCCAGAAAGTGTCAAAAAAGGCACGTCTGGCTGTGCATAGAGGTGTGTTGGTTTCTACACTTATGTATGGTAGTGAATGTTGGGTTTGGCAGAAGAAGCATGAAAATAGGATTAATGCTGCGGAGATAAATAGTTTTAGAAGTATAGCCGGAGGGACTTGTTTGGATAAGGTAAAACATAGTGAGATAAGAGAACGCTGTGGTGTAAAAGAAAATGTGGTTACAAAGATAGATAAAGGAATGCTTAGATGGTTTGGACACGTAGAAAGGATAGATGAAGGAAGAAGGAAACAAATTTATAAGGCGAGTGTAAATGGACAAGTCGGTAGAGGTCGACCTCGGCGAACCTATCTCGATCAGATCAACATTGTTTTGAAGAAAGGCCATGTCAAGAGAACCAACAACCGACGAGCATGCATGAGAGCCCTGATAAAAGTAGAGGTAGCAAAAGATGTGACTATGTATATGTATGTATGTTTTCACTGATCAACGAGCGAAAGTACGAGAGCTTGAAAAGGCCACAGGAATATAGGATGGCATAGTTTTTTTAATTGAGTATGAAAAAGCTATCGGCTAGATTGGTGTCGTGTTTGCTTACTGTCATTAGCGTGACGGTGTGACGTTTTAAAAACAAAATGTTTAAAGGTAATTTAATTGAATTTCTACGTCAAATAATTAATCTGGACGAAACATGGATCCACTACTGCACATCCGAAAAGAAAAAGAAGTTAAAACAATGGATTTCATTAGGTGAACAATTTGCGAAAACCTTGAAATTGACCAAAAAGGTGATGCAAATAGTATTTTGGGATATACGCGGTATAATTCATATCGATTACCTTTCGAAAGTGCTCCTTTATCAAGACAATTCGTGGGGTTACGCGCGCCTGGTATTGACGGCTGAATTTAATGAATTTCTATTTGAATTGCTTCTTTATTTAGCATATTTGCTAGATGTTATCACCTGCTACTATTTTTTATTTTTATACCCGAAAATATGGTTAAAAAGAAAGAAATGTTTTTTTTAAGGAAGTAATGGTTTACCCTTCACATTCCTATAAAATCAGTAAAATGTGTGGGAACCTCGAGTTACATGTTTACAAAAAGTTAAAACCTCTTTTGTTTTTTAGATGCAATTCTGATTTAAAATAAGAGCCCTTTGTCGGCTGCTGCCCTCTTTTGGTACAAGTGTATTACGCGCGAAGAAAAACAGATGGGTTTTCAGCTGGCTACGTGTAAAATTCAGGAATGTAGCTTAGTCGTGGTTAAAACTTATCCAGCTTCGTCGGAGTAGTAATAATAAGTTTCATTGGAGTAACATATTCAATTGTCGTAGTAATATATTTGTAGCCCAATCGTGGCAATTTATATTTTGCTTTACCGAAAATCACCGCGTTTAAAGCCAAATTGTCATTAAAATAACCATTAATAAACATCAGCAAATAACCTGGTCTATATAGATATTTAAAATAAAAAAAAAATTCCCTGAGAATCAAATATTGGTGGAGAGCTGAGGTGTACCATTACAAATAAAGTTTTAAAAATCCCCATCGATCCTATGTGTGCTACAAAAGTTATTCGTGGTCAAAGGTCGAATTTTGAGTTTTTTTGAATTTTTCTCGAAAACGGTAAGTTTTATCAAAAAAAACTTAAAAGCATAGTTGTAGATCTTAAAATTATCTATAAAAATAGTTTTTATTATTTTTTTCTTAAGAATTGCCATTCCTGAGATATTGTGATTCTAAGAGTCACATTATACATGATATGCACACATTTCCACGCCAACTGTGAGGTAGTGTACTCTGCGAAGTGTTTTTACCGTGGTTTTCACTGTAGGCCTACTTCACTAACTGTCTTGACAATTTTGGGATAATTTAAGGGAACAATACCCGTCAAGTTCTAGATATTACCTTATTATTGATATTGCTATTGATTATTGGGTTAACTATTGTTTTGATTTTTTTAGATATTTTAATCAGATTCATACTCTTGAAAGTCTACTTCAACAGTCATGTCTTTTTCGATTTCTTCTTCTTCCTCCTCTTCCTCTTGCTGTATGTTCATAAATTGTTCAAATGTGGCTGAGTCATTGGTCTCTTCACTAAAATCACAGGAATCTTCCTCTATTGTACTCAACTGGACATTTGAGCAAGACTGACCTTGGCAATTGGTACACGCTGGACAACACAGCAACCCGACTTTTTTACAGCTACGTTTGGTACAACAACCTTTTTACAATGTTTTCAGAATAGTATAATGTATATAAAAGAGACAAAATAGGTATTCATACTTGTCTTAAGCGACTGATTATGTATATACGTGGCTTATATGTGCGTATCATGTATAATGTGACTCTTAGAATCGCAATATCTCAGGAATCGTAACTCTTAGGAAAAAAATTATTAAGGCTATTTTTGTAATGAATTTTAAGAACTTTGTTTGAAGGTTTTTTTTTGATAAAACTTACTGTTTTCAAGAAAAGTCCAAAAAACTTCAAATTTTGATCTTTGATCTCGAATAACTGTTGTAGCACACATAGGATCGATGGGGATTTTTAAAGCTTTATTTATTATCTCCACGAATATTTGGCTCTCTTGTAGTTTTTGTTATTTGACCACTATTTTTATGTCTAAATCGACCGGAATAAAAACTTATTCTCAATATGGATATAAACGAACCTTTCCTAGCTCTTCGCATTATCACGAGTTACATCGGCTTCCATCCCACCATCCTTTTATTTTCAGTATAACCCTAGCCTTTTACCCCACGATAAGCATGAGGGTGTGGACAAAGATATATAATTGCAATATTTTTTAAATCATATAATTGGTCCAAAGTTCTATCGTAATACATTACTTTGTTAAAAAATAAATCGATACAGTCCGCTTTTGAAACACTGGTCGATGTTATTTAAAAATGGAAAAAAAACATTTTACTACCAATTTTTTCTGTAAAATACGATGTGCAAATATTCCCTTGAAAACTTATTTAAATGTGGTCATTATCGACAAGAATACTTCGATATGTAAACCCATTAAAACTTTTCTAGATTTGTTTGGTCGTTAGTGATTACCACAACAAGTAAGTAAAGTTTAAAAGCTTTTGTAGTTTTCAACTCTCCTGGTAATTATTAAATTGACTGATAGTGTGATTTATTATTTTAAAAATAAACGGCGCATTCTCACTAGTCAATATTAATTAAAATATTTTATGATCAACAAAAGTCGAACGTAAAAACTTTTGCTCCAAAATAGTTGATTAACTTTTAGTGAATCAATAAAATTTACTTTTCATAAGTAAAGAGGCGATTTGTTCGCAAGCTGAAACATGAATTAGGATGTGTGAACCTCAATTAACAATCAGTTTTTTTTCAAATAGTCATTTGTAATAATTAGCGTTTGTTTTTTACTTTAATAATTTAAAACACTAATTGGTATTATAACTGTCAAAATTATTTTTAAACTATATTGGGTTAAATTCTTTTTCTTTATCTTTGTCAGTCATTATCTGTCCACTCCTAAACAAAGACCCCTTTTATTTGTTTCCATGCTGTTCTGTCTTTCGCTGTATGTTCGCTGTATGTTCCATCTTCCTCCTGCTATTTTTTTAACATCATCCAACCATCTCCAACATTTTTCGACAGCGTGAATGAATGTGAAAAATGCATAACTGATTTTTTAAAAAACCAGCTAATTTTGCTGTCTGTTACCTATATATTTAGGTTCATGTGGGTCGATTAGGTATCAAAAAACAACTACTCCTCTAGCTTTATGCAACGACAGGCATTGAATTACATCTGATACATAATCGTGTATAATACCCCATTTCGGGTAACAGATTCTTGTTAAGTAAGAGAAGGAACTATTAGATTTATCAATTCGAAGTAACCACCTATGGACCGGTTTCGGGGTCTGTTGCCCCTCATCGGCATACGGCAGGTCTACCTCGACTAGACACATCAACAGCTTCGACTCCTACCAAGTATACATGAAGTGCTACGCGAAAAGCGCCAGTCACGACATCTATACTTTTTAACAAGCACCACCCGGTGAATAGCTTCTGCGAAGAAGTATTGTAATCTGCAAAATTTTTAGAAAACTATAATATTATTATAGTAAACAATAAACATTTTTCGACAGCGTGAATGGATGTGAAAAATGTATAACTGATTTTTTAAAAAACCAGCTAATTTCGCTGTCTGTTACCTATATATATATATATATATATATATATATATATATATATATATATATATATAATAAATTCCATCCATATAAAATACGTTTAATTCATGAACTTAATGAGGATGATTATGACCACCGCTTGCGAAATAATAAGTGCGCGAGCAGGGAACGATCCACAGTTCCTTTTTAATATTTTTTTTCCGATAAATGTACTTTTCTTTGCACGGGACGGTAAATCGCCACAATTGCCGCTATTGGTACGATTTAAACCCAAGAGTTTTTCACGAGGTGCATACGCAGCAACCGGAGAAATTAAATGTATGGACTGGCATTCGCGATGACCGATTGGTGGTATTAAACTTCGATTTAGACTAAAACTGTGTTAAAATTTTCATAAAAAGTGCCGATTAAAGCAAAGTGTCTAAGAGAAACAAGCTTTTTATTAGGATTGTTTTTATCAAATGAATGTTTGGAAGTTCATTTTAAAAAAAATCAAATAAAAAAAATGAACCGCCTAAGAAATTTGTCGATGGAAAATGCAGTAGGAGCATTGACTCTCCTGGATAAAGGATATTCAATGCCAAATGTTGCAGGTTTTTTGGGAAAACATCATTTTAGCATCAGTCGCATGGTGAGACGACATAATGAAACAGGCTTGTTCCATCGAAGACCAATGCAAGGGCAAAAACGTTGCACTAATCAAAGACCAGGTCAAGAGTACCAACAACCGACGAGCATGCATGAGAGCCCTGATGAAAGTAGAGGAAGCAAAAGAACCGTAGCAAGTGGTCTCTGCCTACCCCTACGGGAAAAAGGCCTGACTATATGTATGTATGTTTGTATGTTTATTAGTATTTCAATGTAACTTAGTTTTATTTTGTGTTTATACTGTAAATATTTAGATTAATAAAAATGGTGCGTTAATTTTATCTATTATTTATTATTCTATTATTTTGTTTATTAACAATTTTACAAGTTAAAATTTAAACGATTCCACTTAATTAAACACCAATAAAGAGATTTTTGTATAAAATAAAAACAAAAATACAATTACATTATTCTGTACAACTAAATAAAAAATGTTACCGACTAACGATTTAGTTAAACTTTTGGCGTAATACTTTACAAATAAAACATTCGCAAATTTTGGAAATGATTTTTCATTTCTCTTATCCGATTAAACCATTATTTATCCATGCCGCTCTTTCAAACAAATTAATCATTCGGGTTTCTATTTTTTAAATTGACAGTTTAATTATTTTTAACAGTTTTAAATACATAGATTTGGAATTTTTTTTTTGTAAATTGTAACGTAAACCCAACTTCAGCTTTAAATTATTATTTTTTAGGTATTATTTATTTTAACGCCTATAAAGTAATGATAATACCATACCAAAATAAACTAAAAATCCGAACCATGCACACATCTAATGTTTGTTAAAGTTTAGAAAAAAATGTCCATTAAAAGGTTAGTTTTACAATCTGGATATTCTGGTTTTTAAAATAATGATGGGTAATTCTAATATAACTTTATGATGATCCTAAGAATAAAAACTTCCTTCGTATGTGAATGCTTAATAATTTTTTATTTACCTTTAAGTTTTTTGTTTAATTTTTAAAACATGCCTTCGTGTAAAATAGGTCTGCTTTGTTGCTTAAAAAACCGGTATTTTTCACATTTTAACACATCTAATCTTTTTTATTAGTGAAAATAGTCGCAAAAAGGGTAGACCTATCATGTGGGCCGCGGACAGCACTGCGACTATTAAATGGAAAAGGGATTTTGAAAAGGAGATGATTATGGACCCGCTTTTTGAAAAGTTGCAGGTCATAGTTCTCTGGAAAAACTGATTTTGGAAGCTTGTTCCATTCCGTAGCAGCCCTTTAAAAAAAGGATTCTTGATGGAAATTGGTCCTTGTAGTGTCAATCTTAAGAGTTAATGAATGAGGCCGAGTTCTTCGGCCGAATGTGACCAGTGATGGTATAAGAGTTTTAATTTCTCTGAAACATCTGCTATGGAAATATGTCTGGTCTGCAAATCTTCTTCTATGTTCTAGTGTGTGAAGGGTATATGTGAGAGTTGAGCTGTTTATCAACCGAATGGCCCTTTTCTGAATAGAATCTAGAAGACGAATAGAATGCCTTGGTGCTGAACCCCAAATGTGCGACCAATACTTCAGTAGAGGTCGGATTTAAGCCTTGTACGTCGTTAACAGTTGACCAGGAGTAAATACTTTTTATCTCTCCACAGAAAACCTAGCCTTTGGCTTGCTGACTTTGCGATGTAGCAACATGGTCATTTCAAGAAATATTATTAGACACCATGATTCCCAAAATCAAGATAAAGGAACTGGATTCAGGGGTATTTCCGGACATTGTGATGGAATGATTTGAGGAATTCACTTTTTTGGCGCTTTGTGTTTTCTGAACAAGATTGTTGGTTCCCCACTCGACGATTGCTTCAAGATCTCTATTGTTGGAGTTAACCTGTTCCTGCCTGATTCTATTTGTATCATTCAGCGAAAGTGATCGATAGGATGTAAAAGTTGTGACAAGTGTGCTGTCGTCTGCGAAACTGTAAATGGGGTTTGTGGTGGTTTTTAAGAAGTCGTTGATGTGGAAAATAAATAGGGTGGGGGACAGGATGGAACCCTGAGGGACCCCGGCATTGGATTTTAACGCATCAGAAGAAATACCGTTAACTGCCACATGTATGGAGCGATCTTGCATGAAGCTCATGAGCCATTGGCGCAGTTTCGTTGGAAGACCGTAGGAGGTGAAAAAGTTAGCAAACATTTCCTTTAATTTGCGGGTGGTGCGTGCTGTTAGGTCCATGTCCTCTGTATAGGTCATGGTTTGTGATGACTTATTTAAAACAGTTCCGCTGTTGTCTAATTCGGTGTCCTTTACAGCTTTTTTTAATACCATGTTAAAGAGAAGACACGCCAGCGCATCAAAGATTGTGACAGGTTGCCCTGTACTTGTACATTGCATTTAACTCTACGCATTGTAACTCGTACAAGTCTCATTAATTTGTCAGGGATGTTGAATTCGTTCATGGCTTCATACAGATTTAACTCCTACTGGGTGTAATAAACAATAAAGTTTTTATTTATATTAAGTTTCTTTCTAATAAAAAATGAGCGATCAAAGATAATGCGATGCTCATATTAACCATAAAACTAATGCGGTAAAAGGTGATAGGTTTAATAGCAGCATTTCATTAAATCAAGCAACATTACTTCCTGCAATAAAAACGTTTTATTAAACAAGTTTTCTATGTCTTACTTAAGCAAGTAAATATTAAACCGCACATAAATTAACCAACTGACATATCAAACCCTGAGATCGATATAACTTTATAGCACAATTTTAGACTGGTGTTGATGTACCTTCATGTATAGAAATTATATAAAATGTAATAAAATGAGTGTTTAATGGACATTGAAATGTATAGCGTGACCGCGAATGTAAATAATGCCAGAACACATTATATTTTATGGTTTGTAACATGGCAAAAGTTGATCGATACGCCAGTATCTTGTAATTTTCGTCATTAAACGACTTTTAAAAGTGTGTGGTGGAGATCCATAAAAATTTTTTTGTCTTTTGTTTTTTTGTTGTCGTAACAATAAATGGGATACAACGACCAGTTATAAATGTGACTTTGTTGTATAAAAATATATAATTAGATATTATTTTTATGTTTACGAATTTTACATTACTTGATTTTTATTTTACCATTTACCAATTAACAGTATTTGTTATGTATGTTCTTTTGCTAATAATGATTTTCAGGTTCGTAAATTATTTTTAAAAAACTATATTTAACTTTCCAGCGGGAAGTTAAAGTAATGGGTCTGATTTTGCGAATCCTGAATTTTGACATATCTTCACATTTCAAGGTCCCCTGAGTCGAATAAAATAGTTTTGTATATGTTCGTATGTGCGTTCAGAATTATTTTTCGTCTCGATTATCTCGAGAACAAAAAATAATATCGACGTGGGACCAACTGCATTCCACGCTTAATTACGCACCTTTTTTTTTTTTTAAATAGTCGCGACTATTAGAAGGAAAAGGGATTATAGAAAGAAAAAGTTAAAGAAAGATTCTTGATGGACATTGGTCCTTGTAGTGTCAATTTTGAGAGTAAATGGGTAAAACTGATCAGCGTGCCGAGTTCTTCGGCCGAATGTGGCCAATGGTGGTACAAGAGTTTTTATTTCTCTGGAGCATCTGCCATGGAAATATCTGTAGAGTAATGACTGGTCTGCAACTCTTCTTCTATGTTCTAGAGGGTGAATGGTATCTGTGAGGGATGAGCTGTTTATTAACCGAATGGCCCTTTTCTGAATGGAATCTAGAAGACGAAGAGAATGCCTTGGTGCTAAACCCCAAATGTACGAGCAATACTCCAGTAGAGGTCGGATTTGAGCCTTGTACGTCGTCAACAATTGATCAGGAGTAAAAAACTTTTTAGCTTTCCACATAAAATCTAGCCTCTGGCTTGCTGATTTTGCGATGTTATCAACATGGTCATGCCAAGACATATTATTGGACACCGTGACTCCCAAAATCGAGATGGGGGGACCCGATTCAAGGGTATTTCCGGACATTGTGAGGGAATGATTTGAGTAATTCACTTTCTTGGAAAACGTGGCGATTTGTGTTTTCTGGGCGTTGAACTGAACAAGATTGTTGGTTCCCCACTCGACGATTGCTTCAAGATCTCTATTGATGGAATCAACCTGTTTCTGCCTGAGTCTATTTGTATTATTCACCGAAAGTGATCGTTAGGATGTAAAAGTTAAGACAATTGTGCCATCGTCTGCGAAACTGTAAATGGGGTTCGTGGTGGTTTTTAAGAGGTCGTTGATGTGTAAAAGAAATAAGGTGGGGGACAGGATGGAGCACTAGGGAACCCCGGCATTGGTTTTTAACGTATCAAAAGAAATACCGTTAACTGCCACATGTAAGGAGCGATCTTGCATGAAGCTCAAGAGCCATTGGCGCAGTTTGGTTGGGAGACCGTAGCTTAATGTCTTTGCAACTGTTTTTAAAGTAAAGATTGGTTTATTGTACTGTAGGTGTCATTATTTTTCACGCCACTTACCGTAAACACGTGTTTTTAGAGTTTTTTTTGTACTTTTAAGATGGGTATATTATAAGATGATTTTATACTAAAAATATTAGTTTTGAATTTTAAACTAAACAAAAGTTTTTCGGTTTACCCAAAAATCAATTTTAATGAAGTGGTTATTATTTTTACCACCGCTTACGTAGGTATAAAAAAAATTCTATTTATTTTTTAGTAATAAGTTTTGTTTTGATTTGGAATATGTCAAAAAACTGTAATTTTAATAAATACGAAAAAGCCAAATAAGTTATGAATTACCTAACCAGGAATATAATTTAAAAATTGAATGTGATTCTGAAGCCGAAGATAAACTGCATGCATGTATTTTATCCTGACTCTAAAAGAGGTACCTACCGAAATTGTTGCATGGCTTTTTTTTTTTTTTTTAAATTTAGGAATAAATAGCCCAAACATATTTTTGTTTTATTATATATGATTTAATTATTTTAAATGTAGGTACCTATTTGTTTTACTAGAAGATTTAATACCCCCGATCTTATAAAATTATTTCTGTTTTTATGCTACTTTCTTTTTGTGCCTTAAAGTATTAAATTTAAAAAAAAATGTGGTTTTGTGTCATGTCGATACCTTTCACTTTATTCATCGGATACATACTATAGAATATAGAATATCGTGTAAAATTTATTTTTGAAACACGATATTCAAGCTATCTATTTACACAAATCTGTTAGACTAGGCAAAATCGAAACATAAATGCATGTCTGTTTAGAATAATTTTGGTTCCGCAAAGAAAAAAATATGTAAGTTTTTTTCTATTATTACATTATAATCACCTTGTTTTGTCCATAAAACATAAAAAGTTAATTTTTTGTTTCCCAGTGTTACGTTATCAATGTAAGTTTAAGTATTTTCTCGAAGTTCTTATTCTTTGTATTAAATTTTTATAAAATATTTATGACTAGCGTACACGGCAGACGTTGTCTTTCCCGAACGTTGGCTTGCCTGCTTTGGAAATATCACTATTAAACTCAGCAACCCCAAAAACTATAAATTTGACAATTATAGTAGCTGTTTTTAATTGTTTTCGGAAGTTTTCAATAAGTGTTTGAATTTCAACCTCCTCTTACCTCTTTCAAAGGCTTGTCTTTGCAAATATGACCATCAAAAAAACCTATGAATTCAACACTAATATGGGCAATGTTGATGGTTTTTATATTTTATCCCCTTCCCACCTCTTTTTTATGGGTGCTAACATAATTGGCAATGTCATTATTAAACTTGGCGGCTTAAAAAAACTATAAAGTTGACTGTTATATTAGCCATTTTTAATTTTTTATATTCCATTCCATTTCTACCTATTTCGTAGGAGCGCTAAAAAAATTGGAAATGTCACTATCAAACGTAGCGACCCCAAAAACTAATAATTCGACACCAATGTGGGCCATTTTAATTGTTTTTATATTTCAACCGCCTCTCGCCCCTTATGTAGTGGTACTAACAAAAATTAGGAATATCAATATTAAATTCAGCGACTCCAAAAACTATACATTTCACACTAATATTTGCGTTTTTTATAGTTTTTATATTTAAACCCCGTATAACTCCTTTCTTAGGCTTTCTGCTTTAAGAATATCACTATTAAACTTTGCGTTTTCAGAGACTTTAAATTTAACATTAATATTGATGTTTTTTAAGTTTCTGTATTCCATTTCTTTCCCACCCCTTTTGTAGAGGTGCTAACAAAATTAGAAATGTTTTAATAGTTTTTATCGGGATATAAAGTATCCTTTTTTTAAGTTGGAGCAATTAATACAATTGGTATTGATATACAGGGTGTTTCAAAAAAAGGTGATTTTGTCTCTAGAAAAGGTAGAAAACTGAAAAATAATTGGGGTTTGCTTAGTAAAAAAATTTCGTAAAGCCATTCGTATTCATGATAAAGGGCGTTGATGAAAAAAAATTTATACACATTAATTACGATTTTGCTGAAACTACTGGAAACATTGTAATGAAATTTTATACGAATGTTTTAGGAGTTGATACATCCCATGAATTTGTTTTTATATTTGACTCTCATAGAGGCGCTTGTTACACGGTTGATACAAAGTAGTATTGAACATAACTTTTTAAGGGTTAGATTTATTAATTAACGTTTTAAGTAAACTTCTACATCATTGAATTTTACACCAAAAAGATACTCGTGGTAAAACTTGATAATGTGTATCGTTTTCGAAATATTTTGATTAGAAAATTATAAAGTAACAACCAAATTTTTTTTAACCCCCTTTATCTTAAATACGGATGGCGTTAGGAAAATTTTTTACAATGCAAACCCCAATTATTTTTTAGTATTCTACCTATCACTTTTTTTTTTACACCCTGTACTGGAAATTAAACTGCAATATTATGGAATCCATGAGACATTTTAAAATGTTTGAAAATTATCTGAGCGGTCGTTCTCAAGTAAGGTGAATGGTGATATCTCCAAAGACAAAGACAAAAAAAAGGTTTTTTGTACAATGGTCATGATAGACATTACCTCGTAATCCATCGATAATCTCCCTACTGTTAGAAATCCTAATGTCATTTTCATCATACGAGGCAGTTTAATAAGTCAGTGACTTTTTGAATAAAACAAATTTTTTTCCGCAAATAAACATTTTATTTTTCTACATAATCACCTTTAAGCTCGATACATTTAGTCCAGCGTTTTTCTAATTTTTTTATTCCCTCCAAATAATAGGTTTTTTCATAGCTCTCAAAATACGCGTTTTTTTCGGTAATGACTTCTTCATTCGACTCAAATCTCTTACCGCTCAGCCAATTCTTTAGGTTTGGAAATAGAAAATAGTCGCAGGGGGCTAAATCTGGAGAATATGCTGGATGGGGTAGTAGTTCATATCCCAATTCGTGGATTTTGGCCATCGTGACTAGACAAGTGTGCACACGTGCATTGTCTTGATGAAACAGCACTTTCTTCTTCGCCAAATGCGGCCGTTTTTGCTTCAAATCAACGTCGAATCTGTTCAAAGATTTGAATAATATTCGCCGGTGATCGTTTTACCTTTCTTGAGGTAATCGATGTGAATGACACCGCGTACATCCCAAAAAACTGTGGCCATGACCTTGTTGGCTGACAGACTCTGTTTCGCCTTCTTTAGTCCACGTTCACCCCGAGCAACCCACTGGTTCGATTGTTCCTTGGTTTTTGGCATGTTGTGATGGATCCATGTTTCATCCACAGTATTAAAACGGCGCAAAAATTCGTCCGGATTACGGCTGAACATCGCTAAACACTCTTTTGAAGTGGTCACATATTTGCGCTCATGGTCGAGTGTGAGCAATCGCGGCACCCATGATGTACCCGTTCAGTTGAGATACCAACAGCATGAGCCAACTCACGCACTTTCATTCTTCGATCATCCAATATCATTTCATGGATTTTATCGACGATTTCCGGCGTGATCACTTCTATTGGGCGACCTGGACGTTCGGCGTCACTAGTGCTGGTACGCGACCACAACGGAACTCTGTAAACCACTTCTTAACCATTGAAATTGATGGTGCCGAGTCCCCGTAGTATTTATCAAGTCTTTCCTTAGTTTCAGTGATGGATTTTTTACGTAAAAAGTAATGCTTAATCAGCACACGAAATTCACTTTTTTCATTTTCGTAAAAATTCACGAGGTTGTCTGCTTTGAACGGCTATCAAACACCAACTGCACGACGTAGCTTGCTCAAAATTAGAATGTTGACCACTGATAGATTATAGTTGATGGCAGCACTGTTGCATTTGGAGTAACTGCGCGAGAAATTCAAAAAGTCACTGACTTATCAAATTGCCCTCGTAAAATTCTCAAACTGGAATAACTTGAAACAGGCCAAAAAACTTTTCATGTGGCAATACTAATACTATTTAATAAACAAAACAGCACTAAAAGTCATAATCATGAATTAAAATTATTAACCAGTTAACTTATATCTAAAGAAGATAGAAAAGGTAGAGAATAATTTCAGCAGATTCTACAAAAAAGGCTAATAAATATGTACACTCTCTTTTGATTTAACGTGCAGCACTACCGCAAAAAAATAGTATCGCTTTATAAGACAATTCCTATTTATAAAGATCTTAGAGAGATCATAGAAGATTATTGATTTCACACTTTAAAAGGTTTAAAATTAACTCTATTTTTGGGATAACAAAGAACCGAGAACATTTGCAGACCGTAAACACGTCAAACTGATATGGTTTTCAGGACACCAGGGAATTGTAGGTAATGAAAAAGCAGACGAACTTACAAGAAAAGATTCTGAAACTCCCTCAAACCAAGGGCAAATACTAGGGGTACCGAAGCGTACAGTAAGAGTGTCTATTAAATATTGGATTGGGGAAAACGGCTGTGCCACAAAAGAACGGCAGACCTGTTAATGATGAACAGGAGGGTCTCCTGACCGGTCACGCACTAGTAAAAGAGCACCTCAACAAAATGAGACTGTATATTGAATACCTAACCTACAGACTGTCCGGTAAAGATTCGAAAAACGTGAAATACATAATGTGCTATTGCGAGTCACTGGACCGCAAAAGATAGGCATTTTTTGGGTAGCTATGCAGCGACCCAGAACTATATATAGTTCCCACCCAGTACAGAACTTGTACAAATTTGTACAAGGCACGAAAGTACTGGATTTAGATACCTGGACATAGATATGTCCAGCACTCACGACCCGGTAAAGGACCTGAGAAACCAAATTAACAAATCAGCGATAATATCAGACTGTCTAAGGAAAATTGTATGGGCTAATCCTTTTATGCAAAAGGAGAGTAAAATCAAAATATATAAGACGTCTTCTTCTTATAGTGCATCTCCTATCGGAGGTTTGCTCTCATCACAGCTATCCGGACCTTATTGACTGCAGCTCGGAAGAGTTTAACATTGCTACAATTAAACCAGTCCCTTAGGTTCTTCTTCCAATATTCCTCCTTCCACCAATCTTTCCCTGAACTATCACCTGAAGAAGTGCGTATTTGGGTCCTCCCAGTAAATGACCTAGATATTGAAGCTTTCTCTTTTTTATGGTGTTAATGACTTCACATTCCTTATTCATCCGAATTAGGACTTCCCTATTAGAGATCTTTTCTGTCCAGGGAATACGCCACATTCTACGGTAGCACCACATCTCGAAGGCTTGTAGTTTGTCTGTGTGATTCTTCTTGAGAGTCCATGCCTCCACTTCGTACAAAAGTGCGGAAAACACGTAACAACGCAGCATCCTCATCCTAAGTCCAATCTTGATATCTCGATTGGTAAAAAACTTTTTCATTTTCGTAAATGCAGATCTGGCTATCTCTATTCTCGTTCTTATTTCTCTTGTTTGGTCACCTGATTGTTCTATCCAGGCTTCCAGGTATTTGTATGACTGCACATTCTCTATTAAGATGTCTGCTACTGACACGTTTACATGGTTGTTATTTTGAGGAAACTTTGTAACTACCATTAACTTGGTTTTTTTAAGATTTATCTTTACACCGTATTCGTTACATCGATCATTTAATTTCCCTAGATGTTGTATGTCTCTTTGATTGCTCGTTAACAAGACGGTGTCATCAGCATATCGCATATTATTTATAACTTCTCCGTTAATAACTATCCCTACCGATTCTTCTTTTAAGGTTTCTTTAAAAATGGCTTCGCTATACAGGTTGAATAGTATTGGCGATAGGATGCATCCTTGTCTTACACCACGACGGATTTCCATTTCCTCTGTTGGCTGGTTTTCTACCTTTGTATTCGCTCTTTGGCCCCAGTATAGGTTGCTAATTATTCTCACATCGTCCAAATCAATGTTTTTACTGACGAGAAGCTGATGTAACTTGTCATGTTTCACTTTATCAACAGCTTTCTCAAAATCAATGTAACATGCAAACACATCTTGGTTCATATTGAGTCAGCGCTGGAAAAGAACGTTTATCCCAAAGAGCGCCTCTCTTGTTCCAAGTCCTTCGCGGAATCCAAACTGCGTGTTGCTCATGTCCTCCTCAAGTTTTCTGTATATTCTTTTATGGATGATCTTTAAAAACAGCTTTAAGGTGTGACTCATGAGTGCAATGGTCCGGTAGTCTGAGCATTCTCTTGGGTTTGGTTTCTTAGGTATAAGCACAAAAGTAGATGTCAGCCATTGCTTAGGGATTTCTCCACTATCATTAATGTTGTTAAAGAGGTCCAGAAGAATATCTATCACATCGTTATTAAAGACGTACGTCAGGCCAATAATGACATATTGTATAGAAGCGAGAGAGGATACCAACAAGACCAAAAGGATGCCACGAGTCGCCGAAATGTCAGTAATGAGAACAATAGCCGAGAATACAAGAAGAAATCACGTAAGAAACACTAACATTAAAACGCAATGCGACATACAGGATGTGGTGAGATAGGAAAGGCAGAGGAGAAGAGAATGGTATAACCACGTGAAGAGAATGACCGACGATAGACTACCACGCATTGTACTAGAGGGAAAACTAGCAGAGACCCGTCCACCCGGAAGACCACCAAAGAGATGGAGAGACAGCTGGCAGTTCCCATCCCAAGAAATATTACAGACTCAAGTCCGGAATCAACAGATCATCCAGATCTCTAACGAGAAGAAGAAGAAGATACATTGCCACCGGAGGCAACAGCCTGTGGGACCTACGTAGAAGTGGAGTTTTGAATAAGTAGATCTGAAACAGTCAGTGAAGTCTCACAGTAGACCTTAGGCTTTAAGGCTCAGAACCTCTCAAATACTTTCTCCACCACAGCAAAAAAAACCTCTATTTTTAATAACATTACCAATTATAACACCGATAAAAAGTTTACAAGTCGAAAATCAAAAATTATTATTAAAAATAATTTTGTGGGTATTAAAGTCATTTTTTTAGAGATTATAAACGTTTTATCTTTTTAAAAAAAATTGTAAAATAATTTATGTTTGATTTCTAAAAATATTTTATTTTTTCACTCCAAAGATGGGTGTTATTTTATTGTTATTTTAAAATCGTACCAAGACTATACATATTTAAATTGCCGTTGATATGTAGGGTAGAAATTTGATCGAAGCCACAACACGCTACATCAGACTTCGACTTTTCGATTTTGGAAATAACTTTTCAGTATCATTTCCGATTTCCGCACCATAAGAAAAAGCATCGGTTTGAAAGAGTCAATAAGAGCAATATTTCAAACCGATAATTCTGGAAGAGAAGAGACAATTTTACTCGGCCACAACGACAGTGAACCGTTTATTTTTGAGATTGCATTGAAGCTCTCTTATCGACGCCCGACGAAAGTGTGACCTTCTGAATAATAAACGAGAAAACGTTTCTGGTGTAAAAATCAAAACGATATTCATAATTGTTTGGGATCGAGATTGATACAACATACTTATTGTGTAAACTAATAAATTTATTACACAGTGTGTATCTTTAAAAATGTCTACAACCTTAGATTTCATAGATTATGAGAAGGTTTTTAATCGCGTCAATCATACCGTCCTTCTGTCATTTCTACAGGAAAAAGGGTTAGACAAAGAAAATATCGAGTTTATCAGAAATCTCTATTGGAAACAGGAAGCAAAAACTAGATATGGGCAATTGACATCGAAACCCGTAAACATAGAAAAAGAAGTAAAGCAGGGCTGTGTGCTATCGTCAATACTGTTTAATATGTACTCTGAACACATATACATACATACAATAAATATTCGATAAAGTACACAGAGTTACCATGACCGAATCAACAGCAGCTATAAGAGTACAACAACAGTTCAGCAAAGAATTTAAAGTGAAAGTCGGGGTAAGACAAGGAGGCGCTCTATAGGCAGTGTTTTTCAACCTAGTGCTGAAAGCAGCTTTTAAAAAATCGATAGATCATACAGCAAAGGAGTATTTCCGTCCATGTGGAAAAACGCTAAAGTCCAACCGATTCCAAAAAAAGGAAATAAGACTATTCCTGCAAATTATTGCCCTATCGCATTGCTCTCAGTCATATCCAAAGTTATGGAAAAAGCGATTAACACAGAACTTATCAAATATCTGGAGAAATTTGAGATAATCCATGACAGACAATATGGATTTCGACAACTTCAGTTTACTGGAGATTTGCTGGCTTATGTCACTCAGCTCTGGACAAACACTTTTGAAAAGTTTGGTAAATCCCGTGCAATAGCCTTGGATATATCTAAAGCCTTTGACCGCGTTTAGAACCAGGCATTGTTAAGTAAATTATCTGCCTACGGTCTCCCAACCAAACTGCGCCAATGGCTCTTAAACTTCATGCAAGATCGCTCCTTACATGTAGCATTTGACGGTATTTCTTCTGATACGTTTAAAAACAATGCCGGGGTCCCCCAGGGTTCCATCTTGTCCCCCACCTTATTTTTTTTACACATCAACGACCTTTTGAAAACTACCACGAACCCCATTTACAGTTTCGCAGACGATAGCACACTTGTCTCATTTTTCACATCATATCGATCACTTTCGGTGAATGATACAAATAGACTCAGGCAGGAACAGGTTGATTCCATCAATAGAGATCTTAAAGCAATCGTCGAGTGGGCAACCAACAATCTTGTTCAGTTCAACGCCCAAAAAACACAAAGTGCCACGTTTTCCAAGAAAGTGAATTCCTCAAATCATCCCATCACAATGTCCGGAAATACCCTTAAACCAAGTCCCTCCATCTCGATTTTGGGAGTCACGGTATCCAATAATATGTCTTGGCATGACCATGTTGCTAACATCGCAAAGTCGGCAAGCCAGAGGCTAGGTTTTCTGTGGAAAGCCAGAAAGTTTTTTACTCCTGATCAACTGTTGACGACGTACAAGGCTCAAATCCGACCTCTACTGGAGTATTGCTCGCACATTTGGGGTTCAGCACCAAGGCATTCTCTTCGTCTTCTAGATTCCATTCAGAAAAGAGCCATTCGCTTGATAAATAGCTCAACTCTCACAGATACCCTTCACCCTCTAGAACATAGAAGAAGAGTTGCAGACCAGTCATTGCTCTACAGATATTTCCATGGCAGATGCTCCAGAGAGATAAAAACTCTTGTACAACCATTGGCCACATTCGGCATTTCGACATTTTCTGAACTTTATTTAATCTGTTTCATGTAAATAAATATAAATATACAAAAATCATGTGTAAAAAATATCTTTTATCGTACGCCTATGTAAACTATTTAAACAAGAGTGGGAAGGCTACGTACGAAGCACCGTTCAAAGAGGAGACCAATAATGCTGTATAAAGTATTCTCTTGCAAGTCTAATCATATACATTTATGTGTTTGTTTTTTTTTAAAAATATATATTTGAGCTTTTGTGCTGTGTAAGCAGATTGAAAAATCATTACCTAATACTTTCCGGTTAAAAATAAAAATACCAAATTAAAGAGCAGTAAAGAAATGAAAAAAATAATTAAAATCACGACATTGGTAATTTAAGCAACTTTTTAATTTAAACAAAATCAATTCTTAAAAGTAATTATGTGCTAAATCGTTTGGGTAATCATTTTTGGTTGAACTTTATTAAAAGAAGTGATGTAATTGACTTTTAAATTTATTTGAAACCCACGGATTTAGTTACAAATAAAATTGTATTACGTTAAAGCAGGGTGGAATTTACCCTAATCAATAATCTTACCATCGCTGACATGACAGCGCTGATAGCTTGAAAAGAACAAATTAGTTTACAGAATATTCGTCTTGCCACGTATACGAGTCCATTCGCAGATCTCGTACCTACTTCATTCCTGTGTGCGTTGCGCCAAAGACAATACTTCTCAATCTCTTTCATTAACAATGGGGTAGATAATTAGTTTATTGCAAGAGATTTTTCCATACATGTTAATTAGTTTATAAATGATTTAATTAAAAAATACATTGTAGGGAGTCCAAAAACTTTAATAAACAGTGTCGAGCGGTAAAAAGCTGATACGGTTTCTCAGGATTTACGAATGAGTAAAAACAGGGGAAACATTTAGATTAAATTCTTCGTAAAAATTTAAAAATAACACAGTAATATGCTGCATAGAATCCAAATCCAGGGTAATAATTGAGCCATCAGGTCATAATTTTAAGATATTTAAGGTTATGTACCTAAAAATCCGTTATTTTGTTACTTTAGAAGTTGTGTACAGGATGCACAAATTCTTTTTGGTCTTTTTTACTAGTTGCCTCCTGTTGCCTTGTTGTAACCCCTTGGTCCATCAGACTACTGAACCATATGTGACCATATATATTATCATCGTTTGATAAATCCAGTAAATCTGTTTGGTGTTCATTCCCAAGATTTGCCAGAAAAAAAACCTGGCTTTGTTTATTGTTTTTTTCAGGAAGGCGTTCCAGGTAATTCTTCTATCCAGAACTTCACCCAGGTATTTTACTTCCGCCGCAAATGAAATTCTCTTTTCGTATGGGACAGGCTGCCGAAGCTCATTTAGCTTTTTCCTTGTTGTAAAAGAAATAATTACAGTTTTTCGGGGGTTAACAGACGTCTGTTTCCTCTCGCATTATCTGTATACTGTGATAAGGGCTTCTTGGAGGACGTTTGAGATCGCCGCTACAAATGTATCTTTAACTATTATAACCAAATCATTCACATAGCATTGAAAATCTACTCTTCGCATGAAAAGTGCGCTCAGCAAAACAAATACATAATTCAGAAGAGTAATATTTGGGCTTTCAAGTTTAATTCTATGCAATAACTGTAGGTTTCTTTATGTTCAGAAGGTTGTAAAAAAATAATTTATATGAAATGACTCACATTCTAAAAAAGTAAAAAGTAGTACAGTGCAACAGAAGTAGCTTGGCGGGCGACTAGCCTCTAAAATAACAAATATTCGGCTGAATATACTTTACATAAGTAAACTTCTTTCTCCGATTGTACTTGAGACTCACGATTACTAAAAATTTTGTCGTCGCCGATCGGGTCGTTATTCGAATGTTTTCGTCGTGCGCTGATTTGTGTGTTCTTCGCCCGCCAAACTACTTCTGTTGCACTGTACATAATCGGATGTAAACTAATATTGTCTGTGTTATTTAGATAATACACTATTAGCCATTAAGAGCGTTCGCTTACTGTTACTCAGGGTATGTAATTAGAGTTGAATGACTTCGAATTTAGCCCCTTTGTTGGACTTTGTTCTGGCAAAAGCATTTGAACAAAATGGAACTTCGAACTTTCTGCCAAGATAACAAACTCATTTATTTTCATATTTATGATGGCGAAAGAGTTCGAGACAAAAGAGAACTTTTAATTAAAACTTACGTTTTGTTGCGAATACATCGCTTTAAAGAAATTGCCAGCATTTTAGTTTTTGCTCCAATTTATAAATTCTTTATGAAGTCAGTAAGAAACAATAACTATTAAAGAATTATATCTACAGAGAGCTGCAAGCACACCGCGAAATTGTAGGAATGTGTTTTTTGAATTCGCAAGTGCAAAACTCTGGACGTCACCTGACACGGATAATTTATCCAGCCAGTTTGCAAGTTATCATTTTTTTTTTAATGAAAATAGTCGCAAAAAGGGTAGACCTATCGTGCGGGCCGCGGACGGCCCGCACTGCGACTATTAAAAGGGGAAGGAATTATAGAAAGGAAATGATTGTGGATGTAAAAAATTGGGTATTTGTTATCTGGTGCCATTAGCTACCGCCACAGTATTAAATATTATTTAAGGAGGTTTGGGGGTCAAAGAAAAAATGCAGCCAAGTTTTTAAAAAACATATATAAGTCCTTAAACTTGGTTGTTATAGTTCTTTATATTAAATTATAATTTTTAACTAATAAAAGTTATTAGAAAAATTAAAAGAAAATTTCGCGTCTTTAACATGGGTTCTTACGAGAAATCATAAGTTTTTGATATAAAAATAAAAAAAAATGCAAAATTTGATGAAAAAAAAATACGTGTGTGTAGGAAATTTAATAACGAAGAGTTTGGGTGCTTAAAAAGTATTATCGACTGTCTAGTTTTTGAAATATTTTATTTTTTACGATCAAAAAATTTGAATTACGGCGTAATAACGTGAGCTTTAAAAAAGCGACGGCTACGGCGTATTCGTGCAGACGACTCAAGTCTCAAGTCACCCATGTAAATACACATAACCTGTGTGTTGTGCACTAACCAAGAAATAATGATTAGTAAAAGTGAAAAGTTAATAAATATAGTGTATTATAAGTAATAATAATATAATGTTATACATAAAGTTAATATTAGTGTATAGTTTTCTGTACTTTAAATAAACATGACATACATATTTACAATTTAATCCCAATTGATGCCAGATTCGCATAATCTTTTTTGCATACCCAAGCTTAAAACATTTTTTATCGGTGAATAAGAACTTAGTAAGTATTGCGGAGTTAAGATTAACGGCGAACTGATCAATACCATTCGCTATGCCGATGACACCGCAATCTTATGTGATGATCTCCACGACATTCAACGTTTTTTAGACTTGGTCAACGTTATGGGGCAAGAAATGGGTCTAAACATAAATGTCACTAAAACTAAGTTTATGGTTTCCAGCCGTCAGCCGTATAATTATGCTGCTCTGCAAATGAATGGTCAAAACATTTAAAGAGTTCCATGTTTCAAATATCTTGGTTGTTAGATTACAGAGCATCTCTACCCGGATAAAGAAGTC
The DNA here is from genome assembly GCA_950111635.1 of Agelastica alni. Classification (NCBI taxonomy): domain Eukaryota; kingdom Metazoa; phylum Arthropoda; class Insecta; order Coleoptera; family Chrysomelidae; genus Agelastica; species Agelastica alni. The sequence continues at coordinate 23,801,734 of OX467715.1, forward strand.
ATGTGCAAAATCTAGTCAGCTCGCGCAACCTTTCAAAAAATGAGATTGCTCTTCTGCAATAATAATCTAAATTTAAAGCTCCGCCAGAGAGTAATCAAGTGCTACATATGGTCTATACTGTTCTATGGGGCAAAAATTTGGACCTTAAAAGCAGCAACCATTAATCGTCTTGAAGTATTTGAAATGTGGCTACATAGACGTATGCTCCGAATCCCATGAGTAGTCAATCAGACAAATGAGGCGGTTTTAAATAGAGCAAACGCCGTCCGCGAACTACTAATAACAGTTAAATGGCAAGATAGAAGGCCGTAGAGGAGTCGCTAGAAGACAAGCCTTGTGGTTAAGGAATCTTGGAGAGTGGACCGGAATTTGAAGCGCAGAACAACTCTTTAGAATCGCCGAAGACAGAGCACAGCTCGCCATTGTGATTACGAACATCAGGAGTACCTGATATGGCACCAAAAAAAGAAAGAAGAAGTATTTCACATTCTGAATACTCCAATTCTTAATAAAACATCCTAAATAGTTTCTTTGTGGTTAATAATATCTTCTACTTTAAGATAAGTTAATGATATATTTTGTAGCATTTCTACATCGTAACAGGCATCGTGTGAACCATCATCTGTCATTGATAAAAAATGACTGGCTCAACTTGTTAGTTTAAAACTTTCTTTGCGATTTGGGTATTTCAATTTGACATAGTTCTTTATCTATTTTAAACGTTTGAGGTTATGTTATCAGCTGTCAGCTGCTGCTAATAAAAGGAAACACACGCTAATTTCATTGCCAATCTTATGACTATTTGCGCTGTTGTCACGTTTTTTTACCACTACACACATAAATTCGGACTCAATTTTTATCAAATTATTTAAACAAAAACCATATATTTTATTAAATCATGATTGCGCTCCGACCCCACCAGGCGTAAATAGGGCTTGTAGGTATGCTGTGTGATGAGGTGTGGACAGCTTCCCCGCCGGAACTTTTTTTGCCTCGGATATACTTGCTCTTTTTACTTCTGTAGGCTAACGGGTTTACTGCCTTTTAGAATGATTTCACTGGTTACTAGCTTTTGTTTGATATATTTTGCTTTATTATAGTTATGAGCATTTTACCACGTGGTGTTTTTTAAAGTATTGCTCTGAACGCTAAAGGTTATACCTCGGTTGAAGAAATGCGAAGCGCTGTGCTCTGCATTGCTTCGGATAGCGAAAGAGGGCGAGATCCGGAAACCGTTTCGAATGAGGCTTCTCGTTTTAAATTAAGCGTTTTTAATTGGTCACTGTCACCGTATAACCACTTGCAAAGAATTGCGCGCGACGATTGGAATGTTCTCGAAATAACTGCACGTGTTCTTAACATGATTTATAAATTGCACGAGGCACCTTGTTTGTATCCGAAATGCTAATTTTCACGTAATGAATGCGTGACTTTTACTTGATTTTTGTCGGTGTCAGGGCCGTACTGAGTGGTTTTACAAACCAAAGAATTTCTCAAAAAAGAATTGAACAGTTGGAAGTACTGATTTCCAACAATGATTAAATAATGATTTGCAATTAATTTTATAATGATTTTCTTTTTAGTTGGCAGCGCCGATTATTTAGCATAGGACCACTGGCGTGCCGCATCATTACCCCGCTATGACCGCCAAACCCCCTTAATCCATAAAAATGTAACTGCTATTTAAATATATTTATTAAAAAAATAAGTCCCAATGTGTTAAATATAACTTGATTTTCGAAACTTAACTTTCCCAATGTAACGCTAAAAAGCTAAAGAAAATCTAATGACCGGAATCCGCTTTGAATTTCTAATTACCTCGACATCAATTAAATCACGTTTATTTTGAAATTTAATTAAAATTTCGTTCGGTCCGTAGTTTTACCGAACGAACTTTTAGCTGCCGCGCGGCCGTAATGGAATTTGTATTTAGTTTCCCGACGCCGTGCCGCTGGAGAAAAAACAGTGAGCAGTTTTTACTCTACTTTATTAAACCACTTTAACTACTATTTGATTACCAGCAATCCCAACAATTTGTAAATAGATTCATTCGAGGCCTCATTTATAATGCGCTTCGGGTTTTTTTAAATGAGAGAACGAAAATTAATTGTTGGCTGGACCGCAACAACTTTTTTCTACTCTGTGTTCTTCTGTGTTCTACTCTGTGTCGCGCAACAAGAAAAAATTATCTGTTACAAATCCACTTGGTTAATACAATTGAAGACACGAGTGGATGAAGGTGTTATGTTACAAATCTAAAATTTTGAGAAAATTTGGGTTAAAGTTTTTGTTATGTAATTTTTTTTGTTCAGAAACTAAAAAACAACAAAGCCCCAGGAAACAATACTATATCGGCAGAATGTCTGAAACATGGAAGAGAAATTTTGGAACTCGCTTTCTATCAGCTCATCTGCCAGATTTTTTTTTGTTTTATGAAAATAGTCGCAAAAAGGGTAGATCTATCGTGTGGGCCGCGGACGGCCCGCACTGCGGCTATAAGAAGGGGAAGGGATTATAGAAAGGAAATGATTGTGGACACGCCTTTTGAAAAGTTGCAGGTCATAGTTCTCTGGAAAAACTGATTTTGGAAGCTTATTCCATTCCGTAGTAGCCCTGTAAAAGAAGTATTCCTGATGAAGATTGGTCCTTGTAGTGTCAAGCTTGAGAGTAAATGTGTAAGACTGATCACCGTGCCAAGTACTTCGGCCGAATGTGGCAAATGTTGGTACAAGAGTTTTTATTTCTCTAGTCTGCAACTCTTCTTCTATGTTCTAGAGGGTGAAGGGTATCTGAGAGTTGAGCTGTTTATCAAGCGAATGGCTCTTTTCTAAATGAAATCTAGAAGACGAAGAGAATGCCTTGGTGCTGACCCCCAAATTTGCGAGCAATACTCCAGTAGAGGTCGGATTTGAGCCTTGTTCGTGGTGGTTTTCAAAAGGTCGTTGATGTGTAAAAAAAATAAGGTGGGGGACAAGATGGAACCCTGGGGGACCCCGGCATTGGTTTTAAACGCATCAGAAGAAATACCGTCAACTGCTACATGTAAGGAGCGATCTTGCATGAAGCTCAAGAGTCATTGGCGCGGTTTGGTTGGGAGACCGTAGGCAGATAATTTACTTAACAACGCCTGGTGCCAAACGCGGTCAAAGGCTTTAGATATATATTAGATATGAAAAGAAGAACAAATACCAACTCCCTGGAAAGAAAGTATTATAATACCCATTCATAAAAGGGGCGATAAAATATGCTGCACAAACTATAGAGGTATGTCCCTTATTAACACAGGATATAAAGCATTCTCTCTAATTCTATTAGAGCGACTGACTGCGTGTGTAGAGTACTGAATAGGAGATTACCAGTGTGGATTCAGAAAGAATCGATCAACAGTAGTCCAGATTTTTACTATAAGGCAGTTGATGGAGAAGTGTTGGGAATACAACAAAACACTGTATAAGCTTTTTTTAGATTTTAAGCAAGCATGTGATAGCATCCTAAGAGTGGAATTGTGGAATACCATGGCAGAACTGGGCGTACCGAAAAAGTTGACCAGTTTCGCAAAAGCTTGTGTAGAGGGATCTACAAGTGCAGTAAACCTTGAAGGAAAATTGTCAACCTTTTTTCCAATCAACGGTGGTCTTAAACAAGGAGATGCGTTGTCTCCACTCCTCTTTAACATCACCTTGGAAGGCATCGTACGAAGGGCAAACATAGAAACGCTCCTATTTGGAAATCAGGGTCTGCGCATTGTAATAGCTTTCGCTGACGATTTAGATATAGTAGAAGATACAACTATCAACGTTAAGGAAGAGTTCATTAAACTGGAAAATGCTGCAAAGAAGGTTGGCCTACAAATAAACAAAGATAAAATAAAATACATGACTACAACAAGAACAGAACGAAGAGACAGGATAGGACTAAATGTGACAATGGACCACTATAATTTTGAAAGGGTCCATGAGTTTAAATATTTGGGAGCTACAATCACCTCAGATAACAATATATCACAAGAGATAAACAACCGAATTCAGGGAGCCAATCGCTGCTGTTTTGCACTACAAAAAATAATGAAATCGAAAAATGTAACCCGCCGTAAGAAAGTAACAATTTATCATGCAATTATAAGACCTATAATGACATATGCATGTGAAACATGGACGATGACAAAACAAAATGAGAACCGACTAAAAATCGCAGAACGAAGAATTCTTAGAAGGATATATGGACCAATCAAGTACAACGCCACACAACAATACAGAATTAGAACTTACAGTGAAGTGCAAGAACTATATAACCAACCAGATATAGAAAAATAATAAAGGCAGAGAGATTGAGATGGGCCGGACATGTGAAGAGACAAGACCAACGTGTCGTAAAGTATGTCCTGTTATGGTCCTTAGGGTTCTCATTTCGGCTGCTCTTAAAATTCTCTTTGTTGCTGCTGTTTCTGCCCTCGTTTCAGTAGCGTAGGTCATTACCGGTCTTACGCAGGTCTTATAGATTCTTGTTTTGTTCGCTATAGACATATGCTTGTTCCTCCATATCACATCTCGTAGGAATCCCGATAGTCTTGCTGCTTTGATTGTTTGCGACTTGACTTCCGACTTAAGATCACGGTTACTGGTTATTTGAGCACCCAAGTATTTAAATGACATAACCTGTGCATCGCTCTTGTTATATAATGCCAGTTTACATCTTTTGGGATCTCGTGATATTGTAAGAGATTGTGTTTTTTCTTGCGAGATGATCATGTTATACTGTTGTGCTGTTTGCACGAATTTAAATAGCATTCTCTGTAAATTGTCCTCGTCTTGCGATATAATGACCGCATCATCAGCATAACAGATTATTTTAAACTCCTGATCTCCCATCCTGTATCCTTTTCCAGCCGTTTTGACTTCGTCGATTATTTTATCCATGACGACTTACGGACTTACGGACCCTAAATGTCCAACGACCAGAAGAACCTATGATGGACCGCAGCAAGTAAAGGCAAATCGTAATGTCAGCTACAGAGAGAGAGGTTTTTTTCGTGTTAAGATTATTAATAAGTTATGATGTTTACGTATTAATAAAAAGTAATATAATTTAAGTCACATCAGATTAATTTAAAAAAACTTAAAAAGCAAACATAATTTTGAAAAAAATGTACGTAACACCTTTATCCAGTAATGGATGTTGCAAAACTAATACAAAATGGTTGTTGAAAAAAGTTTTATTTTTAAATTTGCATAAAAAATGTGAAACAAAACGGTAGTAATATAATAATAGGTATTTCATTAACGTAAATAAACACAACAAATATTAGTCTTCCAAGATAAGTTCATAGAAATATCGATATTTTACTTTAACAAACTTAATCAAGTCCCGAAGGTTTTTCTTCTTTTCATTGGAGATTGTTTTATATTTCTCACGAATTCGCTTAATTTCAATGTCATTTGGTGGAGCAGTACTTTTTTATTTTTAAGAATATTTACTTTCTGAAAGGGCACCGTGTCGTCGTATAAAGTAGGAACCATACTCTTCAACCCTTATTATTTTAATTCCATCTCTAAATCTTACTGTTTCCTGTAGTTCATCTTTTTTTCTATTTGTTGGGAATTTCAGGTTCATCAAACACACGCTTTTTGTCTATCTGTTTAAAAATTTTTTGTTGTTCTACAAGCTTTACCATTAATTAACCTTTGGAACACATTTTGTCACACTGTGGTAAAATGTAACACAAGAAATCACGATACAAAACGACACGATGTTTACTCCGCGTCTGATGCAATCTTACTGAATCTGACATGGAAGAAGGCGTTATGTTCATCACATGACGCCTTATTTTATTCAACAAAGTTCTTAAATTATAAGTTTACTGTGAATAAATGGTTAACATCCCATAAAACCTACTTCCATAAGGTTTTTAACAAAAACTATAACATAACTCCTTCATTCATTTATAAATCAAGGCTGTTATTAATATATTGGTGTTCCAATGGTGCCATATGAAAGATAGGCTTATAACACCTTCATTCATTCAAAAAACAACAATTTTGAAAAAATGTAAGCACTATAAGAAAAAGAAGAGTAGTATGTTTAATTTTTGCTATTAAAATCTTGTTCAATAAGTTTAATAATTGATTTCGTAATCTTAATTTATTGTGTAGATATTTGTTAACCAATGTTAATGACATTTCGTGTCAGTCGAACAAATCTAGGATCGGTTCCTTAATTAATTCGAACCAAACAAAACAAGTGGAGCGTCAACGCCTCCTACGAGTTTCATAGTAAACTATATCCATCCATTCGTATACGTTACAAAAGTTGTCAATGTAACATCCTAACACTTGACCCCGCCCCATTCGTTGACTTTCGAACAAGAGAGTAACGACAGACCAGTTGATCTAGCGGCTCGAGTAAAACAATGGAATGCCGTTGTATAGTTTAGATTGTGACCAAACAATGCGAAAAGGGCTGGTTTGGAATGGTGTTGTGTAACAATGGGGTCAGACGCGTCACGAAAGTAATGAAAAATATAATACTTATTAAAGTCGTAGATAGTTTACGAACTAACTCTAAAGTGAAATTGACATTTAATCCATTTTTTAAACAGGAAGATGTAAAAAGTTTGGAAATGAGACCAAATAGGTCAAAAATAAGAGGAAGTAGAACTACAAAATCACTGTTTTATGTTAATTTTTAGAACAAATACACGACAGGCAAGAAATTTTTATACTACTTAATACAGTGCCTCAAAGTTTGCTACATGTTACAATCTGGCCCTGTTATTCGTCGGCGTCTGAGAATCAACCACAACTAGGGTGCATATTAATGAAGCGCTTTGTCGACCTTCGTCTAATAAACTCTCGCCGCGCATAAAGACTTCGAGATGGTTGTATAGCTTTCGCGAAATAGTCTGGAATTATGATTGAGAAATATAAAAAGGACAGCGGTCGTGAAAAAGGACAGTTTTAAAAGTGTTTATGAGTTATGAAATTTAAATAGTTGTTAAAGTTGTAATTAGTTAAATATCTAAGTGAAAATCTATGTGATTTGTAGAAGTAAAGTTTATTGTGTAAAAGTATTAGAATAAGGATTGTTTTGTTACTGTATCGAAAGTTTAAAATCACCAAACTCAAGAAAAATGTAAATTTCGTAACACTACATAAGTAAATTCTTCGAAATTCTTTACGCTTCGATACCTTTTGGCGTTAAGCCTATAAAACCAGTGGTGGCTAAGTCGTAGATTTACATTTAGTCGGGAACAATAAAAAAATTGAATTACCTTTTAAATAAACGCTTAAAGTAAGACTATCGAGAATTTTTCAGTATACGACAACTTAATACTACACATATTCAAGTTAAAAAATAGAATATTGTACTTTAATATTAGGTATATTACGACCCTTGCCTCGGCTTTTATATCCCATCCATCAGGGCATCTAACATTTTGCCGAGGGTTGTATACATAGACCTATTATCAGAGGAGACGAATCTATTTACTTTTAAACACGATCATACATCCCCACTATCTGGTCGACTGTATCGTCTTGATACGGCCGACTGGAATGTGTTGTGCTGTGATGTAGCCTGCTCTCCAGTTGTGGCAAGAGATTTGTGATTGTTATTGAATCGTCCATAGTATTTTTTAATTATATTTGCAACAATATTGTGACCTTAATTCTGTCTCATAATAATATTTTATGAATTATAACCACCTGAATAATACAACCCATTTTATGAAATGTTTAACCATTGAACTATTTCATTCCGTTAGATCATAGAAATGTGTTGCTCAATAAGCGACAACGCCACACGGCTTGTTTGAATGATACTACGTGTAGAGAAGTGTGCTTACTACAAAATCTGACAGTATCGGCCATTATTTGAAGCGTTGTTACCGAAGCTGTTGCAACGAGATATTGTAGTTTTATCGGTGATTTTCAGCATATTATTGGTAAAATTCTCACACCCCTGAGATAAAGTCTGTGGAGTTTTTTTTGTTTAAATATTTTTAATATCGACTACTCTACCCTAAAACAAAGTAGTAGCTTTTTAATTAATATTATCAACATAAATGTGTGACCACAAATTAATAATAAATATTTTAAATACCTACATTTTTTTTAATTCACTTAATAAAAATAAAAGATAAAGCACCAGCTGACAGTTGACAGTTAAATTTATAAGTTGGCAATTTCATATACGTTTTTAAGACGTTGTTAAATTTGATTATCATGGTGAAATAACCCAAGATAATTTTTTTAAATGGTTTGAAAATCAGTTGCTAAACAGTCTCACTGAACCATCAGTAATTGTTATGGACAACTTACCATAGTATGTTATTATACAAAATACCAAACATGTCCTGGCTCAAAGCGAATATTAAAGAATGGCTAGCAAATCGAAATATTGGTTTTTTACATACTATGTTTAAACATGAGCTTTTAAAGATTGTGGATCAGTAAGTACATTATATTTTGTGTTTATATAATAATTTCTAATTTTATAAAACAATCTCCTACCTGTATTTTTACATTGCATTGTAATTAAATTTAATTAAGTAGTTTTACTGATTTTGTTAACAAAATTGAAACTGGTATATTTTTTAGAAACAAACATCTCTGCATCACTGCATTTTTAATCCGATTAAATTGATTTGGGGCATTGCAAAGCAATATTACAATTAACATATTGGCCGTGATGGAAATGCAAAAAAAGAGTTTTTAAATATGTGGTTTGAAGCACTGCAAACAGTAAACTCAGAGATCTGGAAAAACTCTATTGATCATACAGAAAAAGAAATTGACAAATGGTATAATAGAGAACGAATATTAGAAAGACTAGACATTATCATTGTTATTGATATTGAGTTAGAATCAGAATAAAAAAATAACTCATCCATTCTGTTTCAGACATTTTGTCGTTGTAACTTAATTAAACTAATGTAATATAGCTTGAAAATATTTTTTTGTAATTTATCAATTTTTTGCTTGAAATGAAAAAGCAGCTATTAGGTAAGTATGTCAGCCCCTAAATAGCATTCTACCTTCATTGTGAAGCATTATTTATTAATATTTTTATTAATAATATTATGATCAGTATTATTTTTTGTTACTGCCTCTAATTAACTCTATGTTGATTTGATTTAAGTAAAGCATAAATAAACTAACTTAAATAATTTCTATTAAAAACCTTTTGTTTATATTCATATTTTTTTTAATATTTTGTATCTCCTTCAGCAATTTGTAAACATTTTGTTTTAATTTTAATAAACCTGTATGTATACTTTGGGTTTATTTTAATTGTTTCTCAGATATAAAACGAAGTTAGCACAGCCTTAAAGCCGAGATACGTTGATTAATTAGCTCGTTTTATGATATTAAATTAAAATAATACGATTGGATTTGTTTGGGGTTGATTCATTTTAGTAATTACTTCTAAAATCATTTGGCGCCCTCACGTGGTAAGTAGATATAGTTTTTTACTTAGCTTGATATATTTAAAAAAAATACGGTTGTATAGATCCGTAAACTGATCTATACATCTTGAATTTAATCCAATCGAGCAATCAAATAGTCACGGAACCCCGAGTATAATATTTTGATCTTTTTCCTTTAAGTTACTTAGTTAATACATAGTTTAAATATTTAAATTAAAATTTTAAAATACATTAAATTTTATTTTTTTAATTAATATGAATTATCCGTATTTGAGTCTTATTCATTTCATACAATTGTTTAAAAATATTTAAAAAAAATTTCAGCATTTAGACATTAAGCTGTTTATTAAATCTGTATTTTATTAGTAAGATTTTTTTTGGAGTTACACAAAATATAAATTTTGTTACACAATTGGCAGCTCTTGACTTGAAATAATTTAGTTTTAGGACAAGATTAAATTCCATAACATCAGATTTAACTTGTATAAATGTATGGATTAATTTTACGATGACATATTGTTAATATTTATATGTAGGCGGGGCACCAACTAGCAATTAAATTTAATGTTAATTAGTTCATAAAAACTTTTTTCAATATATCACAGTGTGTGTGTGTGTGTGTGTGTGTGTGTGTGTGTGTGTGCGTGCTTTTTCTATTGCAAATGCTTCAGCAGTAAATACTGAACATAAATCCGGAATGCGGTAAGGGCATACCATAGTATACATATGTAAAATGCCTTTTGCATCAAAATAAAAAAATGGTTGGGGAGAAGGTAATTAATTTAAAAAAATATATTTTTTGACTGGATATCCATAGTAGTAATATAAATTTTTTGTAAATTATTTTAATGAACAAGTCATTAAAGTTCGAAATATAACAAATGTATCAATAAATTAGTATCATTCCCTGCATTAGTTTTAGATTTGCGTTTAATTTTTTTTTATTTAAATTCCGCATCAAAGGTTATCAGCGGAAAATACATTACGTATAGGTTAGATGGTGCTGTATTCGTTTTATATCAAATGTAATAATTTTGTTTCTATAAGAAATTTTTGAATGCTGTCAACCTTGCAGTTCTAACCCAAAATGTCTTTTAGGTTAAAATATATGATAATTATCAAAAACTTTACAACCCAATTTAAATGTAGAATTTAATTTTTTTTTTATGACTTTGTTTTATATGACTTTGTTTTTTATCATTTTGTTGATTTTTAGCTTCCTAATAATGGATTTAAAATTTGCTTTAGTTTATTCTAACAATATTAACCTTTCTTTAGATTACCTAAGACTTTTAATTGGTTTTTGTATTTGGTAATTATTTTATCAGATTTTAAATGAGAATAAAAAACATGTGTAACATTTTAAAATATGGTTCTATAGGCCCCAATTTTTTTTTTAAAAATGTTGCTTCCTGTGCTTATTTATTTAATTTTGTCATGTATCCAATTTTTTTTTATTTATTTTTTTTAATTTTTTTTTAATCTTTTGTTTTTTAATTTCTTTTCTTTTGTTTTTAACTTTTTTTTTAATTTTATTTTAAAATGTGTGTGTGTGTGTGTGTGTGTGTGTGTGTGTGTGTGTGTGTGTGTGTGTGTGTGTGTGTGTGTGTGTGTGTACCTTAAAATTTAAAATAATTATTCTGCAAATTAAAATACATAACAATAACTTCTAAAAAATAAACTAAAAATTTCTTCTTCTTATTTTAAGACAAGTAGTTAAGATTTATATACAATGTCGTAGAAAATTGCAAATTAATGTTTTGCAAGACGTTTAACGTACCACAATTACTATAATACCAAAATCACTTATTCGATTGTATTCCAGCTGTTAGTACTACTTTAAGAGTTAAGAAACCAGAGATGTGATTTCTCAATTCCCAAGATCAATAAAATTACGCTGTTCTTCATTTAAACTGGGCTGACTGCTAGATCAAACTATTTAGGATTATTTTATTCGTGTATCGTTGTGGAATATCCTTTTATTTTAATTTAGCTACATCTATGAGCATTTACTATATTTCGTAAGACGCTGACATTCACGCGATTTATGAAGTAAGATTTTGTTGTCCAAGTTAAATTGTAACTTACGACCAATGATCCAATTTATTTGGCTTAAATGAAGCTGAAGTTAGTTACGATTTGTAACATTTTTTTGTCTTTGTCTTTCTAGTCAATTTTCATCGATAAACAAAATTCTTTTCCCCCAATAAATTTAATGTATAGTTGTAGTAAGATTTTAATTTTTTTTTATAATTATATATCAGTTTTATTAATATATATATATATATATATATATATTGTTATGATATAAAAATTTAATTAAAAATAAAAGTTTTTCTTTCATTAATTAGTAAGGAACAAAATTTAAAATAATAACAAGAAAATGAGTTTATTTTGACATTAGTAAAATTATGGGTTATAAATTGTGGTCTTGTAATTGAGACGATTTAGTTAAAAAGTTTATAAATTAATTTTATCAAAGCATGTATCTTAAAAAACATTTTATAATCGTGTTTCCAAGGGATTTGTTAAAGAAAAAAGTAAGTTGTAGAGTATGAAAAATATCATAAAAAGATTCAGACGTAAATTTTATGTCCAGGATAAAAGATTAAAAATAATTTTTAAATTCTATCATAATAATAATAGTGAAAGTGATAATCGAATAAAATAAGCAGTACTGAAAACAGTATCCAGAAAAAAGGGGGCCCCCATGAAGATCATCTGTGCGGAGAAGAAGTTTCGGCGGAGAAGGAACAGAAGTAATGAGTCATAAAAAATTAACTTTATATTCAAAAAGTTTTATTTAAAAAAACATTATTATTTTGGACAATAATTCAGAAATTTTAAAAAAATTGGAACAGAAAATATACTCGGAGAATTATATTTATATGTGGGTTGTTTAAAATTTGTATAAAATATAATTAAATTGGTATAAAATTTATATTTTTAATTGCATCCTCTCTGGATAAAAAGACTTGGCGGGCAAAAAAATAAAAGTAACATCTAATTTATATTTAAAAAAAAAGATAAATAGTCAAGTCAATATTATTCATAACAATATATATCCTGATAAACAGTCGATTCAAAAACGCAATCAAAAATGCAAAAACGTACCCGAGCGCAGATGCTGCCTCGGATCATACTTTACTTAGTGCAAAAATATCCGTAAAGCTAAAAAAATTAGTAGAACCTGGCCAAGACAATTAAAATACGACCTACAACTTCTTAAAAATAATAAAGTTAAAGAGAGATTTATCTCCACTCTTAACCAAAATATCTCCCGTGAGTCTCGTGCAATTCTAGCCGATGTTACACCCGAAGGAAATGCCAATAATATTGATTTTCAGTGGGAAGCCCTGAAAGAAGCAATGCTAAAGACAGACAAAATTCTACGAGCTAACAAAGAAGTAAAAAAGCACGAATGGATGACTAACGATATATTAAACCTAATGGGCAAGCAACACATTAGCTGATCCTAAGAAAGATTAAGGAGGCTAAGGAAAATTAAATGAAAGCTCGATGTAAGGAAATGGAAAAGCTACAACAGAAACATGATGAATTTAATATTCACAAGAAAGCCAAATAAATCACTGGCATAAAACGCAAAAAGATATCCTACATCCAAAGAAAAGCTGATGAAAAACTTATTTTAAACCCAGACGAAATCAAAGGGAAATGGACTTAATACATCTCTCAACTATTTAAACATAACCGGGAGGATAACATAGTATACAGAAATGACGCTAAACAGGGCCCAAGCATTATACGGTCCGAAGTTGAACAATCAATCAGGCATCTAAAAACTAGAAAAACCCCGGGGCCAGATCAAATACCAGGAGAGTGGCTCAAATTACTGGACGATGAAAAAATATTACAGTACTAACTCGTCTCTTCAATAATATTTATAAAACCAGTCAACTTTCAGTGAACTGGCAAAAATCCACGTTCATTCCTCTGCTAAAGAAAATTAATGCCACGTCTTGTAATTATTTTTGACTGATAAGTCTCATGAGCTACCCTCTAAAAGTTCTACTCTGTGTTGTCCAAAACCGTTTGCACAAAAAATACGAAGAAAGCATAAATGAAGAACAATTCGGCTTTTGAGGCGGCTTAGGTACCAGAGATGTTGGGAGATAAAAAAGCCAGTGTACCTATGTTTTATCGACTACGAAAAGGCTTTTGATCGTGTACAGCATAACAAACTCTTCCAAACTCTGCACCCACGATAATAATGATATACGGTTGTTATTTTCTCTCGACTGGCATCAATCTGCCTCGGTAACACTAGATGAAGAGGAGACCATTTAGATACCCATAAAGAGAGGAGTGAGACAGGGTTGTATATTGTATCCTACACTTTTGAACTTCCACACGGGGAATATATTTGAAGAGGCAACACAATCTGGCAAAGGAATAAAGATTGGAGGCAAAACCATAAGTAACATTTAATACGCAGATGGTACCGTGCTCCTAACTAAATCATTGAAAGAATTACAATGTATGTTAGATAAGATAAACAAAAAAAGTAATAGATGGGGACTAAAAATCAATTTTAAATAACTAAATTTATGGTTGATAGCAAAATGGATGTTAGCCCGAAAATAATAACACTTGATGGCGAGAATATAAAAATAGTTTAACACTTTAAATATCTTGGAAGCTGGATCAATCAGTCGATGAATCCAGATGAAGAAATCAAGGCTAGAATAGAAATAGCTAGAAGAGCATTTCTGAATCTCAAGCCGCTACTCTGTGCCAAGCAACTTAACAATCATCTGCGGGAAAGGTTTACCAAGTTTATGGTCTATTTTGTTGTACTCTTGCGAAACATGGACGCTTCACCAAAAAATTATTGACCGCATCAATGCATTCGAGATATGGCTGTACAGAAGGATGCGCAAAATTCCGTGGACAAGCCGAACTATCAACGAAAATGTACTCATCAAAATAGGGCACAATATAGAGCCTTATCCACCATTAAGCGCCGCAAACTGGAGTACTTGGGACATGTAATGCGTGGACCACGTTATAGTCTGTTTCGGCTTATTTTGAATGGCAAGATCGAGGGGAAAAAATGAATAGGCTGCAAGAAGCTATCCTGGCTTCGAAATTTCTAACAATGGACAGGGCTAACTGCCTACGAATTTCTCCACGCAGCTCAAGATAGAGATAGATACAAAAAAAGAAGTAAATATAGGAGTCGTCAACGCTTGAGAAAGCTAGACACTGTAAGAAAAAGAATATTAAGAAAAACGCTGCATTCATAATTGCTTAAACGCACAGTTGTCAAACTGCAAAAGAAGTAATACGTTGCAATTTGTTATTCCTAAGCGACTGAAATTTTGTCGCACTTATTATACTGATACCGCAGAAATAAGTTATGACTGGTAACGTCGCTTTATTCTGATTAAAATAATAGTCCACGGGCACAAGTGACCAATTATAGTGGTTGTTAATTAAAGTTGTTTATTTCCTATTGGATCCACATACAATCTTATACGATGTCTTTGAGTTTAAGTGATTTTTTTCTAGTTCCAGTGTCGTATTTGCATTTTAATTTTTTATGCATGGCTTTTTTTAAAGGTAATAAAAATAATGTAGTTAAAATTCTCTACAAAAATGGTATTAATGATTTTTTTCCTAAGAGTTACCATTCCTGAGATATCGTGATTCTAAGAGTCACATTATACATGATATGCATACATTTCCACGCCACCTATGAGGTAGTGTACTCGGCGCGTTTTTTTACCGTTGTTTCCTCTGTATGCTTACTTCACTAACTGTCATGACAATTTTAGGATAATTTAAGGGAACAATACCCGTCAAGTTCTACTCATTACCTTATTATTGATATTAATTATTGATATTGCTATTGATTATTGGGTTAACTATTTTTTCGATTTCTTTAGATATTTTAATCAGATTCATACTCTTGAAAGTCTACTTCAACAGTCATGTCTTCTTTGATTTTTTCTTCTTCCTCGTTCTCTTGCTGGATGTTCATAAATTGTTCAAATGTCATTGGTCTCTTCATTAGAATCACAGGAATCTTCCTCTATTGTAGTCAACTGGATATTTGAGCAAGACTGACCTTGGCAATTGCAAAAAATAGTGTTAAGGAGTTTTTCTGGAGCAGTTGGGAGTAAAGTTTGAATCGGTTCCAGAGTATTATCTATCAATTTCCAACCCCAGTCTTCTGGGTTCAGTTGATTGCCTAGCCATGTTTGAACTTGATAGTATACTCGGTACAAGTGTTGAATAGCAGATGTAGATGTTGGAGGAAGACATAATAGTTGTACTCGTTTCTTGTTTCTCGTATTTTATACAGTTTAGTATTGGTATTTATCAATGTCAGTAATTTTTTTTTGGAGCTCCATAAACCGCAAGAAGAAAGCGAATTCCTTCCGTAATTATTGTTCGAGGTGTGGAATCAATTTCTGTAAATACTTTAGCGCAGTCAGTCAAATCTTTTTTTCGAATAAATTAAATACTTACGTTTTGTCCCTTCTGTACATTGCTGACGAAGTGTCGCAGCCTGTTATCGCATGTAAAAATAAAATATAGTTTCGTCATTTGGGATAAGCAGATAAACTTTTTGAAGAATATACTTCTGTTCGCTGTTGAGCCCTTCCAGGTTTCAGGGACTGACTATCTTTGAAATAAATGTTCTCAGAATAGTATAATATATTGCCACGTCTTTTTTTCGTTCTCTAAAGAGTACTCTGCCAGCGGTCTCTCTACTGGCAAATTATTCCCGAGCTCAGCCGTAGAGGGTAGAAAAAAAAATATAAAAGTGAGCCGCGCCACCGACTTAGACGGTTCAAGCCGGAAACCCCTAGGTATTATAGGCACTAGCAGAGCCACACGATAAACAACTGATATTATGGTGAACCAAATAAATAAAATTATAGAAAAAATATATTGGATACTTTACTCACACAATAAATCAAAGTACACAGCTCAATAGCAACATTATAACAAATATAGTCAAAATTAACAGCTATGGTAAATTTTCTTGCTAAAACAAATCAAAAATTTAAAATTTACAACTTTATAAAATAACCATAACAGAAGTAAGAGTAACAGACTTTACCAAGTTACCAAAAAAAAAAAGTAAAACGTATATAAATCAACTCATTAATAACACTAAATCAAACGTTTACATAAGGCTGCTAATTTACTCATGTTTTTACCATTTACATAAAGATTTTCACTGCCAAAACAATCGACTTTATTTAAAAATATTTTTTACAATGGTTGTCGTTTAAAATATCAAAATATTAGGATATTTACAAATAAGTATGAAGAAAATATATTTTTTTTCTTGGACATAAAGAATTATTGAGAAGATTATTTTAATCCAAGTTTAGTTTTGGCATATTATCTAATGCAATAAATAGTTTCCAACAATGTACTATATTAATAAACTAAAACAAAACGTAATCGTGGGGTCAAAATAAGTCACGGCGTTATATATTTAAAAATAAATCACTTATAACCTTTGGGTATACGAATTCACTACTCCTGTGGCCGGTTTGATTATGGAACGGCACCTGCTAATTAACAATGGCTTCCCTCAATTAAATCCCGCATGCGGTTATTTTAACTCGACACCAAAATCCAAAATATCAACAATGAAGGTAACGAAGGTCACGTTAAAAATTAAGTGGTTTTTCTTCAAAATCCAATTAAGATGGCCCAAATACAGCCAGATATGAAAGAAAATCCGTAGAGGTTCTGCACACGTGTTAATATCACACCGTCCCAAAAATTCTCACCACACCACTCCCAAGACTGCCACCAAACGACTCTACTTCCCAGGCCGGATATCAAGAAAATAAAATGACACGGAACCCACGTCAACCAACAATATTCGCAAGTC
The DNA here is from genome assembly GCA_950111635.1 of Agelastica alni. Lineage (NCBI taxonomy): Eukaryota > Metazoa > Arthropoda > Insecta > Coleoptera > Chrysomelidae > Agelastica > Agelastica alni. The sequence goes on from OX467715.1 coordinate 23,819,040, forward strand.
CATGCTCCACATCAAAAATTGCCACAGCCATTAACAATCGAATCCTATCACTACAAGGTATGCAACACTATTTACAACGAATGATATATTTAAATTACAACAAAATACGGTATGCGACTCTATTTATGAGTACCTGAGGAATTCGAAACTATCAGAGACACAATTAATAATGGAACTGTAGAAGGGAAAAAAATAGGCACGTGACAATATATAAAAGAGACAAAAATAGGTATTTATACTTGTCTTAAGTGCCTCATTATATGTGGCTTATATGTGCATATCATGTATAATGTGACTCTTAGAATCGCGATATCTCAGGAATGGTAACTCTAAGGGAAAAAATTATAAATACCACTTTTGTAGAAAATTTTAAGGTCTACAATTTTGGTATTAGCTTTTTTTTATTAAACCTGCCGTTTTCGAGAAAAATCTAAAAAACCCAATAATTTTACCTTTGACCCCGAATATCTTTTGTAGCACACATAGGATCGATGGGGATTTTTAAAACTTTATTTGTAATGGTAAACCCCAGCTCTCCACCAATATTTGGCTTTCCGGAAATTTTTGTTATTTGACCACTATTTTTATGTCTAAATTGATCGGAACGACAATTCGTGAACTATCTATATCTATTTTAAATTTTACACAATTTAATCCTAATCCATATCGTTAAATTAATGACAAAAGGTATATTTTTTTAAATTGTCCTTTAAATTATGGAACATTCCGAAACCAATTTCGTTAACGATAATTTGTTAATTTATCAAACAAACATCGCGTTTTGTTCGATTCTCTGAACAATAATACTGTTATTAGTCATTATAATTATCCCTGTCTACGGAATACAAAGAAAACATACCAAGCGTCGTAGAAATAACTGGTGTTTACCCAAAACGAATTCGAGCATTAATAAACTCATTGGAAGGGGTCGGAATTGCAGCACTATGTTGGAACGATTGCACTGGACCGTGTAATCCTATTAAGGACAACCAGACCAGTCAAGGATCTTTCTTTCACCTCCGGCTGTACTCCGATATTGGGTTAAACTCATTATACTTCTACGGTTGACGAAGTTTCTTCGAGACAATATCATTGTTGTAAGAATTTCGGGATGTTTTTGAAATACACCCCTTTAAAAACCCAGTTTCTTGCTTTAGTTTTATTTCTGTCCAAAATCAATAAGAGCTGTAATCATTCAAATGCTCCAAATAAATACGTTAGGCTTGTTATTTTTGTCGTATTTTCTCGTGTAATATTTTTTTTACCATTTATTAATAAAACGGCAAATAAACATTTTTAATGATCATTTGAACAACTCATAAAAATAATATCCAAACCAGAGCAAAGTTTGTTCTTTACGTAACCAAAACAAAAAAGTTTATTTATGAAAGAAAAAATAAAATTTACTTATTAACTCTTTAAATGTAATTGGGTATAGGTAAACCTACAATTTCGTCAGGGGTGTATACTATCACCAATCCTCATTAATCTGTACTCGGAGGACATAGTAAATAGGACACTTGGCATTAAAATTAACAGCATGACAATAAATTATCTGAGGTACGCTGACGATACAGTTATTGTTGAAATATTGAGTTCGTCTGTAGAAAAATCATTCTTTTTAAGATATAATATTTGAAATGTTTTTTATCTGAAAGTAAAAGTTTTTCTTTTTAAGTAACATTTAGTAAACACAATTTTACCCTTGAAAAACGTTTTATTTTATTATTTCCGAGAAGTATAGTTTAAAATATTCGAATTAAGAATCATAAAAACCAGGTACAATTCGAGCATTGTTATTGACTAATAAACACTAAATGTTACAGGATAAAAATGGACAACCGTGGTACTAAAGTTGCAAGCAGTTAGTTTTCTCCGATCCTTGATGGTGTTAAGACACAATTCCGAAAACTCTATTTCGATAAATAAAATCTTCCAATAAATAAAATCTTCATTTATTCTAAAATAATACACCGTCACTTTTATCCATAATCCCAACAGTTATTTTAGCTGGAACACACGAGTCCAACAGACGCTAATAAACAGAATGGTCACAGTAAGCGAAGAATATGGACTATCATTAAACATAAGCAAAACAAAATATATGCTGATAACAAAAACAATTTAAGACAATCGTAAGATATTGTCTTGCCTATTAAAAAAGTAACACAATACAAATACCTAGTCACGATCATTAATGAGAACAATGACAGCTCTCAAAAAATACGAGTCAGAATAAAACAGGCGAGAAGCACCTTTACAAGAATGAAGAGGCTTTTTTGCTGCAGAGATTTAAACCTTGATTTAAAAATACGACTGATGAGATGCTATGTGCTGTCTATACTATACTATGGGAAGGAGGCCTCGACACTGAAGGTAACGAACATGAGGAGACTGGAGGCATTTAAGATATGGATATACTGGAGAATATTGAGAATAACCAACGTGGAAGTGATGAGACGTATGCATAAGGAGAGAGAAGTGATTCCGACAATTAAGAAAAGAAAACTGCTGTACATGGGACATGTCATAAGGGGAGAAAAATATCAAATGCTACAAATAATTATGCAGGAAAAAATCCAAGGCAAGAGATCTATAGAAAGAAGATGATAATCATGGCTAAAGAACCTTAGGGATTGGTTTGGATGCAGTTATAATGAACTATTTAGCGCTACGGTCTCAAAAATAAGAATTGCTATGATAATTGCCAAACTTCGAAGCGGAGACGGTACCTAGAGAAGAAGAAGAAACCTTGAATTTAAGGGAAAAGCCACTGTGATAGATAAAAAAAATTTACGTAGAGTTTGCATTTATACTTTTGTTATAACATACTTGTTATCATCAATCAATTGCCACAGTAATACCGTCAAAGGCAGCATCGAATGTTATATATCAAATGAGAGATATTTATAAATAAAAAAAAATTTAAAGATTTACCTGGTTTTGGTATCATTATTATTTCTGCCGTTTTCCATACTACTGGTAAGTGTTTTAGTCTAAACACCGCATTCATTAAATACGTTAATTTCACAGTGATTTTTGTTGGCAATTGCTTAAGTATTTCCCCCCAAATTGGGTCACATCCTGCAGCTTTTTTGAAATTGATATTTTCTTTTATTATAGTTATGATAACGTAACCACAGGGAAAGCATACCCCTGGGGAAATATGCCTCGGTATTTCAGGCTGAGGTCTATGCTATACTCAGGTGCGCTACACACCTAACAGGAAACAGAGTGACCTACAGTGAGATTGATATTCTCACTGACAGTCGCGCGGCCATTGGGGCCCTCGTGAGTTACACCACAACATCATCGGTGATGTGGGACTGCATGTAAGCCCTCACTGAGTTAGCGACGGTAAACAAAGTCACTCTTACATGGGTTCCTGGGCATACAGGGATAAACGGCAACGAGGTAGCCGACGAACTGGCAAGAAACGGGACCCTGGTGAAACCAAGAAGCCAGTTTGTCGGATTGCCAAATGCCGAAGCAAAACATTTATTGAAACTAATCCTTGAACAAGATCATATTGCTCAGTGGAATGCAAATACTGGCTGCAGAACAGCTAATGAAAAGACCTCTCCAGAAGAGGGCTGACGCACTCTGGACGATGAACCGGAGTAGGCTGAGCAGCACGCTTGGCACGCTTGGCCTGCTCACAGGACACATCGCACTAAGGGCGCACCTCTTCAAACTTAAGCTGGCGGCCGATAAAGACTGCCGACTATGCGGAGAGGAGGAGGAGAGCAGTATACACATTCTGTGTCACTGCCCAATGCTAGCGGGGTACAGGTATTAAACCTGGGGCCGTATTATTATGGATCCAAGCGATCTTAAAGAGACAGGGCCAACAAAAATCCTAAGGTTTGCCAAAGTCAGCGGACTAGAATTCTGATGCCCTGAAGACACAGCGGTAGTCACACAGGATCAAAAGATCTAGGTGACATAGGTGCCGACACCAAAGGCCCAATTGCAAGATTGTAATGTAATGTAATGTATGATAACGTAAAGTTAAAAGTTAATGACTAATTATTATTGGCAAGCAATTTTTTTCTAATAATAAAAATATTAAAATATTGTGATTGTCTATTAGAGACTAAAAATTTGCCAATTTTTAAAATAGAGATTTCATTAGTACCTTAATTTATCGGGATTAGCTAACGCCCGGCAATTTTACATTTACTTTATACGACGTACTCATTTGTAACCGGCATACACGCATGAGCCAAAAGTAATGAGCTTAAGAATATGTTTCGCGCTTTAAATTGTGCAAACCATATTATTTAGAAGACACATCAATTCGAAGCGGTATACTTTCTAGTACTCCAATGGCGTTGCAACTATTTTTTAAAACAATAAAAAGAAATAACCAAAATAAAATACAAAAACCACGAGTCGGTGCAGTAATTTATCGACTAAATCGACTCACCACAACAAAAATAATCCGTGTGGTGTCATTGGATAGGAAAAAGTTCCTTACGCTATTTGACAAATATTTTTTTTTTATTAATTTTAAGCTTATCGTCAAAAAAATAAAACGAACACCATTTTTTAATAGTAACCTACAGCAAATTCTTTATAAATATTACGACACGGTCCCTGTAAACCAAACCATACATTTTTTAGGGAATTTTATCATTTCATTAGATGTATATTAATTAAGGCTACAAAAGGAAATTATTTTAAAGTCTACAGGGTGGTTTAAAAAAGTGTGACATATCAAAGTTTTTTTAAATGGAACACCCCGTATTTCGTTACACTTATTAATAGTTCAGGAAAAAATAAAGTGATTTTATGTAAAGTACCATGTAGCTTACTATAATCGTTCTCGAGTTATTGATTTTTTTATGAAAATGTTAGGTACAATTGGAAACTAAATAACATGGAAATGTATAAAAATCATCCCTTTGAATTTTGACCAAGCATTAAAGAGGTTTTGGGCTATTGATTTCGATAGAACTCGTTTCTCAATATTATACAGAATGTTCAAAAATCATTGTCACATTTATATAATTTCGGATAAAGATAACTTTGTTATTTTAAATAGAACACCCTGTATTTTATTGGTCTGAACAATATTAAATTTTATTATCGTTTATTTCATATTGGGGTTCCCTATACCTTACTTAAATAGTGTTTCAGATATTGACTTTATCAAATAGAAGTTCTTATTTCAATGCATTTTTTGACTTAAATTAGCTTTGAAAGGACATTTATTTAACTTGTTGAAGGAATTTTTATTACCAGTTATTGTATTTTACATTATTCAAAACATTCACTGAATTATTACCGTCGAAAATGAAAATTTATCCCATTCAAGAGCGGATAGATATAATTTTAGCAATAAGTGAGCATTTTTGCCTTTTGGCGTCGAGGGTGTATGCTCAAAAATATCCAGACCAAAATCATCCAAACAAGTTGGTTCTCAAACGAGTGCTACATGAATTTCGTAGGACTTAAAGTGTAGCTTATGAAAAGGCAAATAGACAAAAACCTATCATTGGAAATGAGGAAAATGAATTTCTTATTATGGAATTAATCATAGAAAACCATCAATTAGGACTGCTTTTTAAAGAGTGTAGCCTCAAATATTATTAAGTGTTAAGCAGTCTTTCTTAGAGAGAGTGGCTCTTTGTATTCAACAGGATGGTCGTCGTTTTGAACATCTACTTTAAATTAAATACATTTGTGTTTCATATTTTGTTGTTGTTTCAGTTGAATAATAAAAAAAAATTGTATAGCCTGATTAATGAAGTACTGTCAGAATTTAAAAAGTAAATATTTTTGATGAAGTGAAGTATAACAACTTTCAATGAGAATTCTGTTAGCAAATCAAATAAATGTCGTTTCAAAGCCATCTTGATTCAAAGAATGCATTGAAATAAGAACTACTATTTGAAAAAGCCAATATCTGAAAAACTATTTAGGTTAGGTATAGGAAATTCCAATATAAAATGAAAGATAATGGAATTTTATATTGTTCATACCAAAAAAAAACCAGGGTGATTCATTTGAAATAACAAAGTTATCTTTGTCCGAAATTATAAAAAAGTTACAATGATTTTTAAACATTCTGTATAATATTGAGATACGGGTTTTATCGTAATCAATAGCCCAAAACCTCTTTTATGCTTGGTCAGAATTCGAAAGGATGATTTCTATATATTTCGAATTATTTAGTTTCCAATTTTACCTAGCATTTTCATAAAAAAATTAAGAACTCAAAAACGGTTATAGTTAGCTACATAGTACCTTTCATGTGAAATCGTATTATTTTTTCCTGAATTATTTAAAAGTGTAACGAAATACAGGGTATTCTATTTAAAAAAACACAACTCTGATATGTCAAACTTTTTTGAGCCACCCTGTAGACTCCAAAATAATTTTCTTTTGTAGCCTTATTCAATATACATATAATGAAACGGAGAAATTCCCGAAAAAATTATTGGTTTGGTTTACAGGGACCGTGTCGTATGGGGTGCCCCACCCTGTATATTTGACAAATAAAAAAATTTATAAGTAGTAGCTGACCGGCATTATCATTAATAACGATGACAAAAACCCATAAAATATTTTTGGGGTATCCTCGGGATCCATTTTTACGACTGCGCCCATGTCAGACTAAAAGAAAAGCTGGAGAGTGAGTTCGGTAGGAAAATTTATAGCCATGACGCCCAGACTGTTTCTTTCGATTTATAATCTAATAAAACGTTTTCTTGTGATTACAGGTGTTTTCATGCAATATATGAAGTCAGGTGAGAAATTTATGGGTTAGACCAGCCGAGAATTTAAAGTAGGCTGGATACTAAGGAGTACTAAAACGTTGCTATCATATCATTTTCTTAAAATAGGTTTGAATAATGTTTATAAGCAGTAACATAACCACACACATGAAAATAATCTACGTATATTAATTTATATTTAAATATTATTTTGTAGGTCCATTAAATATATTGTATTTTTAATTTACATTGACAATAAATAGAACTGGGACTATGAGTCAATATACAGAAAACAGTCTACATGAAAGTGTCAGCCTCAGAAGACCGAAGAACAGTTCTAGATCTTCAAATAGAAAGCGCAAAATTCAAGGAAGTAACACAATTTACGTATCTTGGAGAGTAAGTCAGCAACGAGGAAAAAACCAGCACCGCCATTAAAGAAAGACTCCAGAGAGGCAACCGAGCCTACTTTGCCAACTTAAAACTCTCAAAAGACAAACTGATTACAAGAAAGACAAAGCTAAAAATTAACAAGACATTAGTTCGACCAGTAATAACCTGTGTAAGTGAAAATTGGTCACTCCCGGTACAAGATCAGGAGAAGATAAGAAGGTTCGAACGTAAAATAATCAGAAGAATATACGAAACAATCAGAATCAACGAAGCAGAATGGCGCATCCGCAACAACAGAGATCCTGAACGGTAAAGACATTGTAAAATTTATAAAATTCCAGAGACTCCGTTGGTTTGGACACGTTCAAAGAATGGAAGACGCCAGGATGCCAAAGAAAATTCTGAACATTAAAATCTATGCTACCAGGAAAAAAAGAAGACCACGGCTCAGATGGATGGACCAAGTACTGGGTGACCTGAGGGCAATGCGGATATCCGGCTGGCGAACCAAAGTCAAGGACCGCATTGCTTGAAGGCTAATTGGGGAGGAGGCCAAGGCCCACACCTGGCTGTAGCGCCTATTGTTAAGGTAATTATATCTTTTTGTTAGAATAGGTTTGAATAATGTTTATAAGCAATTACACATGAAAATAATCTAAGTATATTAATTTATATTTAAATATTATTTTGTAGGTCCATTAACTATATTGTATTTTTAACTTATATTGACAATAAAATTTAAAAAGAACATTTTAGAAATGTCTTAGTGTTGATAACGGCTGAAAGTAAATCACATAAATTTTGAAATTCAACATAAAAAGACACAATAAAACAGCAAATAAATACTGAAATAAATAAATACTAAAAAAGCGACCTTCAATCCATGTGGTGTGAAATGGATACCCAACTAATGACGAACCCAGAAGAGGAATGGAGGCAAATAGTCCGTTCAGCAAAAACCAAAAGGAAACTTAACTTCTACACGAACGCCTTATTGTCTTCTTCGATGGCGCCTTCAGTACTTGCAGCGATGAAATTAATTTACTTGTCAATGAACAAACCGCATTTACCAATGTGGACTCCCAAGTGCTCCACTAGTTTTTGACGTGAAAACGTCTTATAAATCGATGAACGTCGGCTGCACGCACGAAAAAGCATGACTCATTGTCACATTGACAGCTATAGCTAGTAATTTTGCGTCAAACCAACGCATGATTATAGCTCTACTTTATTTTTGAGTCCAATCCATAAAAACTTTTCTCCTTCTTCTTCTTCTCGTAGCGTCACAACCTTTCGTGGGTCTTAGCAGCATCTACGACTCGTCTCCACCTATCCCTGTCCAACGCAACCTCCTTTCAGTCCCATACTCCCAAGACTTTTACATCATCTCCGATATTGTCTTTTCATCTGAGCATTGTTCTTTTTAAAGGCCTTTCTCCTACTGTATTTTTCTCCAATATCCTCTTTGTGTTTTATTTCGTTTAATAAACTCGGTCTTTTCCACATGTTTTTTAGCTCCTCATTCGTTCTTATTCGATATTGACCGCCGTGTCAATGTCATCGGCATATGCCAAGATCATTTCTGGACCCTTATTTGTCAATATTTCCAGACCAATATCCATTTCTTTGATAGCCATGTCCAGTATTATGTTAAAGAGCAATGGTGACAGGCCATCGCCCTATTTTAGGCCATTGTTGATGGAAAATGTTTCAGTGTTGTTCTTTTCTCTCCTAACTTTGGCATTAGAGCTTTCTACGCATATCTTGGTTATTTTATGATACCCCTATGCCTTCCAACGCTTGCCAAATACTTTCACTTGTGATGCTATCGTATGCCTGGCGGAAATCTACAAACAATTGATGGACCTCTCTGTTAAACTCCCAGCTTTTTTCCAGGAGCTGCCTTATGGTGAATATTTGAACTGTTGTTGATCTTTTAGGTTAAAACCTGCATTGGTTGTCCATGAGAAGTCACTATAAAAACTGATGTATTATCAGCAAAAGTATGATTTCCGTTTTAAAAAACTAAAAAGTATTTTTAAAATTTATTGTAATAATAATAATAATTAAAAACTAAATTCCGTACATTTCTAATACAAAATCTAAACCTTAATGTAAAAGATGTTCAAAATGCTCGCCTTGAAGGTGTGGGCAACATCCTAATCTTTAATAAAACTTTCTTCTAACACGTTATTTATTACCTGTGATGTGACCGATTCAATAAGCCCAATACCTATATAGAGGATCCAAAAAATGGTTCAGCTTCCAAATCAAACTACTGTACCAATTTTTTATGTTACGGTTATTAACAAAATATAAACCATTCTAAGTTATAAGCGAAATACTGGAAAAGGTTAAAAAAAGTTATCTCCTCCACTTTTAAGGTTGCGAATTTAGATTTGTCATTTCCACACCACACATTCCAAGGAAAATTTTTTTTTCAGCAATTAGTGTAAGCTAAATCCTTCCCATTTACTGAGCTAAATTAAAAGCCTTTTTTTCCAAAGCTAGTTGTTACATATTGTTTTAAGTATTTATCGATAATATTAATAAATATTTGGATAATTCATTGACACACGTTTTTTTTTGTTTAAGTCAATGTATATTCTAAAATGATTATATGCAACACACAATATATAGCATCAGCAATAGTGCCAATGTACCAAACGGCTTAAATAAAAGGTCACTACACTAGTGGTTTAGTTTTGTATAAAATACTTTCACATATTCCTATTAGGAAAAGTCTTGCAGCGTAAAATCAGGTGATCATGCTGGTTATTCTATCGATCACCACCTTTGTATACACCGATTAATAATGTAAAAATCTGACATAACAACTGAATAGCTGATATATTTTTTTAAAAAATTAATTTATCACTTTTCCCTTTCAGTACCTATAAATTTTTAAAAATAGACAAGTTATATTGTTATATACGTACATACATTAAAATAATAAATTATAGTTTAAAAAAGCTAAAAAACACGCTTTTTGAGTTGGTAAAAATTAATTTTTAATACAAGAATAAAATTACTGACGATAAAATAAATGTCACTATTTTAAAAGCGTGGGGTGCTTTGTATGACATTTTTAAACTAACTCCGCGTTTTGGAATAAAAGCACCCCACACTTTTAGAACAGTAACATTAATTTTCTCGTTAGTAATTTTATTTCTAAGTTATGAATTTGCTTTTTAGTTTGATTAACTATAAAAGTGTGTTTTTTGGTTTTTTTAAACTAAAATTTATTAAAAAATTAACACTATAATTTTATGTAACACAAAATACAAACTACCATTTGTATTACTCCAAATTGCTAGTGACTCCATCTACTAGAATATAGGCAAACTATTTATTTTGGAAAGTAAAAAACTGTCGCGTATTTTTCTTTCGTTAAATAAAATATTTTCTACATTTCTGCAACACTATGACATTGGAACTGCGCGCATGCGTAGTTCACGTACTACACTCTTTTACTCTTATGCAAAGAATCCCTGCAAACATTTATGAATCCTGGAAACGCTAATTAGAATAATCGGATATTTTGATCGAATTATTGCATTGTTGTCGGTCTTTAACAAGTGTGCGAAGTTTAAATTAAATCTGATCGCTTAAAAAGGGGCAAAATCGAGGCCAAAGAATCAGTTACAAACAAACATAACAACATACAGGTGAAACTAATATAAGAGTGTTAAAAGTGCACCTGGTTCACTGAATACATTGTTAATATAAGAAAACAAATTTTATCTAAGGAAAATTTGGTTTTATTATTGGTGTTTTTAAAAAAATAACACTATACTTTTATGAAACACAAAATACAAACTACCATTTGTATAACTGAAAATTGCTAGTGGCGCCATCTACTATATAATGGGCAAACTACTTATTTTAAAAAGTGGAAACCGTCACGTATTTTTTTTTCGTTAAATAAAATATTTGATGCTTTTCTGCAACACTATAACATTAGAAAATTCGTAGTTATCCGATAGTAATTTTTTTTTGAAGTTAACATAAAACTTTTCAACAAGTTGATAAATTCCGAAGATTCGCCTTATGCACGAAACAATTGAAAAAATTTATACTTTAAAACCTCGAACATAAATGAAAATATTAGTTTTCGTTTTTCGACGTCGTTTGTAGATTTTTGTGTCGTGCTTACAAGGAAATTTGAAAGATTTATAAAAATCCAGTCGACAGCAATATTAAATTAGGATTCGTTGAAAATCATGTGAAATTATTAAAATGATAATTTTTTTTTGGGTAAAAAGAAATAAGGTTCGGATAAAATTCAAAAAAGTTTAAATTATATAACTAATTGTTTAAAATCGGTTTTGCGATTTTCTCTATGGACAAATCTTTGCAAACGAGTTTTACTAAGCTATATTTAGAGTATACAGTGTTTGCGAAATGACATTTACATGATTTCTGATAAAATACTGATAAATAATAATGGCAGTATAAATTGTTTGGCCATAATTCTGATCTATTTTTATTAATTAATTTAACAAAACGACGCAAAAAGTCTAAATAATATTCTTTGTTGATTGTTTGGCTAGTTGAAAGTAACTCGTTGTAAACAACGCCACGGTTGTTTAAATAAACAGTCGACTTGATCTTGATTTTTTATTTGCTTTGACGTTGTCTCTTGGTTTTGGTTCCAGGCTCAAATCCGACCTCTACTGGAGTATTGCTCGCACATTTGGGGTTCAGCACCAAGACATTCTCTTCGTATTCTAGATTCCATTCAGAAAAAAACCATTCGCTCGATAAACAGCTCAACTATCACAGATATCCTTCACCCTCTACAACATAGAAGAAGAGTTGCAGACCAGTCATTGCTCTACAGATATTTCCATGGCAGATGGTCCAGAAAAATAAAAACTCTTGTACCACCACTGGCCACATTCGACCGAAAAACTCGGCTTGCTGAACAGTCTTACCCATTTACTCTTAAGACTGGCACTACAAGGACCAATCTCCATCAAGAAACCTTTATTTATAGGGCTGCTACGAACTGGAACAAGCTTACAAAATCAGTTTTTTCAGAGAACTATGACCTGCAACTTTTCAAAAAGTGGGTCCACAATCATCTCCTTTCTATAATTCCTCCCCCTTCTAATAATCGCAGTGCGGGGCGTTCGCAGCCCACACGGTAGGTCTACCCTTTTTTCTATTTTCAGTAAAAAAAATCTGTAGTACGATATTCACTAATATCTAGAGTTGTCCCTGTGTGTGTGTATGTGTGTGTGTGTGTGTGTGTGTGTGTGTGTGTGTGTGTGTGTGTGTGTGTATGTGTGTGTGTGTGTGTGTGTGTGTGTGTGTGTGTGTGTGTGTGTGTGTGTGTGTGTGTGTGTGTGTGTGTGTGTGTGTGTGTGTGTGTGTGTGTGTGTGTGTGTGTGTGTGTGTGTGTGTGTGTGTGTGTGTGTGTGTGTGTGTGTGTGTGTGTGTGTGTGTGTGTGTGTGTGTGTGTGTGTGTGTGTGTGTGTGTGTGTGTGTGTGTGTGTGTGTGTGTGTGTGTGTGTGTGTGTGTGTGTGTGTGTGTGTGTGTGTGTGTGTGTGTGTGTGTGTGTGTGTGTGTGTGTGTGTGTGTGTGTGTGTGTGTGTGTGTGTGTGTGTGTGTGTGTGTGTGTGTGTGTGTGTGTGTGTGTGTGTGTGTGTGTGTGTGTGTGTGTGTGTGTGTGTGTGTGTGTGTGTGTGTGTGTGTGTGTGTGTGTGTGTGTGTGTGTGTGTGTGTGTGTGTGTGTGTGTGTGTGTGTGTGTGTGTGTGTGTGTGTGTGTGTGTGTGTGTGTGTGTGTGTGTGTGTGTGTGTGTGTGTGTGTGTGTGTGTGTGTGTGTGTGTGTGTGTGTGTGTGTGTGTGTGTGTGTGTGTGTGTGTGTGTGTGTGTGTGTGTGTGTGTGTGTGTGTGTGTGTGTGTGTGTGTGTGTGTGTGTGTGTGTGTGTGTGTGTGTGTGTGTGTGTGTGTGTGTGTGTGTGTGTGTGTGTGTGTGTGTGTGTGTGTGTGTGTGTGTGTGTGTGTGTGTGTGTTTTTGGAAGATTCTTGAACACTTGTAAAACATTCTAAAATGCCAGCATTGAATTTATTTAAAAGTCACTATTTAACACAGTGAGGCGCTGAGGGTGTGTCACTTTTTTAGTATTTATTGACGGTGGTTAGATGGTGTTGGTTAAAATTGCTCTACGCGTTTCATAGTTATACTGGAACCCACAGTTACATTTTTTTTATGTAGATAGATTAGGTAAGTAGGTGGGTTTTTTTGGTAACTGACCAATTGAGTTATGATTTCACCTCTGGCAGCAATAAAATTTTTAATAAAGGACAACAGCTAAGTTTACAATAATAAAATTGAATTTTATTAAAATAGTTAATAACAAATTTAGGTTCAAGGAAAAGTTAATATATTTTTACCAAAAAAAAGTAAAGCTAAGATGACTACTTATGATTTTTTTTGTTGGCATTCTAATTTTGAGTAATAAATATAACTTAAAAAAACTGCAAAGATGATGTAGACAATTTTTTTTTAAAATTCTTAATAATCTTTTTTTGTTCAGCTTAATTTAAATGGTATTGTAAGAAAAATGAATATTTGCAAAGATTATTAAACATGTCTTAAATTATTTACAAAAAATTGGGGGAAAGTGGTTTATGTCGTTTAAATGTCAATTTAGTTCGTTGGAAAATTATTGCTTTCAACCAGAAACACAAAATCCCTGTACGCATTTTTTAAAATTATGTACCGACTCAGACGCGAAAAAAAGATTTTAATAAAATAGCAAGCAGAAAAAATCCATTTCACAATTTAGTTCAGTATAATATAGTCTAGTCAACGAGTGCCTTTTAGGTCAAAACTTGTTAGAGTTCTCCAAAAATTATGATTGAGGTGTCATTCGATTCGGAATGGCCTGTAGATTTTTTTTTGTTTGGGCGGTTGCCATTAAGCCAGTCACATACAAAATTTATTTAATCTATGTAAATAGTAAAAGCTTTTACACATACCATGCATACCTTCTTAGCCTATACGAACAAAGTAAAAGAAGAGAAAAATCAACAAGAGGATAAAAACAGTGGTTACTCGCTTCTCGTCAAGGGGCCCATCAAAACATTTTTAATTTACACACAAAACTAGACCACGGTTTGCTAGGTATAAAACAGATGGGATAGAAACAAAGGTTACATTTCTAAATAAGTTCACAGGCATACTTCACTTTCACAGATAAATTTCATCAAGCACTCGTAGATATTTCTTTAATTGAGAGATAACAGATAACATATATTAAAAGGTGGAAAAATATTGTTTTTTATTAAATTCATTACCAGATTATAAGTGTCAGGTGCAAATTTTAAACATTCAAAAAAAATATGATTTAGATGACCTTCTACTTGGCATTCAGGACACAGTTTGGAGTTATGGCGTGTAGATGTTTTTTAAGAAAATTCAAGTGCCGCTCGCAAAAATTTCAAAAGTTATAAACCATTAAGTGAAAAAAATGGGGTTTGGTTTTTCGCTAATATCTCAAAAACATATGTATGTTTATAAAAATTATAAAGAAAAAAATTGATAATTAAAAAATCCGTTTTAAAGCAATAAAAAATTTTTTCAAGCAACGGTTTTTTTTTTAAAATCGTAATTTTTATTAAAGATTATGTTATGGTGATGAAAATTATTAAAAATCATTTTTAAGTAGCTTTTGATTATGAAAAAACAGATCAAAAGTAATATTATAAAAAAATGTTCTTTTTTAATGTTTAATAAAGCTTTACAATTTTTAACCTAATTTAATTGTTAAAAACAAAGCAAAAATTAACAGTTTTTTAATTTTTCCAACGGGAACCTATTATTTTAAAAATGGCTCCACGAAAGGAAAAAATTCTCAGATTAATTGTTTAACAATGATCGCATTTGCAATGTTAATGTTTGTGCTACAAAATATTGTTAATTAACTATTGGATAACTGATTAAAAATTTGCGATAAACATTTTTGGACCGCGGATTATTGTTACAAAGATAGATAAAAGAATGCTT
This sequence comes from Agelastica alni, assembly GCA_950111635.1. Lineage (NCBI taxonomy): Eukaryota > Metazoa > Arthropoda > Insecta > Coleoptera > Chrysomelidae > Agelastica > Agelastica alni. Next base: position 23,834,175 of record OX467715.1, read on the forward strand.
AGATGGTTTGGATACGTAAAAAGGATGGATGAAGGAAGATTGGCGAAACAAATTTATGAGGCGAGTGTGAATGGACAAGTCAGTAGAGGTCGACCTCGGCGAACATATCTTGATCAGATCAACATTGTTTTGAAGAAAGGCCAGATCAACAGTACCAACAACCAACGAGCATGTATGAGAGCGCTGATAAAAGTAGAGGAAGCAGAAGATGTGTGTAAGATTCGTAGCAAGTGGAAGGAAGTGGTCTCTGCCCACCTCTATGGGAAAAAGGCGTGCATTGGTTCTACAGTTCCGAAAGTTTTTTTGGAAAATTTTCTCACCTTTTTTAATCTTTATTTAAATTTCTCCCTCTCGTCCTTTTACTCTCAAGAGAGTATGGTGACATCATGTTTTAATTGCTCGGATCGTAGTTCTTCATCCTTCTCTGTCTTGAGCTGCAAGAGAAGCTTCTTGCAGACCGTGACCAATGATTTCTTTAGTTTGGTCCACCCGACGCGTTGGAGACCTTCCTCTTGGTCGTTTACCTTTGTTTTTCCCCTTTACAATAAGTTTTTCCAGCCCATTCGTTCTTTTTAAAATGTGTCCAAAATACCGTAGGTATGATTGGTTATTTCTGGTTGATAGATTCGTGGTGATTTTTAGTTTTTTAAGAATTGACACGTTAGTACGGTGTTCTGTGTATTATACTTGGAGCATTATTCTCTAGGCCCACATTTCGAAAGCATCTATTATTCTTCGATTGGCCATTTTTAAAGTCCAAACCTCAGAGGCATATGTGGCAATAGGAAAGATCAAGGAGTTATATAATTTCGGTTTGTTGCGTTGAGATATTGCAGTATTTTTATATTCGAGTAAGTTTTATTGTTGAGTTACGTGCTATGGCCAGTCTGCGTTTAAATAGTTAAATTTCTCAATCACTTCAAAACCATCGATCTCTCTAACATTGGCAGGGTTGCGGTCTATCATCATAATTTTCGTCTTCTTTTTGTTTTACGTAAGACCATGTTCTCTGCTGATCCTGTTCAACTTTCTCATAAATTCCGTGAGTTCTTCTTCCGAACGAGCTAGTATTAAGGTGTCATCTGCATATCTAAGGTTAGTAATATTTTTTCCTCCTCTGGTTAATCCCCATCGCTTGCCTTGCAGAAATTTTCTCATTATATACTCTCCGTATATATTGAAGAGTATCGGTGACACAATACAGCCCTGTCTTACACCACACTTTGGACTAAAGGACTTAGATAGCGTGTTGTTAACTTTAACCTTCCCACAGCTGTTGTCGTAAAGATTTTTTAGCAAAATAATCATATGATTTGGTACTCTCATGATTTCCAAGGTAAGCCACAAATTATATTATTTAACACAGTCGATTGTCTTGCTGTAGTCGACAAAGCACAAATAAATTTAAAAAATCTCAAATAGTTTTTGAGATATTTTCGAAGAATCAAACCCCCTTTTTTTTCACTAAATTGTTTATAACCTTTGCAATTTTTGCGAGCGGTCCTTGAATTTTTGCAAAAAACATCTACATGCCATTCCGAATCGAATGACACATCAATTTTAATTTTCGGAAAACTCTCAAAAGTTTTGACCTAAAAGCCAAAAATTCTTTTATTTAACACAGTCGAATGTCTTACTGTAGTCGACAAAGCACAAATAAATTTAAAAAATCTCGAATAGTTTTTGAGATATTTTCGAAAAATCAAACCCCGTTTTTTTCACTAAATTTTTTATAACTTTTGCAATTTTTGCGAGCGGCCCTTGAATTTTCTCAAGAAACATCTACATGCCATTCCGAATCGAATGACACATCAATTATAAATTTCGGAGAACTCTCAAAAGTTTTGACCTAAAAGGCACTTGTTAACTAGAGTAAATAGCACATCTTACATTAATTGCGATAAAACTTTTTTCTAGGATCGTTTGATATGGCGTAGCTATGCCAAATCCAAGTTTGCGACCTCGAAAGTGGGACTTTTGGTCGCCGAAAAACCTTGAAAATTTCGAACTTTTTCCAGTTTTTCCAAATTTTGTAAATAACCGTAACATGATAAAACTGGTTCAGTATTTTTATTTTCATTGGGATCCAAAAGACAACAAATTTTTCAACCATGCCAAAAACTGGGTTTTTTTTTCATTTTTAATGTGCTATAACTTTTCAACATCAAATGTTATCAATAAATACATACGTACATACATATAGTCATGCCGTTTTGCCGTAGGGGTAGGCAGAGACCACTTCCTTTCACATAATACGGTTCTTACACACATCTTTTGCTTCCTCTACTCTTATCAGGGCTCTCATGCATGCTCGTCGGTTGTTCTTTCTTCAAAACAATGTTAATCTGATCGAGATATGTTCGCCGGGGTCAAAATCTACCATCTTCAACGCTTTTTTAAATTTTTCAATTATTTTACCCATAGTTTAGCCGAAAAAATAATTTCTTTAATTTACTAAACAAAACAAACTGTAAATAGCGCCCTCTATTAGTAATGTTAAATTAGAGTCCAAATTGGAAATCCTTATGCCAAAAAAACGTTTTTTAATTTTTTAATAGAAATTGTGTAAACATAAATTATGGCAAAAATCAAAATTCATAATTAAACTTTAAACACCCGGTATCTCTGTTAGCAATATTTGTATAAGGCATGTTGTGCAGAATCATCATATTTGGAGGTCTAGAATATACAATTCAGACTTTGGACATTCTTAATAAATCACCCTGTATATGTTTTATAAAGGTTAGGTAACGTGTTGAACCAATAAAAAATGTGATCATCATAAAAAATCCTTTTATATCACATACAGTTTCCATACAGTTCCATGTTTAGTATTACATTAATCTGGCTCACTGTTATTCTGATGGTATACCATTAATTTATTCGAGAGTTTTTGTCTCACCATCATTTATGTCGGTGACGTGAATTGTCTTAGGCCCTTTTGGCACTATGGAGCAGGACAAGAACAAAACAAAACTTTCCACTCATTCTGTTCGTGACACAAAGTGACATAATTTAATAACTCAGTCCAAGTTTTCGTTGAAGGCATTGAAATGTTCAGTGGACTTTTTATTATGTGTTTGTATGTACGTACATCGACGCTTTGCCTATGCCCGGTTGAAAATTAAATAAATCACGAATATTGATTTTTTTAACTAAAATTTTAAGTTCGTAACTTATCCATTATTCAGCTAGTAGAATCTTTCGAGACCAGTTTTGCAATAAATATTGTGACGGCGCTGCTGGAAAACTACATACCCAAACAAATTTAATTTAAAAGGATTTTTTTTTTTAAATTAGGTTTTTAATATGCTTTTGTAACCCTTCTACCGTTTTATTCCCGTCAATTTTTATCTTATTATCTGTTAAGACAAAACTTATTAACACGCTTATATTAGTTTCACCTGAATCTTGTTTGTTTGCTTGTATGTACGTTTGTAGCTGACTCTTTGATCTCGATTTTGCGCTACTATAAGCAATCAAATCTAATTTAAACTTTGCAAACTTGTCAAAGACCGACGACCATGTAATATTTCCATCAAAATATCCGATTATCCTGATTACTTTCGCCAGGATTCATAAATTTCTTCAGGCATCCTTTGCATAAAAGTAACAGAGATAGAACTAGTTCGTGAACTACGCATGCGCGCAAAACAAATATTAAAGACAGTTCATTGCATCGGTGGTTCACTTAAGACTCTAACTTTATAGTGCCTTGCACTGCCTTAGGTACTTGTGCTCTGACTTCATCGGCCACCTTTGGACCTCAGGGTTTCGGTTCGAGAGACAGCCTGGTACAATGAGTACTGGGGGTGGTGGCAGGTTCAACTCTTCGAGTTGCTCCTGGGGCATTGGCAGCTTGGCAGAAGAACAAAGTGCACTTTTGCCAAGTAATCCAAGCTTGGGGTCTTATGTGCACTTTGCACGGGGGCGGTGGTTCAGTGGTAAAATACTCGCCTGCCACGCGGGCGGCCCGGGTTCGATTCCTGGCCGATGCATTCTTTTTGTGCTTTTACCATTTAATACATAATTTATTTAAATTGTATTGAAGTATTTTTTAAATTGTATAAAAGTATTCGTAAACTACATTTTAAAATTGTTTGGCATATCAAAACGGAGACAGATAGAAATAGAACTAGTGCGTGAACTACGTTAGTTAAACACCCCTTTCCACAAAACGAACCAGCCCAATTGCTTTTATACAAATATTAACACAGTTCATCGCATCGTTGGTTCAGTGGTAGAATGCTCGCCTGCCACGCGGGCGACCCGGGTTTAATTCTCGGCCGATGCATTCTTTTTGTGCTTTTTCCATTTAATACATAAGTTTTTTAGTCAGTAAAACAAATCGAACTAAAAAGCGAAAAATAAATTATAGTTTAAAAAAACTAAAAAACACGCTTTAAGAGTTAATCAAACTAAAAAGTAAAAAATAATTCTTGACATAAGAATAAAATTACTGACGAGACAATTAATGTTACTGTTCTAAAAGCGTGGGGTGCTTTGTATGACATTTTTAAACTAACTCTTGGTTTCGGAATGAAAATGCTAGATATTAATCGTATTAATTTTTCACTTGTTTCATTCCGAAACGCAGAGTTAGTAGCAGTGTTTTAAAAAGTTAAGACTTTACTTTTATGCAACACAAAATACAAACTACCATTTGTTTTACTGCAAATTTCTAGTGGCGCCTTCTACCAGATAATAGACAAACTACTTATTTTGAAGACTAGAAAACTGTCGCGTATTTTTAAGCATTTCTGCAACACTATTTAAACTGCGTGCATGCGTAGTTCACGCACTAGTTCTATCTCTCTTACTTTCATGCAAAGGATCCCTAAGGAAATTTATAAATCCTGGCGAAACTAATCAGGATAATCGGATATTTTGATCAAATTACTACATTTTCGCCGGTATTTGACAAGTGTACGAAGTTTAAATTAAATCTGATCGCTTAAAGTAGGGCAAAATTGAGGCTAAAGAGTCAGTTACAAACAAGCAAACATACGGGTGAATTTAATATAAGCGTGTTCATAAATAACAATACATAAAAAAGACGCACCACTCGTGTCAAGACTTTTTCTAGCCTTCGGTAAATACGCGGCTTTGCTGCCAAACACTCGCCAACCGTAACGCCAACTACTGTTACGCGTCATTGTTTTATTAGCTAAATAGACGATCCTTATTGGCTAATTTCAATCGCGTGATTTCTAATAGGAGCCAATAAAAACTCTGAACCCACTAGCGCCAAATCTCAATTTTGCGATTTTTGTAGATACGCGGTATTGCAGAGTACTGATATTTAATTTTAGTTTAATTAACTCTAAAAGCGTGTTTTTTAGTTTTTTAAAACTATAATTTATTTTGTTGGATATTATTTCTGTCGGAATATAAGAATTTATTATTCAAAGATTTAGAATAGGTAGCAGTTCTTAAGTAGCATCGTTTTAATGAGTGTTGGGTTTTGGTTTTTAAAATTATTGTGTGCTAAGTGTGTAGCTCTGTGATTAAAATTATTAATGATGTTTAATTTTTTGTCATTTGATGAACAGAGCAATAGTTTATAAATCTTTTAGAGTATGGTGGTTTATGGTAACAGACAGTTATAATAATTGTGTTGTTTCACCTAATCAGTAAAACATCCATTATTTATTTCTTTTTCTACTGTAAACTGAAGTCTGGGATGATAATTGTTAATTGTTTAGTATTAAAGAAAAACAAAATATATTAAAAAAGACTCTTAAACGAAATGATTGAAATAACAAAACATGGAACAAAAGGTCAGATATTTAAAATTTACACGCCTCACATTTCAATCTAAAAGAAAAAAATCAAAAATTAATTCTGAATCATTAGCAGACCACTTTTTCTAATTCCAATAATCATTTCTTTCATGAGCTTTTTTTTGCCTTTTTTACATTATAGCGAAGCGAGTCAGCGTCTTTCGTGTATTGTGTATTTATTTATATTTTATGTCGAATTTATTTACTTGAACCTTTTTAATTTAAAAAGCCACCCAAAATATAAGTACTTAATGTTATTTTCTGTAGACTGTTGTTGGTATTTTAGATAATTTATTTTGTTTCCATTAAAACTACATTCTAGAATCTCATTGTAAAATGTATGTTCTTGTTTTTATTCTTTAGAGTCCTGAAGAGAAAACAATAAAGTTTCAAAACGTCGACAATTTAACAATTGGTTTTCCTTAAACTTCAGACTGAATTCCCGCTAACTCAACAATCAAAATCTTATTTAACGGTCGCCATTCTATTTAATTAAACTCTTTTAAATTCTGTTAATTTATTTTTCATTATTTTGGTAACTAAAATACTGGCGTTTTATTTGTGCCATAAATATCTAACGAATTCTTCGCAAAAAAAAATTATAAGACTATAGCCTTCCGTTCACTGTAATAATACAGATTGGTTGATAGCCAATAGATCACATTATTTTAGACAAATAAATTTTTATTTTATGGTACTAAAATCCTAAAAACATATTTTTTGGGTGTACAGGGTGTTTCAAAACAAGGTGACCCCGTTTCTAGGATGGATAGAAAACTATAAAATAATTGGGGTTTGCTTCGTAAAAAATTTTCGTAACGCCATCCGTATTCAAGATAAAGGACGTTAAAGAACAAAAATGTATACACATTTATTACGATTTTGCCGAAACTACTGAAAACATTGTAATGAAATTTTATACGAATTTAGGAGTTGATACAGCTAATACATCCCATAAATTTGTTTTTATATCTGACTCTCATAGAGGGCGCTAGTTACACTGTTCGTACCAAGTAGTATTGAACATAACTTTTTTAAGGTTAGATTTAATAATTAAAATTTCAAATAAACTTAACATTATTAAATTTAACACCAAAAAGGTACTCTTGGTAAAACCCGATACTGTGTACCGTTTTCGAAATATTTTAATTTGAAAATTATGAAGTATGAATTTTTTTTCAACGCCCTTTATTTTGAATATGGATGGACTAGCGATAATTTTTAACCGAACAAACCCCAATTACTTTTTAGTTTTCTACACATCCCAAAAATAGGGTTCCATTTTTTTGAAACATCATTACTATATACCAGCATCAATTATTACTTCATAATTTTCAAATTAAAAACGGTATACAGTATCGAGTTTTACCAATAGTAACTTCTAATATATAAAATTCTCGTGTCACAATGTTAGTTACCATACTCCTCCGAAACGGCTTAACCGATTTTGATGAAATTTTTTGTGCTTATTCGGTATCTATGAGAATCGGCCAACATCTATTTTTCATCCCCCTAAATGTTAAGGGTAGTCCACCCCTAAAAATTTTTTTTTATTTTTTTGATAAAATTTTTAATTTCTATTTTTTTATGATACGACATACAAAAATACACACAATCCTCAATTTTCACTCTTCTACGATCAACCCTTATTTTTTAATAGCCATTTTAGTAATTTAATCATTTTTCCTCTCCGGTCGAAAACTGATCAATCGTCATTTAATTAGTTATCCCCGCCAGATGTCTACAGGTGTCACTTCTGACCCAGTAAACAGCACGGAGTAGGGATGAGAACGAAGCCGGTCTCCTTTCTTTCTCACTCCCTACACAGTTGTCGGCCATCATTATTGTTTATGCATCAAGTGTAGTAGTAACGTTGACAATTATTATTTTGCTATCTCAGTGTTACTCTCATATTAACTTTTAATCATTCCTATTTTATCAATAATAATTAAATTATCAATTTTGAGTGTATTTTGCACGATTAGTTAATCAAGTGATTTTATAACCTCAAAAGTACTCAACACGTGACACGAGCTTCCAATAACAACGGATTTTGTGTTGTAAGTATACTTTTTTTTATTTATATCGAAAATGTTGTTGATCTTATAAAAATGTAATTTTAATTTAATTTTATTAAAAAAATGTAATTGAACAATTAAGATTTTCATAGTTTCCAAAAAATCAATCATTATGAATCTTTATTTTAAAATGTCAATGGAAATATTGGTTGCATGAAAAAATTATAAGAGACAATGTTTTTATAAAATTTAATTTTTTACTTTTGTTTGAAAAAATTTTCCATAAAACTTATATTTTTGTTATAATTTCATAAATTAAAACTAATCATTTCAAAAGTGCGGCAAAAATCCTGGCCCTAATTATACTTTTAACATTTTTCATCATTAAATAATTTCATTAATTCTATTTATGTATGTTTTGTACGGTGAGCAATGCCAAGAAAACGAAAAGGGGCTGATTTGAGCCGCAGTACAAGTAAAGCACGAAACTTGCGAAATAGCAGATCCGAAAGAACAGAAGAACAAATCCAGCAACAAAATACTGATGCACGTGTCAGAATGGCGCAATTGCATCAAGAAGAGCCAGAAGATACACGAGCTGAACGCAATGAAGTCAGAAGATTAGAACAACGACAATCACGCCGTTTCACAGTCAATAGACGAAGAACAAATGACCAACAACGACAACAGGTACATCGAGCATTTATATCTGATTCATTCCTGCGTCTAGCATTCCAGTATGAGCCCGATATTGAATATTATGCTCATTCAAGAGTGGTAATTTACTATGAAATTATTTATATGGCAAAACAACGTTTGCCGGGTCATCTAGTTTTGATATAAAATTGAATGATGTTTAAGTTCACCTGACATTTTGAATAATAAATCTAACCTTAAAAAGTTATGTATAATACTACTTGGTACGAACCGTGTAACTAGCGCCCTCTATGAGAGTCAGATACAAAAACAAATTCATGGGATGTATCAGCTGTATCAGTTTCTTAATTATCTTCTTCTTCTTCTTTATTTTCATAGGACTATGTTCTGTTTTTTCCAACATTTTATTCGATGTCCTGTGACGATGAAGTCCAGGAGTCTTTGAGTCTTTTTGTTGGTCTGGTCGTATTCGGTTTTTCTCGTATGTGGCCTTGGCGAGTCCATCGTTTCCCATCCTGTCGACATGCTCTCTCCACTCTCTTCTTCTTCTTCCTCGTGACCATCTAACAACATTGCATCACTGCCTGTCCCTCAGTGTGACGCCTGCGATCGCTCGCAGGGCCCTTTTTTTGGTCGTTCGTAGTGCTCTTTTCGTCTCGTTTCTGCTGCGTAGGTGAGTATGGGCTTTACTGTTGTTCTGTAGATCCTAGCCTTGCTGATTATTGACATGTGTTTCTAAAACATATCCTCATAAAATTTCATTACAATGTTTCCAGTAGTTTCGGCAAAATCGTGATAAATGTGTATGAATTTTTTTCCTTCAACGCCCTTTATCTTAAATACGTACGGCATTACGAAATTTTTTTACAAAGCAAACCTCAATTATTTCATAGTTTTTACCTATCCTAGAGATGAGGTCATCTTTTTTGAAACAACCTGTATATGGAGACTCAATATAAGAAAATGTCATGTTATAATTTTTTATATTAGGCCTTGAGCCTGTTCTTATCCGAGCTCTTTTTATCTACTGCTGCAGTCGTATTTGTGACGTAGACTGCCAGCTATCTCGCCATCTCACCCTTCTCACGAAGTTCATGGTTGTAAAGGGAGAGATTTTTTTAAATCGGTAGGTTCTAGGTTGGTGTAACCAAATATGTTGAACCTTATTCTTCCCAGGCCGGGGCATGAACATAGTATATGTTCAGCAGTTTTGTCTTCCACGCAGCAAAACCGATAGTCCGTTTGTTGGTTCAGATCTATCTTTCTGAGGTGGTATCTTAGACGACAGTGTCCTGTAAGCAGTCTCATTAGAATACGCAGGTCATTTCTGCTTCATTCTAGGATTTGCTTAGTTGTGTTTCTCGAGGGTTTAGGTAGAAACGCCTTCGAGTGAGTTAACGCTGGTATATCGGACCAGTACGTGAGTATTTTCCCTTCCGCCCAGTCCGAAATGATTGTTTTGGCGGCACTTAAGGTGACTCCAAAAACCGGTTCTGGTCCAGTGAAGGCAGATTCGGCCCACTGTTTTGCAAGGGCGGCTTTTTCATTAGTGTAACATGCTTCGGAAATATTTTCGATAGGTAGTAATTTAAGCACTAGGAAGATTACTAGTAAAAATCTATCGCACAAAATTGTTTATCTTCTAACAAATTCTATAAAACTAAATCTAAACGAATTCTTTAAATAACTTTCATTACCAACAAGACAAAATATGCAAAGCCTACTGTTTAAATACTCGATTGTCTTAACTTTCACATCCTATCGATCACTTTCGGTGAATGATACAAATAGACTCAGACAGGAACAGGTTGATTTCATCAATAGAGATCTTAAAGCAATCGTCGAGTGGGGAACCAACAATCTTGTTCAGTTCAATGCCCAAAAAACACAAAGCGCCACGTTTTCCAAGAAAGTGAATTCCTCAAATCATCCCATCACAATGTCCGGAAATACCCTTGAACCAAGTCCCTCCATCTCGATTTTGGGAGTCACGGTGTCCAATAATATGTCTTGGCATGACCATGTTGCAAACATCACAAAGTCGGCAAGCCAGAGGCTAGGTTTTCTGTGAAAAGCCAGAAAGTTTTTTACTCCTGGTCAACTGTTAACGACGTACAAGGCTCAAATCTGACCTCTACTGGAGTATTGCTCGCACATTTGGGGTTCAGCACCAAGGCATTCTCTTCGTCTTCTAGATTCCATTCAGAAAAAAACCATTCGCTTGATAAACAGCTCAACTCTTACAGATACCCTTCACCCTCTAGAATTTAGAAGAAGAGTTGTAGACCAGTCATTACTCTACAGATATTTCCATGGCAAATGCTTCAGAGAAATAAAAACTCTTGTACTACCATTGGCCACATTCGGCCGAAGAACTTGGCACGCTGATCAGTGTTACCCATTTACTCTCAAGATTGACACTACAAGGACCAATCTTCATCAAGAATCCTTCTTTTACAGGGCTGCTACGGAATGGAATAAGCTTCCAAAATCAGTTTTTCCAGAGAACTATGATCTGCATCTTTTCAAAAAGCGTGTCCACAATCATTTCCTTTCTATAATCCCTTTCCCTTCTAATAGTCGCAGTGCGGGCCGTCCGCGGCCCACACGATAGGTCTACCCTTTTTGCGACCATTTTCATAAAAAAAAAAATTTAAAACATGTGAGAAAAAAAAAATTAATTTTTTTGATAATTTCATATTAGTGCCCCAATAGTTCAAGTACCGTGATAAGAATAATTAGTTTAAAAAAAATTTGTCCACATCGTGCAGGTTGCTTTATTTTTTAAAGTTTTATGTAAATAAAAAAACTTATAGAAACCCTACAAATACTAAAGTATTAGTTTATAATTTAATCTAATTCGCATATTGGGTTTTAAAATTAATGGATGTTTATTTTGTAACTAAATATCACTATATTTTAAATTAGACTAGCATCATCAAAGATGCGTGAATGATAATTAATTGAATTTAATATTGAAGTTTGTTAATTAAATGCTGCATAAAATTGCATTAAAATATTTACGTGTTCACTTTATAAATGTAATCAAAAATTGTTTACTTTTATGCAGGGCTTTATTATGTTTAGTATGTTATTTAATAAAATTAAATTTTTACTCCCCCATTAATTGTATTCATATATTTCACCCCTTTGCTATTATTCCAACGAGAAATTTTTTCAGCAGCTTACTATAAATATTTAAAAATATATTGCGTTATAAATAATGCAAAAACAATAAAAAAATGTAATTTTTTAAAAAACAAAATATTTTTTCTCTTGCTAACATATAACCAAAACAATATTTATTTATGTATCCTTTCTTTCTATATCAATGAAAAACTAAATGAACGTTTAAATATTTTAGAACTCATTCAATATAATTTGGGATTAAGTTGATCGTTTCGCCATTGTGCCTATATGGATTAAAAATAAATGATTTGATCGTTAAATGCCTTCTTTACGCCGATTATCAAGTTATATTAGCCTCGTCTGGAGAGGAGTTGCAGGCGATGGTTAATGTTATTCATGATGCCCTGAAAATCAAAGGGATTTCTTTTTTGCAGAGGTGGAGAAAATTCTTCACGGAGAAGTTATGAGTCTTACAGCTCAAGGTCTACTGTGAGACTCCATGACTGATGTCAGGTCTACTTACTAAAAACTCCACCCCTATTTAGGTCCGTCTGGCTATTGCCTCCAGTGATACTTAGGCCTATTGGCCCATTGTATCTTGCCTATGTTTTATATCATTGTACCCGATCCAGTACTTTCGTACCTTGTACAAGTTCTGTACTGGGTGGGAACAATATAGTTCTGGGTCGTCGTTTGGCTGCCCAAAGATTTCCTGTCTTCTGCGGTCCAGTGCCACGCAGTAGCACAGAATGTGTTTTACTGTTTCCGGATCCTTGCCGCACAATCTGCAGGTCAGGTCACCATTATACAGTCCCATTTTGTTCAGGTGCTCGTTTACTGCTGCGTGACCGGCCAAGAGCCCCGTAGTTATTCTTAGCTGATTCCTGTTCATTGCTGCCAGTTCTGCCGTCCTTTTATGACACGGTCCTTTGATGTATTCTTTCCCGTGTTTGTTTCCTGGTCTACTTTCCCAGTAATATTTGTGTTTTTTCCCAATCCAGTTTTTTACAGACACTCTTACCGTACGCTTTGGTACCCCTATCATCTGTCTTTGGTTTGGGAAAGAAACCGAACCTCTTCTTGTAAGTTCATCTGCTCTTTCGTTACCTGCAATTCCCTGGTGTCCTGAAACCCATATCAGTTTTACGTGATTATGGTCTGCCAGTGTTCTTAGTTCTTTTTTGCAGTCCTATACCAGATTGGACGTCACTTCCTTGCTATACAAGGACTAAAGTGCCGCTGGACTGTTTGACAGGATGTTAATATGTGCATTTTCAACATTTTTTCTATTGTTCTCCTTCGCGCATTGAAGGATGGTTAAATCAAAGGGATGCAGATAAATGTAAGCAAAACGAAAGTAATGGTTTTTGAAAGAGAAAAAAGCATGACAAACTGTGAAGTTTTGATCAAGGGAGAAAGAGTGGAACAAGTAAATAAATTTGTGCACTTGGGTTCAAAGTTTACTAGAGATGGAAAGTATGACATTAAGCGAAGGGTGTTGGTAGAAAAAAATAAATGGGGCACTGCATAGCTTTATGAACAGCCAGAATGTGCCAAAAAAGGCAATTTCGGCTGTGCATAGAGGTTCCTTTACTTATGTATGGTGGTGAATGTGGGGTTTGAAGCATAAAAATATGATTATTGCTGCAGAGATGAGTAGTCTGAGAAGTATAGTCGGAGTGACTCGGTTAGATAAAGTAAAGAATAGTGCGATAAGAGAATGCTGTGGTGTAAAAGATGTGGTTACAAAAATAGATAAAGATAGATATTAGTGTCGAAGTCGTAGTTTTCAAGGTCGCTGATTTTGATTTTTTTTACAAAATATACCCAATCGTGTTAGTTATAGAAATGAATAATATTCAAAACTCAAAAATGGTGCACATGTGGATACTAAAGTGTTTGTAATATATACATAAGCAGATATAAAATAAACAGCTAACGATTGCAAGTCTAAAATAAATATCAAGTTATCTTTCATTTTTACTTAAAGATATACTCAACGAAGGTTTAAGAAAGCAATTTAGAAATATTAGAAATGGGCTTAGGGGATGACAGACCGGCCAACCCGCTGTAATAATAAGACATGGCGTGCCGCCTATACGGCGACATATGAGTGCAAAGAGTAAACGTATTGTGGCGACTATACAGTGGCATACGAGCCGCTCCTACGGCGTCATACGAGTGCATAGGGTTAATTGACTCCGTAATGCCTGGCAACGGTAGTCATTAGACCTTATCTAGGTGTTTGACGTTTATTTGCCTTTTGAGTGCTGTCCGCCAAACAACTGATGGTAGGTGGTTTGTGGATGTATAAATCCATTTTACCACGTTGCGTTTTAGGCCCCACGTCTTACCTTACGTTCTGCTGCTAGCCCAGTGGTTGCGCCACTTGACAATAAGCATAAATGTTTATTTATAAATACTTATTATTTTGGTATCGCGTCAAAGGGAAAAACTGCTTGTGTTCCCTTTGTAGTCAAAATGTATTTTGTTCATATTTCTCGCCAATGATAAACCGCAAAATAATGAACGAGTGTGTGTGTGTGTGTGTGTGTCACATAAAACCTTTCAAGGCGATAGTCAGAAGAGAATTTATGTATCATTTGAAGCATAGTCGAGTCATGTGTTGAATTTTAAACCGGAAAAATAAAAAATTTTCAGAGAGATCATTCGTACCGACAATATTAATAGTAATTTTTAGTTTAAACCATTCCCAGAGGAAGTTAATCCTGAGAGGCACCAAAAAGAAACAGCCGTCCGTTGCATCCTGTCCTCCAAGAAGACAACTCAGCAGGGATCGGTAAGATCCGTAAGTTTCTCGTTATAGTTTTGCACTTTTTTATCTTTGGCTATTAAGATTCCAATAATTTTTTGAATATAAGATACAGTCCATTCCCGCATCAACACCCAGAAAGTGGCAGTTGCTTTCTATACCTGCTTATCGATGTAGCTGGTACTAACAAATCAACACTCCAAAAAAATGTTTGTACAAAAAAAACAGCTGTCGGAAACCATGGAAACATTTTTAAATTCATTCTCTGTAAAATGTGTAATAAAATCAAAAAGCTTTTAATTTTCATAGCTTTTCATAAAAAAACAAATTATAAACTGTTTAATAATTGATTTTATAAGGCTCGCTGTTGAGTATAAAAAATAAATTATTTTAATGAATTTTATATGTTACCTCCTTTCTCAAATATGCCTTTTTTAACAAACGGTCTGTAAAAGAGACTCATTGTAAAAATCGTAAACAATACCACGTTAAATTTATCTAACCAAGTTAAATTTAGTTATACGACAAAATCTCGTGACAAAAGTCGTAAAAAAAATAATGTTATGAATTAGACTACCTTATGCTCTTGTTTACGCAACATATAAACAGGGATTTTTTTGTTAAAGTTTTCTTTTTACATACAGAGTGTCCCAATAGTGCGATAAAGTCCTTGTATTTCATTATTGTAATGGATTCGAAACAATTATGCAATCAAAACTATTTGAAAATATACAGGGTACTTAACTAGTTTACCAAGTCAATTATGCTTTTTACGATCTGTTTTGGTACAAATCAAGAATTTTTTATGGTTTCCATCCGTGCCTTTTTTATTTTAAAATAAACTTATGGACAAAATTAACGCAATAACATATTTAATCAAATAAATTGCTATAATAAATTAATTTTACTTTTTTTATGGAAATAAGTTACATTGAAAGGTAGAATAAACGTATTCGAATACTTTAAAAGTAAACAAGCTTTAATATTCCAGTTACAAGTGTTTATGTATGATAGTGAATGTTGGGTTTGGCAAAAAAGCATGAAAATAAGATTAATGCTGCGGAGTTGAATAGTCTGAGAAGTATAGCCAAAGTGACTCGGTTGGATAAAGTTAAGAATAGTGAGATAAGATAACGCTGTGGTGTAAAAGAAAATGTGGTTACAAAGATAGATAAAGAAATGCTTAGATTGTTTGGACACGTAAAAAGGATGAATGAAGAAAGATTGACGAAACAAATTTATAAGGCGAGTGTAAATGGACAAGTCGGTAGAGGTCGACCTCGGAGAACATATCTTGATCAGATCAACATTGTTTTAAAGAAAGGCCAGTTTAAGAGTACCAAAAACCGACGAGCATGTACGAGAGCACTGATAAAAGTAGAGAAAGCAAAAGATGTGTGTAAGAACCGTAGCAAGTGGAAGGAAGTGGTCTTTGCCTACCCCTATGGGAAAAAGGCGTGACTTTATGTATGTATGCATGTGTTACATTCCATTATTTAAGTATATCTTAATGTGCATTTTATTTTCAACCTTTTATCTTTTACCAAGTAACTTAAATCGTCTTAACTGCTTTGTTAAAAAATATTAATTATGGTGTATTCGGGAACGCGTTGGCAACGAGAACGGACCAAATTCCAAAACTGTACTGCTTCAATAACCAATTCAGAGTGCTGTTATCAGACAGAACTGAGTGGGACAACTACCAGCTCAAGGGCATTCTATAGTGGAAAATCTGGTACACAGATGAATCCAAGACTGATATTGTGGTGGGCACAGAAGTGTTCTCCAGGAACCAAAGCACTAGCATTAGCTTCTAGTTGGGAACACACACCTTTGTCTTTTAGGCAAAGGTGTACGTCATCCTTTAACGCGCGAAGAAGAAGGAGAATATGAGAAATGTTGAAAACGCGCATATAAACATTCTGTCAGATACATCATTAAGTCACATTATAAAAAATTATTAAATCTCAATAAAATATCTAATTTGAATTCCTATGATCTAACAAATAAAAACTGGAACAAAATACCATCTCCACCTGTATGTAGCGCTTTTAGGGATTCTAAGGATATAGTCAACAGACTAGTTAAACCTGCTATAACATCAGTAACAGATATTTTTGCATTGCTTGAACCTATACGTATTGAAATTCCTTGCTATAATAATATTGGGACACTTAGTCAACATACACTGAATCTCCATTTGTCCAAATACCCAGGGTATTTAAATATTTATACGGATGCATCGAAGCAAAAAGATGGAATTGGCGGCGCTCACTATATCACATTATTAAATTTCAAAAAGCAATTTAAATTAAATAAATCAACGTCAATTTTTTCTGCCGAAACACTTGCAATTATTCAAGCTATGGATTTCGCTCACGTAAACTCTTGAAAGAAAATTATAATTTTATTAGATTCTTTGTCAGTTCTTACCTTCATCTCGTCCTTGATTAATGTTAACGACCCTTTAAAAATCCCTTTACTCTGTAGTGCCCTTAGCCAGGAAAACATGCAAAAAGGTTTAATAAATGAACTCAGTTGACCGTTCACGGGAATATCTTTGAACTCACTTAGAACGTGTCGCCAGACGCACGTAATAATGTTTGTGTTTATTAATCGTTCGTATTTATTTCGCAACCAGATGTCTCGGAATAAATAGTGTGTTATTGTTTTACTTCGATTGGTCGTTCGCCGTTTTACTTTGCAGCGACGGTCAAGATCACGACATTAAAATGTAGAATTGCTAAACTAAATTAAACATATTTTTAAGTTCAACGTTCTTTTTAATTAACGAGAGTTTTCCCAAAACTTCAACAAACCTACGAGCAAGGGACCTAACATTACATGGCGATCCTAATACATTACAACTCTAGTTTTAAAATTGACGATAAATAAGCTTAAAAGACATCAGGTTAATGTGCTTTAGCCAAATAAAAGAGATGTCTAAAAAAACATGAAACAAGCTATGGACCGAATATAAAAGAAACCACCCCACACGCTACACCTAAATCCAACCCATCATATTTATAATAAGCTTGTGCACAAAATACCAGTTATGATCGGCACCAAATTGTCACCATCTCTCGTCTAAAATTTAAAAATTGCACCTAAACAAGATAGGCCTTAAAAAGTCAAATCTATGTGACATTTGTCTAGAAGTGGCTGATTTAGACCACATATTTTTCAAGTTCAACAAATACCGTCGACAAACACGTACTTTTTTTAGTGAATTACTGCGCAACCGAGTTGGACTAACTGTAAACTTATTACATTTACTCTCGTTGAACAATAAAACCGTATATGACTGGCTTATATCTTTCCTATGTTTATGTAAGTTGAAGTTATAGTGCACTTGGTTTTATTTTTATTCCAATTGAACCCCATAATATACACCCATATCCCCCCAACCCGAGGCTTACCTGATCTGTTTGTTAGTTACCCTGATCGGCCACTTGGTGTGAAGTTTGTAAACCAAATCCATCTTTTGAACTTTTTTTTTTCTATATAAGTATAACATTATCTATTAGGAAAGCATTGACTTACATATTAACACCATAGTAACTCATCTTAGTCTTAGATACTGTGCCAAAAAAAAAGCATCCTGTCAGACCGTCCTTAGGCCCAATACAGCAAGGAAGTGAGTATGGGATTGCAAAAAAAAGCTGAGAACGCTGGCAGACCGTAATCACGTCAAACTGATATGGTTTTTAGGACACCAGGAAATTGTAGGCAATAAAAAAGCAGACGAACTTGCAAAAAGAGGTTCGGAAACTCCCCCAAACCAAGCGCAGATGCAAGGGGTACCGAAGAGTACAGTGAGAGTGTCTGTAAAAGATTGGATTGGAAAAAAAACAAAAACCACTAGGAAAGCATCTCAGGAAACTAACACGGAAAAAAAAAACATCAAAGGAACGTGCCACAACAAACACGGCAAACCTGTTAACGATGAACAGGAATTAGCTAAAAATCACTACGGGGCTCCTTATCGGTCACGCAACAGTGAAGTAGTACCTCAACGTAAATTCACCCTTTTGAACTGGATAAATTAAAAGAAAAAAAAACGTTAAAATAACTTCAATCGTCGTGGATAATTAGAAAAAATCGATCTCTTCGAACGCTGTGAATAAAATTATCGACCGTATCTGACGATCTCTTGAAAGATACTGCTGAATTATCAGAAAATGGAATCGTTTGATCGGCAGGTAAAAAGAAATTTAACGACTGCCTTTGACGGCGTTTAAAAAGATACTGTCTTTCTGTCAATCGTAGCGACTTGAGATAGCACGGTGAGAGGGGATAGCCGGGATAGTCGTACCAGCCGGAGATATCGTAAGACGTTTGCGATTTAAACAAAACATAAAGTATACTTTTATACTTATACTTTTTAGATAGACACAAATTAATTTTAAAATGACAATTCTCGTTTTGACGTTGCTTAGTGTCAATTTAATTGTGCTTATTTCCAAATTAAATTTGGTTATTCCAAATTTGAATGGGATAAACTAATTTCAAGTTGACAAGTAATAAGTCTCATTTTGAAGTTATAAAGGTATAGATTTTGTTACTGCCCATGGTAAATATATAAAAGAAGATATTGCTTTTACGTTTTTTAAAAGTCCAAGTTGATAAAAGTTTATTCCACAAAATTTTAATGTTACCAATGTAGAAGAGCGGGATAAAACTTCATATTTTATAAATAAAAACCACTTTTCCTAATTTTCTTGTCAAGCAATTTTAAATAACAAACGTGGTTATTTTTTTGCTAATTAATATGAATTCGTAAAAGTAAAGACCAATTAATTGACCCTAAAACCCCGAAATGTTTTAACATCTGTTTACCGAACTCAGTGTGGATTTTCAGTCGACCAATAATGGGTTTTGTGCGTTTCCACGACCCAATTATTATAAAATGGCTTTTTATCACCTCGTCAATTTGTTTTTTTTTTTATAAAATATATGCACGAGCCAAACGAAATCAATAGGCTATAATCCATTATTTAATTCCACTTCCATGAACGTGGTAACATACATACATATAGTTACGCCTTTTTCCTGTAGTGGTAGGCAGAAACCACTTCCTTTCACTTGCTACGGTTATTGCTCGTCTGTTGTTAGTACTTTTGATCTGGTTTTTTTTAAAAACAATGTCGATCTGTTTAAGATATGTTTGCTGAGGTCGACCTCTACCGACTTTCTTATTCTTTTCTTGGTGCCGTCTCCGCTTCGAAGGTGGCAAACATCATAGCAATTCTTATTTTTGAGACCGCAGCTCTAAATAGTTCATTATTACTGCATCCAAACCAATCCTTAAGGTTCCTCAGCCATGAATTTCGTTTTCTTCCTATAGATCTCTTACCTTGGATTTTTTCCTGCATAATTATTTGTAGCATTTGATATTTTTCTTACCTTATGACATGTCCCATGTACAGCAGTTTTCTTTTCTTAATTGTCGGAATCACTTCTCTCTCCTTATGCATACGTCTCATCACTTCCACGTTGGTTATTCTCTCTACCCATGAGATCCTCAATATTCTTCGGTATATCCACATCTCAAATGCATCCAGTCTCCTCATGTCGGTTACCTTTGGTGTCCAGGCCTCCATCCCATAGTATAGTACAGACAGCACATAGCATCTCATCAGTCGTATTTTTAAATAGCAGAAAAGCCTCTTCATTCTTGTAAAGGTGCTTCTCGCCTGTTCTATTCTGACTCGTATTTCTTGGGAGCTGTCATTGTTCTCATTAATAATCGTACCTAGGTATTTGTATTGTCTTACTCTTTTAATAGGCTGGTTCCTCACATATATCTTACGATTGTCTTGAGTTGTTTTTGTTATCAGCATATATTACACTCACACTCGCCTAATAAAATCTGTTTCGTCAATCTTCCTTTATCATCCTCTCTACGTGCCCAAATTATCCAAGCATTTCTTTATCTAACTTTGTAACTACAATTTTTTTTACACCACAGCGTACCCTAATGGCATAAATAAAATTTGAAACAGAGTGTTGCGATCAGTGATCACAACAGTAGCCGAGGAACAACGTGGATACAGCTTAGTACATCCAAAAGAGTAACCTTCAAAGAGATCTGGATATGATTACTGGTGAACAAGCCAGAGTCCAGTTTGCTATGAGTCATGAACTACTGCTACGAACATAAATATACTGTTAAATAGGACCTTAATTACAAACTAGTGTTTTTAGTTAGTTGCGAGCTGGTGATTAATTTAAAATCAAATTGCAAAATTAATTTAATACCACGCAAGGATACTATTAAATAAAAAAAGTTGTATACCTATAATTTTATTTATAATTTAATTTATTTTCACACCTACAAATGAAAAATTATAAACAGTTCCTGACAAACTCCTATTTTAAGTAACATCTCATAAAATATTTCTTTTCTTTTTTGCCACAGTACCATAGCTTATGTAATCGCTACATTTTCTCCAATTGTAAAACTTTGGCGAAATACTCGTTAATAAATTCTCACAAACCATTTTTTAAGTTATTTCTGAGTCTTGTCGAGCTATTGTAACCATCAGACAAACTAAATGACAATTGATATAGCTTTATAAACAGCCAGAGATGGAAAGTATGACAGTGACATTAAGCAAAGGGTGTTGGCAGTAACACAAATGAATAGGCCACTGCATAGCTTTATGAATAGCCAGAAAGTATCAAAAAAGGAACGTCTGAATGTGCATAGAGGTGTAATGGTTCCTACACTTATGTCTTCTTCTTCTTATAATAGGACCGCCTGGTCCTGTTTAATCCCATGCGTTTCGCCTCCTTCGAAGCTCTTCCTGTGACGCTGAGCTCCAGCTTTCGTACCATCTCTTGGATGGTCTACCTACCGGTCTTCGCTTACTTCGCTACTTATGTATGGAAGTGAATGTTGGGTTTGGCAAAAGAAGCTTAAAAACAGGATTAATGCTGCGGAGATGAGTTGTCTGAGAAGTATAGCCGGAGTGTCTCGGTTGGATAATAGTGAGATAATAAAACGCTATGGTGTAAAAAAAGATTTGGTTACAAAGATAGATGAAGAAATGCTTAGATGGTTTGGACACGTAGAAAGGATGGATGAAGGAAGATTAACGAAACAAATTTATAAGGCAAGTGTGAATGAATGAGTCAGTAGAGATCGACCTCGGTGAACATATCCCGATCAGATCAACAAGTCAAGCCAAGTCAAGAGTACTAACCACCGACGAGCATGTATGAGAGCACTGATGAAAGTATAGAAAGCAAAAGATGTGTGTAACAACCGTAGCAAGTGGAAGGTAGTGGTTTCTGCTTTCCCCTACGGAAAAAAGGCGTGACTGTATGCATGTTTTTACCAAAATATAAAAAATGATTAGCGACTGCTTTAAAGCGACCAAAATAAAAAGTATCTTTTGCTTTAATAAAGTGTTTGGTTAATTACGATAAAACCTAAATATTATAACAAGTTATCGACAGTAAAAGTTTGTTAAGTATTCAGAATATTGCATCTAACATCTTCTTCTGTTGATGTCTATCCATTCCAAATGTTGGCGAGCATAATGGCTTCACGAATTTTATTTACTGATGCATGGAATAAGCCACAGTTGATCCACACTCGGAGATTTTTCAGCCATGATATTCTTCTTCTTCCTACACTCTACCTTGTATTTTTCCTTGGAGTATAAGCTGTAAAAGCCGGTATCTTTCAGGATTTCTCATGATATGGCCAAGACATTCAAGTTTAATTTTCTTTATCTGATGTAAGATTTCTTTTTCTTTCTTCATTCTACGTAGCACCTCTTCATTAGTTATATGATCCACCCATGAAATTCTCAGAACACGACGGTAGAGCTAAAGTTCAAAGGCTTCTTATTTCTTACAAGATATTTCAGATAACGTCCATAACTCAACGCCGTATAGAAGAGTTGAGAACACATAGCACCTCGGTATCTGCATTTTGGTGTTTGAACAACTTAGCCATTTTAAGGAATATGGCTCGAGTTTTTTTAATTCGGCATCTTATCTCAACCAAGTGGTCCCATTCTTTGTTAATATTTGTTCCCAAATACACATACTTGTTAACTCTTTTGATGGGTATGTTATGTATCAGTAGCTGGCCTTCCATGCGTCTATTTTTAGAGATAAATTTGGTCTTTTTCGCATCAATCATAACGCAACTTAATTCCAAGTTGGTTTGGATAAATTCTTCGGACAGAAGTCAATTATATATATATTTTTTTAAAATTTCCATTAGATTCCACAAAAGAATTATCGCCTTTGTTAGTATTTATCACCAACAGAAGTAGTCGTACATTATTTAAAATCCATTATTACGCCAAAGATATAGTAACTAAATCAGGCGCATAAATCTTAAACACTTCATTTATTTGTAGTAGTGATAAAGAAAAATAACGTAAAAGTAAGACATAATTTAACCCTACAGCAATTGCAGTTCCGACGAACGAGAATTAATGAAAGTTCAGTGTGTTTTAAGAATTAGGGTTGAAAATAATCCAGTTTTGAGAAAACATTATTTACGATCAATTTAACAATATATATAGGATATACAATGTGTCCCTAAAAATAGTGCGTTCCTTGAAGGGAGAGGTATAAAATGGATAATTAGGAACAAAAAGTTTTTATAAACCTGGAGGCCTTTGAAATGTGGCTCTACAGAAGGATCCTACGAATAAGCTGAATGGACCAAATAAGAAATAAGGTGGTTCTACAACAAATGAGGAAAAACACACAAATAATTAAAATAACAAAAAGCCGAAAACTCGAATACTTCGGCCATTTTATAAGGCAAGCAAAAAAATAGAAATACCTCCTTCAGTTAGTGATGCAGGGTAAGATTGCCGAAAGTAGAGGTCCAGGACGAAGAAGAACATCTTGGTATCGCAAAACATCCGTTGAACCATTTCGAGCTGCGACAAAGAAAGTTATTACAGCCAATATGATTGCCAACGTTCGATAATCTGATAGGGTACCGGGAAAAGAAGAGCGATGTTATCGTAAGTGGTTGCAGTTTTTGGACGTCCCGAACGTTTATCATCTCTCTAGCTGGTACGGCCACGTTTAAACTCCGCTAGCCAAAATTTTACGGTTGTAACTAATGGTGCAAGGTCCTCGTACACAGTGTTTAACCTATCTTCGATAAGTGTAGGCATATTTAATGGCAGCTTGATACTCGATTTTTTTCATTTTTACAAAAACTCACACAGTGACTCATTCTTACGATTGTCAAACAACAAATGCGCGTCAAAAATGGCGGAAATGTTAGTGAATACTTGTAAAAAGATACGCAACCACATTTCTTATCTTTTATTGCTGCTGTCTTCGCGTTAAGATCAAAAACTTTTGGACCACTCTCGTAAAATAAGATAAAACTATATATAATATGTATCTATGTATGTATTCTAAGAATTATACACAGAATAATTTACACGACTTATGAGGACTATATGTATGAGACTCAGTTCGGATTTTAAAACGCAGTGGGCACTAGAGAGGCCCTATTCAATGTTCAGGTGTTATTCCAGAGGTGTAGTGATATTAACTGTGATATATGCCGGTTTTTTCGACCACAGCAAAGCTTTCGTACAAAAAATTTGCCACGTCTTTTTTCGTTCTCTAACGAGTACTCTGCTAGCGGTTTCTCTACTGGCAAATTATGCCCGAGCTCAGCCGTAGAGGGTAGAAGAAAAAAATATAAAGTGAGCTGCGCCACCGACTTAAACGGTATAAGCCGGAAACCCCTAGATCTTATAGGCACTAGCAGAGACACAAGATAAACAACTATGATTATGGTGAACCAAATAAATAAAATTATAGCAAAAATATGTTGGATACTTTACTCACACAATAGATAATTTAGGTACACAGATCAATAGCAACATCATGACAAATATAGTCAAAATTAACAGCTATGGTAAAATTTTCTTGCTAAAACAAACCAAAAATGTAAAATTTACAACTTTATAAAATAACTAGAACAGAAGTAAGAGTAACAGACTTTACCAAGTTACAGAAAAAGGTAAGACATATGTAAATTAACTCATCAACAACACTAATTCAAACATTTACATAAAGGCAAAGAATATTCACTAGTTAACCGTTTACATAAAGATTTTCACTGCCAAAACAATAAAGTTCATTTAAAAATACCTTTACAATGGTTGTCCTTTAAAATATCAAGATTGTAGGATATTTACAAATAAGTAGGAAGAAAATATGTTTTTACTTGGACATAAAGAATTATTGAGAAGGTTATTTTAATCCAAGTTTAGTTTTGGCATATTATCTAATGCAATAAATAGTTTCCAACAATGTACTATACTAATAAACTAAACAGAACATAATAGTGGTGTCAGCATGAGTCACTGCGTTATATATTTAAAAATAAATCACTTATAACCTTTGGGTATACGAATTCACAAAGCGCTATATTTATAAACTGAAGCAAGACTTACTCGTGGTGCCGAATGAGACACGGCGTTATATATTTAAAAATAAATCACTGATAACCTTTGGGTATGCGAATTCACATGTACTCCTGTGGCCTACTCATGTGGCCTACTTCTGTGCTACTCCGGTGGCTGGTTAGATTATGGGGGCGGCACTGGTTAACAATGGCTTCCCTCAAATAGATCCCGATAACGGTTATTTTAACTTGACGCCAGAAATCCAAAAGAAATCTCCACAACAAAGGCAAGACAAAATGGTCAAGTTAAAAATCAAATGGTTTTTCTTCAAAATCCAATTAAGATGGCCCAAATACAGCCAGATATGAAAGAAATCCCATAGAGGTTCTGCACACGTGCTAATAATACACCGTCCCCAACAACTTTTACCGACACCCGGCCTCCAAGACTCTCAAAACACGACTGACGCTCCTATATCGGAAATCAAGAAAAATGGCGCGGAATAAACGTCAACCCACAATCTTTTCAAATCTGTGCCTCGTCCGTGTGAATATCCAGTAATTGCAAACCAACTATCGAATCTTATCCCTAGAGTACTGTATGCAACCACGAATACGAAACTATAGAAAAAATAGGCACGTGACACAGAGTACAATACCACAAACTCGTTGACATACTAAAGAACATTGGGATCGATGGGAAAGATCTGAACATAATATCGCGATTATACTGGGACCAGTCAGCGTACATCACCGTAGATGAAGAAAGGTCAAACGTTATAAATATTTACCGAGGCGTAAGACAGGGTGCGTGCTTTCTTTACTACCATTCAACGTCTACTCGGAATACATATTAGAAAGGCTCTCGAAAACGTGAACGCTGGAATAACCGTAAACGGTAAAAAGCTTAGCAGCATCTGGTATGCTGACGATACAACAATCATGGCAGATAGTCTGGAAGGGCTACAACAACTGATCACTATAGTAAAATAAGTTAGTACAGATTATGGTCTTAATATAAATCTCAACAAAACAAAATATATGGTTATAAGCAAGAGACAAATCACACATGAACATCTTGCTGTAAATCAACAATAAATAAAGAGAGTCAGTAGATATACATATTTAAGAACCGTACTCAATGACCAATGGGACCATTCACAAGAGATTTGCTGTAGGATAGAGAAAGCAAGATGAGTATTTTTTTCAATGAAACCAATTTTTAATAGTCACTCTTATAATTTAACCATAAAAGTATGACTACTTCGGTGCTACGTCTTCTCTGTGTTGCTGTTCGGAGTAGAATCATGGACCTTGACCAAAGCAACCCCAAAAACTTGCCGCCTTTACAATGTGGCTTTATCGTAGAATTCTAAGAATTCCGTGGACAAACCATGTGTCTAACAAAGAAGTGTGTCGAAGAATGAAGAAAAACACCGAATTAATAACCACGATAAAGACTCGCAAACTCGAATATCTCGGTCATATAATGAGCAATGGAAAAAGATACGCTTTACCACAAAACATACTGCAAGGGAAAATCACAGGGAAACGTGGGCCAGGTCGACGAAGAAATTCCTGGCTACAGAATCTCAGCGTGTGGTTGTCAGTAATGACAACAGGGCTTTTTCGTGCCGCAATCAACAAAATCATAATTGCCAACATCCGGACAAGATAGGCACCATAAGAAGAAGAATATATAATATAAATGGGTACATTAAAGTATATAAATTAAAATGAAATAGCACCACTGTGTTTAAAATAAAAGTTTTAAAATGATACACCTAAAAAATAAATATTAATTTTTAAAATTATTGAAACATTTATTTAATTCAAACAAAAAAGTAATAAAATTTTTCAAGGATATTTCCTTTGAAAACTTTTAAGAGACTAATAAAACATATGTTTTGTGTATTGAAATCTTTAACATCTGCTAGATAAACTTATTTTTTTTATAGATAAGTTTCTGTTAATAATTTTTAATTAATCACTTGTAGTTTTTCGAGTAAAGATTATATCCACCTTTGTTTAAGTTAAGTAAACAAGTAAAACGTTTGTAACTTTTAAATCTGGCTATTTTCTTAAGTACATAAATAACATTTTCAACGTAAACAAATCTGCTATTTTTATATATTCCTTTTACATTATATTTAATAATAAATGTTTACAAATTTTATTAATATTTATCCAGTGCAAAAGGTTAAAAAAAATTTAAACATTGTCAATTATTGGCCAAAAAGAAAATTTGTTTGCTTAGCATGTAATGGGAATAAAGGTCTCTAGCAGACGGTCGAAAGATTGAAAATACAGTATTTATGGGAAAGTTGTCGAACCAATTTACCAAGACCGAATACCGATGCCAATGCATTGAAATATCGAATGGAATGTTCTCGACAGTAATGGCATCCTTTTCTGACGTACACTTTACACCTTTTTTGCTGATTTCACACAAAAATTTTCTCCGTTTTACCTTTCATAAGTTTTCAGTAAACGTTAATAATATTTCACATCAAAGAATTTTAAAATTCATTACAATAATGTAATATAATAATATAGTAATATAATAATATAATAATATAATAATATAATAATATAATAATATAATAATATAATAATATAATATAATTCCCAAGCATAAAATTAAAAGAAAGAAAATAACTACAAATTATCAATTAAATACACAAGCGGATAAAGGTGTGTTTTTTCTAAACTTTTTAAACTTCCCTGGTATGGAATTATCTTTCATTAAAGCCTAAATATATATTTTATGGTATATTTCAAAAAAAATAGTATGGTTAAAGGTGCTAAGTCGAATTATATAAAAATAATCAAGGTAGTCTCTTTTATGTAAAAAAATATTATGAATTAATATTGGGAAAAATAAATTTTAAAATAAAATTAATAGTTGTAAAATACCCTGTATTATATTTGTGTTACTAAAACATGTTCCAATTAAAGAAATTTTCCAAACTTTTAGTAACTTATAAAGAATTATCATAGCCAACCTAGAATTAACAGTATTTTATTAATAAAATATGTAAAAACTATAAAACAGATTATCAAGAAGTTATAACAGTTAAAATTCTTATTAAATTTAACTCATAATTTAATTTTAAAAATTAACAAACTTACCTTATTAAAAAAATATAATTGTTTAAATTTTGTAACCAATAGACCAATATTTTAATTGGTTTTTTCCAATTTTAAAGTCACAGCCAGCTATGATTTTGAGATTTCAATAAATATGATTGAAACAAAAAATTCTGGTCAGTTCAAGTAAAGTCCTAGGCCAGTTTAAGATTCTTTGTTTTAAATGGTAAGACTTGTTTTTTTTTAAAAGTAATTCAGAAGTGATTAATTTAAAGAACATATTATCAGAAAGAACTATTTCTGTAAAACTAACCTATTGTATTGTAGTTCTTATTAATTAAATAAGTATTTAATGTTATAATTTTAAAAAAAATATTTGTGACAACTTGCTTGTATGGGTAAAACAAGACTATTCTAAAAACCGCCATTGGTGATAATTTAATATAAAAAAAATAATACTTTAGTTTCTTAGTCAATTGTGTTAGTGAAATACTTACTTGATAATTTCACCAATTTATAGAATCAAGGTAACATTATTACTTTATTTGTGAGAGAGTTGTGCATCTAATTTAAAAGTATCAAGGTGGCTTAAAAACGGTCATTTTTCTTCAAAAATTAAAACAGTACTAATCAAGAAGAAAAGTACATTTAATTTGACATTTTGACGTATGTCAATTTAATCAGTGTAACCATTTCAATTAATTTTTATGTTTTATTGTAGCAATTTTTAGAAATCATTGAAAAAAGTTATTTATTTTGTTTCAAAATAATAAAAAAGAAAAGTAATTTTACATAAAAATAATTAAAGTAATAATATAAGTAAAGTAAATAGTAAGAAAATAAAGATCAATTGGTAAAACTTGCCAATTTATAATTTTAATTTGTGTATGAATGTGAAAGTGTGACAAAATTTAGAATTTAAGTTTATTTATTCTCTACTTTTTGCAAATTTTCTCCCATTCGTTGGTTTTTTTTGTTTTTTTTTTTTATTTAAATTTATGTGCAAAATTTATAAAGAATTTGTGTTAATAAACAAATAAATAATTTATATTTATTTCCTTTTAAATTGAACCGACTACAGGTAATTAAGAGAACTTAGCTTTTAGAAACAATAATTAACAATTAAATATTATAAAAATAGATAATTTTTTTTAATAATAATAATTTTTGTTGTTGTTTTTTTTTTTAAAGAAAAAAGCAATTGGCGCCCAACTCATAATTACCGGTAGGTAATAATTTTCATTTTTAAACAAGTAACGAAATTATTATTTTATTTTATTTACAACAAATTTTTATGCTTAATTAATATTTAAGTGGTAATATTAATAGTAATCTATTTTTTTTATATTCTGCAAGTGTGTCAATTATTATCTAAGAGGGTTAAATTTAATTTTGTTGAAACGTTCTATATGTTAAGTCCAAGAAGCAATTATAACCTCAATTGTTTTATACAATTTGCATAAATAATAATTATTGCTCGTTAAAGTATAAACAGCTTTGGCTTGTGTTGTCATAAAATAGGGATTAAAGGGTAATTAAGAAGTGTGGATATAACAATGTTATTGCGAATTTAAATTTCTCTGTCATATTATAATAGTATATTAAACGAAATATTGCTTCTACCTTTAATGTCTACGCTATATTATGAATTTCAAACTTAAGATAGGTTGTTAAAATGTATGTTAAAGGATATACATAAAGTAGCTACTGCAGTTTCCACGATGGGATAAATTAAATGACTGGGTTCGAAGGTAATAATGTATAGCTTCATTAAATAATAATATAATAACGTATTATTTTTTTGTCGATAACAATGATATTAATTCGGGATTCGTAAAATCGGACCCATTAAAGTTAACAATTCTGAGTGTATATCCCGAAATTGCAATATGGCGCCATCACCCATAGAATTATTTAATATAACTAGCAAAATCATTCCCACCGAATTTGACGACTCATTCAAAAAATTAACTGATAAACTAAATGCTACTTACATCTCAGAGGGAATGCCCCTCGAGTTAGCAAACAAATACACATCGGATAACGTTGTAAAAGCCTTACGCTCTAACGCATCCAACGATAATATGAAATTAATTATGGCAGCGGGAAGTTTTACCTCAGCTCAAGAAGCTATAAACAAATTATTACAGTAGATACTACCACCGTAACACAGTCAAATGTATTTAATTTTAGTAGTAATGGCCGCTAATTCCACGGATATGGTAATGCTAGAAGATTACAAAATAAGTCATACAATAATTTTCAAAATAACACTCATCAAATGTTGCAGACAGTTTATCGCGAATAACAATAGACAATTTGAAACAAGTACGCGAAGAGAACGCATATATTTGAGCAAACTATGGCTAACAAAATGTATAATAATAAAACAAACGGAACAGAAAATAAAGTAATGATTTTAAAACTAAAGATGACTCGAGTTAAGTCAAAAATCTTCCTCCAGTATACAAGGTACTAAATAATTAAAAGGTGCAAAACCTACCAATTTTATGTGTTAAGTTTAACCCTGTCTATTCTAGAATACGAATAAGGGATAACCGTAGAAGTATAATTGAATTTATTGAGAATAAAGCGGAAAGTAAGCTAGACTTAGGTGAGTTACTGTTAGAAATTGATCTGATCGCTAAGAAATATAGTATAAAGAGAATGAAAATATACAGTACTGATATTATTTTTAAATATAGCTCAAAAGTAGAGAGAGATTGGGTAATGAGATTTTGAAAAATACTCAAATATGTACTATATCATATTTCACTTATTTTGTTTATTAACCACTTTTCATACCAGTGAACAGGTAAAAAGGATTAGCTACCCTTACTACCTACATGTATTATACCAACATTTATACTTATAAGATGTACATATTTGTACATCTTATAAGTATAAATGTTGGATTTAGTAAACATCATATTAATAAGGAATATTATAACTATAATCAACATACAAAAACACATAATCATTTTCTGACGCAAATTTAACATTTTTTTTTTTATTTTTTTTTGGTAAAAAGGGAAGATGTAGTGCCCTGAGCCAGGAAAACATGAAAAGAGGGTTAATGAAAGCCCAACGAACTCAGTTGACCGTTCATTAGAATTTCTTTGAACCGAACGAACGTGTCAATGCCAACACGCATTGTTTACGAATTAATTGTATTTATTAAACAACGAATCGTCTAGCAAGTGTTGTGTGTTTTTATATTTTGTCATAACCGGGTCGTGGCCCGAACTGCTTACTTTGCCTTCCTCGGTTCAAGTTCAACGTTGTAAACAAAACATCTAGTCGTAATGTTCAATTAGTTTAATATAGTATTTAGGAAAACGTCCCTCCTTTTATTCTAACAAAGGTTTCTCGTAACCTTAAGGTGCCTAAGTACAACATGGCTACCTTATACATTACATGGCGTCCTGAAACATTACATGGCGTCCTGAAACATTACATGGCTATCCTGAAACATTACAATACACTCATTTATGTTAATTTATAATTACTACAAGATAACATATTATTATTTAACTTTTAAATAAACTAAAAATAGAAAAGAGATTCAAATTTTTTTTACCATCAGTTCTTCTTCTTCTTCTTTGGTTAGCGCTACAACCCAGGGTGGGTCTTGGCTGACTATACTACTTTCTTCCAATAGTCTCGATCTTCCATCAGGTCTGTGTCAAAAGGAACGTTCATTTTCAACAGGTCGTTTTGGATGTTGTCTCTCCATTGCATGCGGGGGCGACCTAAGGGTCTTTTACCTGCTGGAGTTTCAGTTTCACCAATATTTCCTAATGGAGTCTCTGTACGTGGCCGGCCCATCTCAGATGTTGAGATTTTATTTCCTGAACGATGTCACTGTCATTATATAGCCGTTTGATTTCAACATTAGTTCTAATTCGATATTGAAATGAATTTGGGTTGTAATGAGGTCGGAAGATTTTTCTCAGTATCTTGCGTTCAAAGCGTCCGAGTTTTTCTTCGTTCGCTTTAGTCTTTGTCCATGTTTCATATCCATAATTAGTTATTGGTCTATTTTTACTTTGGATATCCGTCTCAGGTTTTTTAATTGCCAAATTGCGGGCTGCCCTCCATTCTGATTCGTTCCTTACTCTCTTGTAACATTTAGAGTAAGGTCTTCGTTTTTCATACGACCTCTGAGTAATTCCATGATTCATTCGTTTACGAGTGGACGTACTAGGTGTATTGATTTCGGTATTTGAGTGCGAAGTACACAGGCTATATGTTAAGTTTCGGAATTCCAAAATTTTTATGTCATCGTTTGTGACTTCCTTCTACGTTATCATCTCTTACAACAAGTGGTTTCTCCGTTTTACGATATACTATCTTCCATACGCTTTAGCTACATTGAGTCACTAATGGTTCCTGGGACAAAATTTATTATTTTGCTTTGGCTTTGATAACAACAGTGTAAATATGAGCCCGGCAGTCAACGTGTTAATCCAATATAAATATTTTTTTAAATACAGGGTGTTTCAAAAAAAGGTGACCCTATTTCTAGGATAGATTATACCATACCAATAAGCGCTACAGCCCGATGTGGGCCTTGGCCTCCTCCTCAATTCGCCTCCCCAGCCGGATATCCGCAATGCCCTTAGGTCACCCAGTACTTGGTCCATCCATCTGAGCCGTGGTCTTTTTTTTTTCCTGGTAGCATAGATTTTAATGTTTAGAATTTTCTTTGGCATCCTGACGTCTTCCATTCTTTGAACGTGTCCAAACCAACGGAGTCTCTGGAATTTTATAAATTTTACAATGTCTTTACCGTTCAGGATCTCTGTTGTTGCGGATGCGCCATTCTGCTTCGTTGATTCTGACTGTTTCATATATTCTTCTGATTATTTTACGTTCGAACCTTCTTATCTTCTCCTGATCTTGTACCGTGAGTGTCCAATTTTCACTCCCATAGGTTATTACTGGTCGAACTAATGTCTTGTAAATTTTTAGCTTCGTCTTTCTTGTAATCAGTTTGCTTTTTAAGAGTTTCAAGTTAGCAAAGTAGGCTCGGCTGCCTCTCTGTAGTCTTTCATGTCGACTGTTTTTTGTATATTGACACATAGTCCCAGTTCTATTCCGTTTTTTTTTATTACCTTGAAAACTTCAACCAGGCGGTCCTTTGTTCTGGCGATGATAGCCACGTCATCCGCATACGCACATATTTGGGTGGATTTGTTGAAAATGGTTCCTCTCTGGTCAATAGGCCGTATTGCTTTATGCAGTGTTATGATGAATCGTGTTGTAGAGGGTCCATCGCCTTACTTAACTCCAGATAATATTACAAATGGATCGCTCAGATTGTTATCAATTTTCACCTTTGCTCTTGTGTTGGTCATGGTCATGGTTGATAGAGTTAGGTGTTATTCCAAGATCTTCGAGTGCGTCTTTTAGTTTAGAGCGTTATAAACTATCAAAAGCCTGTTTGAAGTCCACAAATATAATGTGCAGGTCGATCTTATACTCATACCACGTCTCTAGTATCTGCCTTACGACAAAGAGTTGGTCTGTAGTGCCAGTAGATTCCCGGAACCCACATTGATATTCACCAATCTTGTTGTTTGCCTTTACGATAGGTAGAAAATTGAAAAATAATTGGGGTTTGCGATGTAAAAATTTTTTGTAGCGCCATCCGTATTCAAGGTAAAGGGCGTGGAAGAAAAAGATTTAAACACATTTATTACGATTTTGCCGAAACTACCGGAAACATTGAAATGAAATTTTATGCGAATATGTTTTAGATGCTGATACATCCCTTGAATTTGTTTTTATATCTGACTCTCATAGAGGGCGCTAGTTACACGATTCGTACCAAGTAGTATTGAACATAACTTTTTTAAGGTTAGATTTATTAATCAAAATTTTGAGTGAACTTAAAGATCATTTAATTTTACACCAAAAAGGTACTCTTGGTAAAACTCGATACTGTGTACCGTGTTCTGAATATTTTGATTTAAACATTATGAAGTAATAACCGAATTTTTTTTCTTCAACGCCCTTTACTTGAATACGGATGGCGTTACGAAAATTTTTTACTGAGCCAACCCCAATTATTTTTTAGTTTTTTACCTATCCTAAAGACAATGTTGGGATTATGGATATAAGTGACGGTGTATTATTATAGAATGAATGAAGATTTTATTCATTGAAAGATTTTAATTTATTTAAATAGAGTTTTCGGAAGTGTGTTCACCAAATGTTACCTACTTAAAAGTAAAAACTTTTACTTTCAGAATGAAACAAACTTAAAATATAATATCAAAAAAAAAATGATTTTGGAAAGACGAACTCAATATTTTAACAGACAAGGTCACATTTTTTTGAAACACCCTGTATACAATCTAAACAAAATTTGCGTTACCTAGCAAAAGTGCGGCTCGATTATACATATATCCGCAATGTGTGGCTGCTGTGCTATTCTAATGCTAATTAGGAGGCAGTAGGCACGCACCCTCACACTGACCCTTCACCACTTGGCCTTTTTCCGAAGGACATATTCCTTCGCAGGGTAGGTTTGCGTTACAGGACACATCGTTTAGTAATTTAATTCTAGTTGAATCGTGCTTTATTATTAAAATATTTAAATCACCCACTTTATAAAATGTTTTGTTTTAAGCACGGTTTGAAGTATGCTACGCGTCTAAAACTAATCATACGCGGTTTTTTTATTTACTAAAAGCATGGTACTTCAAAACAATTTGTGAGGATGTGGTAAAGATTCAAACAATATTTTTTGTGCCATAGCAGTGCAAGATGGCTTTCTCACAGTAATATTTTATTAAAAAAATGCGGAAAGAAATTTTAATTTCTCTTCAAGAAAAAATATACAACGTAAAAAAAAATAATATTGACCTTTTAAAAAAAGTAAATGAAATAAAAATATGAGTACTTAAGAGATTAAATACGTTTCTTTATTTCTTAAGTAATTGTGTCAATTTCGCGGTGCAAATCATTGTTATTCGTTTAATAATTTTATGTAACAATATTTCTGCTTTTTTTTCGTATTTTTGTATTTTTGGTATCGATATATTTCATTTCATATCGAAAACCGACCATCAATAACATTAAGATCCTTCACAGGACCTTTCGTTCGAAGCATTCCAGTGCAGCTTCGTCCTTTTTAGTAAGCGTCCAGGTTTCATAGCCATACATTAGCACTGCTTTGATTAGCGTCTCATAAAGCTTACACTTTGTTGTTCTCGATATATTTTGGGATTTTAGCTAGGGCATTAGTGCAAAATAACATCTGTTAGCACTAAGAATTCTCCTACGTATCTCTTCAGAGGTATTATTGTCTCCACTTACCAGGGATCCAAGACATACAAATTGGTCGACGGATTCTATTACATCGTCGCCAATTCTTAGTGGGTTTTGTCCACGTCGCGTCGGTCTTGCTCTGTTGTTGCGAGCATGTATTTCGTCTTCTCCATGTTGAGCGATAGTGAAGGCTTCTTTAACTCCTGTTTCATTTCTGTTTCAATTTTAATATTTTACTGAATATAAAAAAAAAAAGGTTGGACCTTCAGCCCGTATACAATATAAATATTTTAGGTAAAGTCTCTAACACCGGTGGAGAAATACGATTTAAAGACAATGATCTTCTAATATTTAAATCTGTCGAAAAAACTGGTAATTATTACAATAATATAAATTCAGATAATTTTATAAGGTAGATAAGACCACAGTTGGTTCCGATTAATAGACTAAACAGCTTTTTGGTTGTGAATAATGCTAGTTACCACTATGAGAGTAAATTTTTATTTTTTCACCGGCAAAAAAAGCAACCACTAATGATCTCATTACCATCATTTTATATATTCTTTTATTTACTTTTAATTTGAATACATTTTCTACTACATAACAATTTGGTAACCGCTACAAAATACCTACGATACGCCACTGGTGCCCAATTCTGTTTAAATCTGCACTAAACATCTGCTGACTTTAAAAATATGGTGGGGCTACTCTTCTTCTTTACGTTCTTTCTCCGCGGCGGAGGTTGGCAATCATCATAGCTATACTGACCTTGGAGACGGCATCTCTGAACAGTTCGTTGTCTGCCAATACGACAATGTCATCTGCGTATCTAATTTTGTTAATCGGTTTTTTATTGACCTTTATTTTGGCTGTTTCTTCCTCGAGAGCTTTCTTCAGAATTTTCTCAGATTACGCGTTGAAAATAAGTGGCGATAATACACATCCCTGTCTCACCCCTCGTCTAATTTCAATCTCTCTGATGTATGTTCATCAATTAGTTCTTTTGCTTGTTGTTTGTAATATAGATTCGCTTTAATTTAAATGTCTTTGTAGTCTATTTGTTTTGTTTCAAAGACTTTGATTAGTTGTTCGTGGCGGACTTTATCGAAAGCCTTATTATAACCTACGGGGCATATGTATTTGTCCTGGTAGGCGTCTAAACATCTCTAAATTAGAATATTGATTTCAAAGAGGACCTGCGTGTACCAAGACCTTTACGAAATCCAAACTGTGTGTCTACCATGTCCATGTCCAATTTTTTGTATATACGATTGTGGATGCTCTTTAGAAATATTTTTAGTGTATGGTGCGGTGATCGCTGCATTTTTTTTTTGGGGAGACAAATAAAAGTCTTTCTTTGTAATTTCTGGACCTATCTCTTTGGCACCGAAGGATATTTGTTCCAGTTCTCCTTTTTCGTCTCCGAACAACTCTTCAATGTATTCTCTCCAGCGTTGTAGTTTTTCATTTGTCCCCATTATGGTATTTTCTTTTTTGTCCATAAGTGCAGCCGTTTGTTTTTTTCGTTGTAAGCCTGCCATTTCTTTAACCTTTTTATGTAGTTTGAACCAGTCATAATTGTTTTGAAGTTCTTAGATCTCTTTGCATTTTTTGTTAAAGTGTGTATGTTTTGTCTCTCTTATCCTCTTTCTAATCTTATTGTTAATCTGTCTGTATTTATGACTATCGTTTTTCTTTGCTGGTCTCTTTTGTTTCATAATATTTAGTATTTCGTTGCTCAATTAGTTCTCTTTTTTATTTGCAGGGTCCCTCAGTATCTCTCTGCATGGATTGAGGAGGGAGTACTTTAGTAATTCCTATTGTTCATTGACATATCTCTTTCTTTAAAAATATAAGTCTACCATTGAGTGGGCTTAACTATTTCCAGATATCACACAGGCGTACATTGCAGTCTAGGATATACTAATAAATAAGGTTTACTCCGTTTTAAGATTCGTAATGTTATGCATTTAAAGACATAAATTGAGTCAGAGACCTACAATCCTACAAAGTGTTGAAAAAATTAAATGCTTGCTTAGAACAGCAACAGTTCATTAAACTGTACTGCCACGTCTTTTTCGTTCTCTATAGAGTACTCTGCCAGCGGTTTCTCTACTGGCAAATTATGCCCGAGCTCAGCCGTAGAGGGTAGAAAAACAAAGAAAATAAAAGTGAGCCGCGCCACCGACTTAGACGGTTCAAGCCGGAAACCCCTAGGTCTTATAGGCACTAGCAGAGCCACACGATAAACAACTAAGATTATGGTGAACCAAATAAATGAAATTATAGCAAAAATATATTGGATACTTTATTCCTACAATAAATCAAAATACACAGCTCAATAGCAAAATTATAACAAATATAGTCAAAATCAACAGCTAACAATAAATCAAAGTACTCAATTCAATAATAACATTATAACAAATATAGTCAAAATCAACAGCCAACAATAAATCGAAGTACTCAGTTCAATAATAACATTATAACAAATATAGCCAAAATCAACAGCCAACAATAAATCGAAGTACTCAGTTCAATAATAACATTATAACAAATATAGTCAAAATTAACAGCTAACAATAAATCAAAAATCCAAAGTTTACGATTCCATAAAATAACCAAAACAAAAGTAAGAGTAACAGACCTTACCAAGTTACCAAAAAAACGTATATAGGTCAATTTCTTAATAACACTAAATCAAACGTTCACAACAAGGCTGCTAATTTACTCATGTTTTTACCAATTACATAAAGATTTACACTGTTAAAACAATCGAGCTTATTTAAAAATGTTTCTTTTTACAATGGCTGTCCTTCAAAATATTATTATTGTAGGATATTTACAAATAAGTATGAAGAAAACATTTTTACTTGGACACAAAAAACTATTGAGAAGATTACTTTAATCAAAGTTCAGCCTTGGCATATTATCCAATGCAATAAATAGTTTTTAACAATGTACCATATTAATAAATTAAAACAAAACTTAATCGTGGTGTCAAAACTAAGTCACGTCGTTAAATATTCTAAAATAAATCACTTGTAACCTTTGGGTATAAGACTTCACTACTCCTGTGGCCGGTTTGATTATGGAACGGCACCTGCTAATTAATAATGGCTTCCCTAAAATAAATCCCGCATGCGGTTATTTTAACTCGACACCAAAATCCAAAATATCAACAACGAAGGTAAGATAGAACGGTCAAGTTAAAAATTAAATGGTTTTTCTTCAAAATCCAATTAAGATGGCCCAAATACAGCCAGATATGAAATAAAACCGTAGAGGCTCCGCACACTTGTTAATATCAAATCGCCCCAAAAAAAAACTCTCACCACACCACTCCCAAGA
Source organism: Agelastica alni (assembly GCA_950111635.1). NCBI lineage: Eukaryota > Metazoa > Arthropoda > Insecta > Coleoptera > Chrysomelidae > Agelastica > Agelastica alni. Next base: position 23,872,662 of record OX467715.1, read on the forward strand.
CTGCCACCAAACGACTGACTACTTCCCAGGGCGGATATCAAGAAAAATGACACGGAACCGACGTCAACCAACAATATTCGCAAATCTATGTTCCACACTCAGAATCGCGCTCGTCCGTGTTGAAAGCCAGCCCCATCCACACAGAAATGCAAACCAAACAATAATATAACCGACAACACACAACAATCGAGGCCAAAAACCAAAGCAAAATCTAATAACGAAAACACCACAGCCATTAACAATCGAATCCTAGCACAACAGGGTATGCAACACTATTTACAACGAATGATATATTTAAGTTACAACAAAATACGGTACGCAAGCCTACTTACGAGTACCTAAGGAATACAAAATCATCAGAGACACAATTATAATGGAACTGTAGAAGGGAAAAAAAAATAGACACGTTACAGTACTTGCACTTGTGTTGAAAGTAAATTTGTATTTTTGTCCACTGACTTATGGCGCACCCTGTATATTTGGTTTTATTGTTGCTTTGAATTCAATAACCTATTATTGTAGGGTGGGAAACCGTTGAGATGACTAAAATTAGAAATTTTATTTAAAATTTCGTGATTTTAACAAAATGTTAAACCACTGTAAAGTTAACGTTGTAAGTGGGTAATTATTTTTTCAAACTAGACCAATTTATTCGCAAACATTTTCCTAACTTAGTTCAGAGTACTCGAAGACAACAATTTCAATGTTGAAATATATATTTCAGCAAGTCTTTTCGAGAACTTGAGCACTAATTGTAGAAATCGATAAATTTATTTTAAAGGACCACTTACCGCAGATATGAAAGCAAATTAAACTAAAAAAGGTAATAAAACTTTAAACCGTAACACAACAATAACTGCAACATTCGAAAATTTTATATGGGATTTAAACCCACATAATCTCCACGAAACTGGGGCAACAGGGCCAAGTAGTTTAGTGCGGTGGATTATTCGGATAATTGCACGTTTATTAAAACAAACCGTAATCAAGGTAAAGGGTAAATACATACAAACATACATATAGTCACGTCTTTTTTCCGTAGGGGTAGGCAGAGACCACTTCCTTCCACTTGTGGCTTCCAAACAGGCAGCATACCATCGATGGCAAAAAAATCCGGGACCTGAGACCAGAGCAGCATATGTTGAGGCTAGAGGCATATGCAAAGAGACAATAGAATGTACAAAAGATGCTCATAATGCCAAAATAAGATTAAAACTTGTTGAATGTCCTAACGGATCCCGTTCATTTTGGTCTTTCGCCAAAGCTGTGGGAAGAAACTTCACTTCCTGCTCTTTTCCTCCTCTAACCAATGAAGATGGAACACTAGCAACGACTGCCCAGGAAAAAGCCAATATCTTTGCGCACCTATTTGCTGGAAATTCCACTCTGGATTTTTCGGGAAAACAACCCTCGAACATTACACCTATTGACAGTCACATGCCCGAGATCACCTTTCGCCAACGTACTATCAGAAAGATTTTGCTGGGTCTCAACACCAACAAAGCCTGTGGATCTGACGGAATCCCGCCGATTGTTCTCAAGAAATGTGCCCCTGAACTAACACCTGTTCTTTGCAAGTTGTTCAACCACTCTTACAATTTGGGAGTATTTCCGTCCAATTGGAAAATTGCAAGAGTACAGCCAGTCCTCAAAAAAGGCAAAAAGACCCTACCTAGCAACTACAGACCTATCGCACTGCTATCTATTATTTCAAAGGTCATGGAAAAAGCCATCAACATCGAGCTCATGAAATATCTGGAAGACTCAGGAATTATCAATGATAGGCAATATGGCTTCCGCCATCAGAGATCAACTGGTGACCTGACCTGCATACGTCTCACATATATGGCAGCTATCTATTGAAAAGTATGGAGAAACTTTAGCTGTGGCATTAGATATCTCCAAGGCGTTCGATCGAGTTTGGCACCAGGGACTTCTCGCCAAGCTTCCATCTTATGGCTTGCCCCCTCAGCTGTGTTCTCTGCTTGCTAGTTTTCTCTCAAACAGGTCTCTCCATGTAGTGGTCGATGGAGTTTCATCTGACACTCTACTCATAAATGCTGGTGTTCCGCAAGGATCCATTCTAGCACCAACACTATTTTTACTTCACAGCAACGACCTATTGAAAGCAACTTCATGTCCCTTACACAGCTTTGCCGATGATAGTACCCTCCATACCGCATTCTCTTCCAGGGCCCCTATATTAGCCCGTGAAACCAGAAATGAACGAGGAAGAAATGTTAACAATATAAATATGGACTTAGCAACAATTCTCGAATGGGGATCCAATAACTTGGTAGAATTCAATGCAAACAAAACACAAGCATGTCTTTTCTCTAGAAAAGCCGATCTCACTGTGCCTAACATAACTTTGTCAGGAGTAACCATACCACTGAAGTCATCCATATCGATGCTTGGTATTACTATCAGCAATAACCTTTCCTGAGAAAATTACGTGAGGTCTATTGCCAAAAGTGCATCCCAAAAACTTGGTTTTTTGTTTCGTGCCAAGAGCTATTTCACCTCCAGTCAGCTGCTTATGATCTATAAGGCACAGATCCGACCTGTACTGGAGTACTGTTCCCATATTTGGAGTGCAGCACCTAAACATATCCTGAAGCTACTGGATTCTGTCCAAAAAAGGGCAATTCGTCTCGTCGGTGATGCCTCGCTTACAAACTCGCTCACTTGTCTGGAACACCGTAGAAAAGTTGGCGATTTGTCTCTATTTTATAGATATTTTCATGGGCGATGCTCTTCTGAAATATCAACAATCGTTCCTCCTTTGGCAGTCTCTTCGAGATTAACCCGTCAAGTTCAGTCTTCACACCCCTTCGTGGTCACTTTGGAGACCTGCAGAACATCACTTTCCAAAGACTCATTCATCCAACGAATTGCGAGGCTTTGGAACTCATTACCTAGGGAGGTGTTCCCCGAGGCATACAACCTCCAGAAATTTAAGAAGAACACCAACTCCTACCTTCTTTCCCTTGGTTCCCACGATGTTCTCTGAACATTACAGGATATCCCCTTTCGTGGGAACCAGAACATAAAAAAAAAAAAAAAAACTTCCGCTACGGTTCTTACACACACCTTTTGCCTCCTCCACTTTCATCAGTGCTCTCATCGTCGGTTGTTGGTACTCTTGATCTGGCCTTTCTTCAAAACAATATTAATATGACCTGCAAAACTCAACATTCACTAACATACATAGGAGTAGGAACCAACATTCTTTATGCACAGCCAGCTGTGCTTTTTTGACACTTTCTTGCTGTTCATAAAGCTATGCAGTGCGCCATTCATTTGTTTTTCTGCCAACACCCTTCGTTCAATGTCACTGTCATATTTTCCATCTCTCATAAGCTTTGAACTCAATTATAAAAACTCATTAACTTGTTCAACTCTTTCTCCCTTAATAAATAAGTAGGAAATAGCTATTTGTGCTCGAAAAAAACACAAGATTTGTTCTTCAAATGCAGTTTTAAGACAAAAAAACACTAAATACTTCATTAAAAATAAGTGAGTGCATAATATAACTTGTATTTTAATTATAACATATTCTTGAAAATAATTACTTCGGTTTATCATTCACTATATTGAAATTGAATGTGCAATTATGACAATCTTTGATATTTATCCCCGAGCCTGATGATCCATCAGGATATTTCTCCCACATAAATTCTTTCGAAGATTGAAAATCTATAGAACGAGATGTGGATACATGCGGTTTTGAAAATATTTTTTTGGTGGTTTCAATCTTATTTTTGATTAATTCGTCTATATAACCTTACTACTTTTCCATCCACCATGTTTCTTTAGTTGTATTAGATCTCCTCCACCATTCACCAATAAAGTAGCAGATGTTCGTCGAAAACAGTGTCCTTCCTGTATATAAAAGTATGTTCAAGTTATTTAAAATATTTAGCAATTCCACTGGGAATTTTACCGATTGTATTCACACCCACAACTTGTTACGTACATCTACCTTTTTGATAACGTAAAAATAGGCGTTGGGGAGTATTATTGTTATTTTGACAAAGTTGTCTGATTGCAATGTATTTTTTACAAATTAATAGATAATTAACTGAATTTTTTTCATTATGGCTAACAATCCTAAAAACATGGCTAATTTTCGTTTTAGAATCTGGATTTCGCACTATTAAAATAGAATCTTTTTCTTCTATGTCACCGATCTTCATTTTCACCATTTCATCGCGTCTGCACGCACCAGCAATACTTACAATTTGAATTACCTATAAAAAAATTAACAGTCAATAGCTATCCAAAATGTATAAGCTATCCAAATTGCCATCAATCCAAAAATTCATATTTCTTACGAAATAGAAGAGAAAATAACTTGTAAATTAAAAATAAAGTGGCCCCGGCCGAACAGTTTGAAATGCCTGCGCTTCAGATCCCTAGGCTAGTATGACTGCTCAAGTAATCAAGAGTTTCATGGTAATATTCAACTAAGAAACTATTTTAACTGCTTATCAAACTACAGAGAGTGTAAGGTTTAATTGAAATTTACCTTTTTCAGTAGATATTCTTCATCGGTAACTTCTCGTAGAAATTTATGAATAACTGCCAGTGGTAAATGTTTTGGATTTTTTCGCTTTATATCCAACGGGTTGTTTTTTAAAAAATGCTATGAGTTTAGGATACTTATTGATTTTGATGTTATTTTAAACCTTCAAGAATGTTCGTATCATCGAATATATGGACCAAAGAGTTGATGACTTCGAAATCTTTAATTTTTTTAAAAAATAAGCCAGTAACACATTTTCTGAATACTTATTGACCTTCTTCGATTGACACCAGGTTATGAATCTATTGCAATGAAATTCATATTTTCCTCTCGATTTCTGTGGTAGAAGATTTAAAGTTACATTTTTTTGTATTTTCTGCTACATCAAAAGGTGTGTTCGATAATTCACTATCACTATAAGTAAGAGATGTGTTTTTAAAATATTTCCGCGCTAGAGCGACAAAGCTGTCACAAAATGAGGTTTGTCGGAAAACGTCAACTTTGCGTTGAAATTTGAAAGCGTCAAAGGCTACTTTGCTAAGTTGAAGAAAAAAGTCATTTTTTTTAAAATTATTGATTGTGAGTTTGCTTTAAAAATTAACCAATTTATTAGTTTGTTTGCAAAATGGATGTCCCATGATTGTGGTAAAAGCAATACATGGATGGCGACGAATGTACATTCGGAAATTCCATTTGAAGCGCCTTTGGCATAAATTCAAGCATTCTGGAATTTCAGAGAGCGAACGGAATAGACACCGGAAAGAGTAGTCAATTTCCGGAAAACACAGCTTGCTCTGCTGCAGAATAACTTGCAAACTGCTGTCTAACGTATCACTCTAAAGAACCGTAAAATTTAAAAAAAAAATTAATTTATTATTCAAACAAAAAGTGTAATACTTATGTCGGAAATAGGATTTTTTCGATCATAAATTTTTTTTACGTTTTCATTGATAAAAATTCTTACAGTAACTTATTAAGGGGTAGGTGTAAACAAATACCCTTACATAGATTAATAAATTACTGAACCGAACTTAAAAATCAAAAAGAGTCGGACCTTAAATGAGTTTGATTAATCGCTGATTGAATTGACTAGTTAGACTGGGGACTAAGATTTTCTTTTTAATTTAAATACATTTGTAACTAATCTATTTTCATGAACGTCACTACAAATCTTATTGCTTTTCTGGTTTTTGATGTACCAGATTCAGTAGACATCGGACCATTATGTATTCTTTCAATTGAATTTTAACGACAAAATCAAGGAGAAAAATGTATTTTTATATTTATAATGTAATCTTCAGTGATTTAAGATTCTTAAGCAAAGAAAGATCATTATTGTTTGCCAATTAAAATTGATAGAGATTGTTTTAGTAAATGCTTTGGTAAAGTTCGGAAAATTATATTGTTTGTATATAGTTCGATTAATTAATAAAAGCATTGGAGTAACATAATAGGGTCGTTTTTAAACAAAGGCAATACTTAATATACAGTATGTCTATTCAAGTTGGCAGCATATGGAAAAAAAATTTACTATTATTCTTGCAAAAAAATTGGTTCTTATAAATAATTCTGCAGCTTGTAAATCATAAACAGCAACCATTGGATAACGAAATTGTCCAGTTAAACAAGGTCTCTTAAAAAATACGAATCTTACAAAACTATTTATATTAGTATACTAATTTCTAATTTCTTTATTTAATAACATACATATCCTTACGCCTTTTTTTCTTGGAGGTAGGCAAAGACCACTTCCTTCCACTTGCTACGGTTCTAACATCTTTTGCTTCCTCTATTTTTATCAGTGCTTTTATACACGCTCGTCGGTTATTGGTACTATTGACCTGGCCTTTCTTTAGAACAATGATCGAGATCGATGTTCGCCAAGGTCGACCTCTGCCGACTTACCCATTCACGCTCGCCATCTTAATCTCTTTCATCAATCTTACTACATCAATCCTATCTACGGGTCCAAGCCATCTAAATATTTCTTTATCTATCTTTGTAACCACATCTTCTTTTACACCACAGCATTTTCTTATCTCACTGTTCTTCACTTTATCCAACCGAGTCACTCCAGCTATACTTCTCAGACTACCCATCTCCACAGCAATAATCTTATTTTTATGCTTCTTCTGCAAAACCCAAAATTTACTACCATACACATCATAAGTATGAGGACTAGCACTAGCACTATGCACAGCCAAACGTGCCTTTTTCAATACGTTCTGGCTGCTCATAGAGTTATGGAGGTACCATTCATTTGTTTCCCTGTTATCACCCTTCGCTCAATGTCAAAGTCGTACCTTTCGTTACTCGTTAACTATGAACCCAAGTGTGCAAATTTATTTATTTGCTCCACTTCTTCTTCCCCAATAAGCACCTTTCAAATTGTCAAGCTTTCTTCTCTTTCAAAAACCTTTACTTTCGTCTTGCTAACATTTACTTTTATCCGTTTGATTTTGGGGCATTATGCATAATATCAACCATCGCTTGCAACTCCTCTTCAGATGATGCTAATATGACATAATGATCGGCGTACCGGAGGCATTTGTCAACCAAATCATTCATTCTCAATCCATACGCAAAATAACAATATTATCAATTACTTTTCTTGACCTCTGAGTTGCAGGATTTTAATAATGCATTGAAATATTTTATACATAACAAAATAATGTATTTTACAAATATTAATTTAAATTAAACTATTAATGAATAATAACAATGTAAGGCTGGGAACATTCAAACAACTTGAGGACCATCTCAGATCAAATTTTCTTTATTAATCATCATTCCACGTTATACATTTTACTTATTCATTCACCCTAATCCATCACAAAAGCAAATATCGTCAATTTTGTTAATAAATAAAGAGATAACCGTTCATAAAAAATTAGTTTACCATTCTAAATGGCCTACTGACTCGTGACTTCGTTTTTTATCGTGTTTAATCACAACGCCTCGTTGAATTACAAAATAAATTGTGGAACAAGTAATTTGATTGTCAAGTCCCGAGTGCAATAGTACTTACATTGGTAAAACTTCTAGGAAACTTTTAGTTAGAACACGTAAACATTTAAATAGACCACAAACTTTTAGTTTTGGGGAACTTATTAAAAGCAGAAATTATAATTTTGTCTTCAATACTGGCATAACTATCCTACACAACGTTAATGGTTATAATTTACAACTTGATCTTCTTGAAGATTTGAAAACTACAAATGAAATTTCCAACAATAATAATTGTCTGAATACCCAAATACATCTTAACCAAACTTGTTTTCTTCTCATCTTCAAACTTTTAAAAGAAAATCTATCCTCATAAATAAGTTAACTCCTATTTAAATTTTCATCACATGGTTCTTGTCTTGTCTGACATCTTCGATAATTTTTCATTTTCAAATTTCTCTATCAATAATTTACTACTTTTTAGCAATATTTACAATATGAATTTTTCTCAATTTAACTTGTTTTAGTTTGTTAATGCTCGTAAAATGTCATTTGTAATTTAAAATCAGTTTGTCAATCTCCATTGTTCCATAATTTAATTTTTACGTTGTCATTAATATGTCATATATATACAATTTATTGTGTTCTATGTACTTTATGGTCAATATTTCCTGTCTTATACGGAGGTACATAGGATTAATAGGTTACCTTTTTAATTTTTTAAATAATATGTTAATCTTCTTAACTCTTCCGTTACAAATAAGATGTTGATGAAATGTTTATTTCCTATGTTGACCCTTTGTAAATATTTTTGACAAGTGAGTTAATTTTTGATTTTTCCAAATACTAACCTCAACCATTTTTAACAATCTTAATTTAAAAAAAAATTCACGAAAGAATTTTCACATAATTAATTCAGTTTTCAGAATTCTCTCCTGATGATGGTGATGTTGCCGAAAACATATGAGAATTGATTTTAAATAATTGTGTACTATAGCCTTTTGGCAGTTTGTCGTATATATTAAATATTACAAAGTACGTGCAACCTTTTTCTGGATGGTTTATTATTTCGTTTTTAAAGCTACATGCCTTCAGTAAAATTAGTTTTGCATTGGATTTTTGAAAAGATTAAAAATTAAAATGATTTAGTTGTAATTTTTCCATACAATTTTTTTAACGGATTAAAATTGTAAAATTATTTGTATTTATACCGTAAATTTATTTAAAAAATATATTAATTATACTCGGACTGTTAACAAATAAATGTTAATCGGAAATAATAAACAATGATCATAAAAATAATCTCTTTCAACACTTCGCTACCCAACAGATAGCTGGTGTAATCTCGGACTGGACTGTTTTATCAGTACAGATGGCAGAAGATAGACAGATATGAAAATTCATCACAGAAAACAATACAGGAATTCATGATTCTCGAAACCGAGCAAACAAATAAGAAGAATAAGTATGTTAATAGGAAGCTTGTAACAATTACGATTTTCAAAAAATGGTTCAAGCAACTAAATAATTTTTTGGCAAGTATAATAAGCAACAAATTTTTAAGTTATATTTTTTATTATTGCTGATTTTTCACTGCTAGCTATATTATTTTGTTTTTAAAGCTGCATGCCTTCAGTAAAATTAGTTTTGCATTGGATTTTTGAAAAGATTAAAAATTAAAATGATTTAGTTGTAATTTTTCCATACAATTTTTTTAACGGATTAAAATTGTAAAATTATTTGTATTTATACCGTAAATTTATTTAAAAAATATATTAATTATACTCGGACTGTTAACAAATAAATGTTAATCGGAAATAATAAACAATGATCATAAAAATAATCTCTTTCAACACTTCGCTACCCAGCAGATAGCTGGTGTAATCTCGGACTGGACTGTTTTATCAGTACAGATGGAAGAAGATAGACAGAAATGGAAAGTCATCACAGAAAACAATACAGGAATTCATGATTCTCGAAACCGAGCAAACGACTAAGAAGAATATGTATGTTAATAGGAAGCTTGTAACAATTACGATTTTCAAAAAATGGTTTAAGCAACTAAATGATTTTTTGGCAAATATAATAAGCAATAAATTTTCCAATTATATTTTTTATTATTGCTGATTTTTCACTGCTAGCTATATTATTTTATTTTTAATGATGCATGCCTTCAGTAAAATTAGTTTTGCATTGGATTTTTGAAAAGATTAAAAATTAAAATGATTTAGTTGTAATTTTTCCATACAATTTTTTTAACGGATTAAACTTGTAAAATTATTTGTTTTTTTTTTGACTGCGAGAAAACTATTTGCTTTTATACTGCAAATTAATTTAAAATAAATAATAATGATATTCCGACTGTTAACAAATAAATGTTGATCGGAAATAATAAACAATGATCATAAAAATAATCACTTCTACCAACAGGGCTGTTAAAATAAAATAAAATTGCAAACGGTTTAATTTGCTTAACCATATTTATGAATAAAAGGGTCCAACTTAAGTTGGGTTTGCTACTCATTTTACCCTGCCCCGATCGTTAACGAAACTAAGAGAATTTCTGAACGAGGAGCGATAGACCGTTCCACGGGTATTCAACTAGTATTATTAATTGGATGAAACGTTAACCTGAATAAACGTTTGGTACCAAAACTTAATTATATCGTTAAAAGTACAGAGTGATTTAATTTCACGAAATAAGTACCTACATATACAGGGTGATTCATTAAGAATGGGCAATCTCTGAACTGGAGATATTACACAACAAAATATGGCGATTGAGCTTAACATGTATTATACAAATGTTGCAGGTTTACGAGATCCACAGGGTATTTAAAGTTGGAATTTTAATTTGAAATTTCTTAATTATTTTGTAATTTTAAGGAGCATCGTCTTGAAAATTGGTAACTTTATGTTTTTTGGCATGAAAATTACGAATTACATGCTTAATTTAGCACTTTTCATACAAGGCGTTAGTTACACCCTGTTACTTAGGTAAATTACAACATATCTTTTTGCTCAATGAGTTAGGGCGTCTGAATATTAAATAACATTTGTCGATTATTTTTAATAATATTAGCAGCTTCTTGAATTTTCTGTCGTAATTCTTCGATGAAATTAGTTGTTTTTTTGTTAACCATGTCCTTCATTTGTGACCATATTAAAAAGTCTAGAGGGTTTAAATCTGGACTTCTAGGTGGCCAAACAAATTTACTGCCACGACCAATCCACCGCTGAAGAAAATGTTCATTTATTGCTGTACTGGCAGAACAAAATGTATTGCCCCGTCTTGCATAAACCACATTTTCCACGCACACACACACACACACACACACACATCCGGGCTTTACAATTTTTCCTTCATAATTTTTTCGTACCTATTGTAATAACGGAATAACAAAACTTTACCCCACTATTGGGACACCCTGTAACTACGAAAAGGGTATTACCATAAGTTGTATATATAAAAAAAATGAATCGTAAAGACTGCTTAAAACCTTCAAGAATAAATTGTCATCCAAGTATTTAAACAATTAAAAACTGCCAAACTTCTTGTCCTAACTAAAGAGGATAATACGACTCTCGCAGCCTTAAATTATACTTTTGTTTCAAAAACGGTCCCGATGAAATTGCCATTATAATAACAAATCAAATTATGAGCATTGAAATATTAATCAAAGATTCCGAGTTTTAGTTTATTAAGAGAAAGAGAGAGAAGCCTAAAACGGCTTATTAGATTAAACCGAAATATTTAATGAAAGCGTCGTGGATTGTGATTAAGTTTCGGGATGGGGAGAATTTGAAATTGCCCGAAGGGCTTTGTCTATATTTGAAAATTTGTTTTTTTTTTTTAAATAATCGTTTTTAATTGCCACTAGCCATTTTTATTAAATTGTACGAATAACTTAATTTATTTGAAGCGTTTTAATTTGTATACAAAGATATAAACTTTAATTTTTACTCTACTTACTGTAAAATGTATAAACCCAGTACAAAAAAAAGGTTATCGATTTTGTTATTTTTAAAAATTAAAATAACAGTTTAAGGTTTAATAAAAAGTAAATGATTTAATTCCCAAACCGTAAATACACTCAGCAGTATACAAAGGCTGGCTTGCCTATATATTACAGGGGCTATGAGAAAAACTTCTACTGCTGCTATGGAAGCAATGCTAAACCTCCCACCCCTAGATATTTATATCCAGGGCGAAGCAAGATAATGCGCCTGTAGACTAGAACAACAGAACTGTTCAAAAGGTACTAAAACATATGGGCTTACAACCATAAAAAATATAATCAGACACCCATTTCTAGAAATGGTAACTGATTTTATAGTTGCAGAAATATTCTTTAAGACAAACTATGCGGTTCACGCAAAACTTAAAGATGATAAAGGAAATGATGATCAACTTAATGAACTCACCAGGTACTCAGATGGATCAAAAACCAGCAAAGAAGCTGGCTCAGGCATCTACCTTTTAAAACTTAAATATGAGCAATCAAATTCATTGGGGAGACATGCCTCGGTCTTCCAAGCTGAAATACATGCCATAGACGCTTGTGCTGTTAAAAATCTGGGACGAGGATATAAAGAGAAAACAACCCTTATTAGATCAAATAGTCAAGATGAACTTAAAGCTTAAGCATCACGGAGAATAGACTCAAAAATTGTCCGAGAATGTGCCGGAAACCTACGAACCTTGGCTAACCATAACAAGGTCACCTTGTCGTGGGTGCCAGGGCATAAAGTTATTTATGGTAACGAAAAAGTGGAAAAACTAGCTAGGTGGGGCTCTGGAACACCATTTTTAGGGCCAGAACCAATAATAGGGATACCCAAGGCCAGCGTTAAAGTAGCGATCAATGGCTGGGTCCACTCTCATTTGTCAAATAGGAGGAGTCACTGTATTGTTAACAGGCGATTTCCGGCAGAATTTACCAGTAGTGCCAAGAGAAACGCGAGCGGACGAAGTTAAAGCGTGCGTGAAGCGGTCTCGTTTGTGACCTTCAGTGAAAAAACTGAGCCTTACCAAAAATATGAGAGTCCGTCTTAGGGAAGATGTTACTGCTGGACAGTTCTCAGATCTGTTGCTTAAAATGGTGATTTCCCGGAATTGGATAATATTATAATTCTCCCTATAGAGTAAGGTACAAGTGTTTTTACTGTAGAAGAGTTTATAGCTAAAATATACCCAAACATTAGTAATTTTCACGATAAACCTGAAGAATGGTTATGCGAGCGTGCCATCCTAACACCAAAAAACAAACAAACCTCATTTATAAATGACTGCAAATGCCCAGCGCTTGTCTGCAAGAGGCTTAAGTTTCTGGAAGGGGCCTTCCTAAGCCCCTTAGCCCCCAGGAAACTGATAAACTTTGCTCGAAGTCTCGGAATCTCAGGCTTTGAATAGATTAAGGGTTATGCACAAAAGATCTAATAGGTCAAGGTGCTTGAGAGGTTGCATAGCCATCACGACATTCTACAATTTACAGTCATAAATGAAATACTTTTAAGATCATTCGAAGGGGTCGAATATCAATATAAATCCGTCGACTCAGTGATAAACACCGATGATGCCATTTATTTTCCGGTCGAGTTTCTGTATACACTGAATCCTCTCGGTCTCCCAACTCACATAATAAAATTGAGAGTTGGCGCGCCCATTATGTTGCTGCGCAAGCGCAATATGCATTCACTTAAATTATGCTATGGCACCAGATTGCAAGTGAAAACATTGCATCGCAATGTAATTGAGGCAACTATACTGACAGGTTGTTCTCAAGGAGAATCTGTATTTATTCCTATGATTTTCCTAACACCTTCGAATTTAAGAGATTGCAGTTTCCTATCAAAGTCTGCTTTTCCATAAACATAAACAAAGCTCAAGGTCAAACTCTTAAGGTAGCGGGAGAAGACTTGAAAAAAAGCTGCTTCTCTCACGGCTAGTTGTATGTGGCAAATATTGTTTACAAAGAAATACTGCGGTAGGTGTAGTATTTTGATTTCGTTGTAAAAAGATAATACCCCCGTGTTACTGTTACCAGATCAAAAGCCGAGCTTCGTGTTTATAAAATATAACAAAATTTCATTTTATTTTCATGTTTATTTAACCTTAAAATCCCTACATTATAATAAAGATTGTTATATTTTATAAGTATTCAAACATTTTAACGCAATAATTTATATGTTATGACAAAATTAATAACGTAAAAAACCAATTAAAAATCCTATTAGAACCATTTTCGACTTCTACGCGGACGAAGTTGAAGGCAAAATTAGTAGGTAACTATTAAGATTTGTCAATAAAGTTCTTTTGCTGTAGGTACTTGTATCTTAGTATTTATTGTTATAGTCGTAGATAAAGGATAGGAGTTAACTTGTGGTAATGGTCGTAACTCACTTGATGAATTACAACAAACTTTATCTGCGTGAGTCAGGGCCGGCTTTAGAGGTCTGAAGGCCTCGAGGCAACTAATTATTTTCCAATAAAAATGAACAAATTATTTTCAGTCGAATTTTTCAATAAATAATTTATTGTAAAAGTTGTTTACTAGTGTTTACCAGTCGAAATTTGAAAAAAAAATTCCGAAGTCTTTATTGCGGGGGCCCCTCTTTTGTGGAGGCCCCGGGGTTGTAGCCCCGAATTCCCTCCCCTAAATATGGCCCTGGCGTGAGTAATGACCTACATTACCGCTCGCTAAATAATATACCATAAAAATACATAATTTTTTAATGCAAAAATGGGTTGGCAGGTACCAAGACAAAATAAATAATCCTGTGACTGTAACTCACAACCAAAATCAAAAGTGGGTCAGTTTAAACAAAAATAAAAGGTAAATAGCTCGTGCCACGCATTCATTTGCAACTTACATACTTATTGATGCCTTTATCCCAATTGTATAGTAAATAACTATTAATAATATTTATTATATTTTTAATTTCTTTGTGTCATATTAGTTGAATAAACATCTTTTTTATTTTTAAAACCCATTTGTGTCTTAACGTGTTTGAACAGGTGATTTCATACAAGTTTGACTACGTGTATTTATTAAAACAACATTTACTTTTCAGAATAGCATGTTTACTATGCAAAGTTATAAAGCATTGGATTTACTTTTGTTTCTGTAGTGTACCATAAACTAGGAATTTCAAATCGTTAAGGAATTCATTAGAATCAAAACACTAGCAAACCTTACTACAGAAGAATCCTTTGCCATCGTGTCGGAATCATTTCTGTTGACGTCTTCAGTGTCGCTAAATATTTGTAGAATGCTTGACGTCGTTAGTCCAAATTACATAGCAATTCACACTCCACTTGTCCCCACCAGCGGCGGGTAACAATCTGTAATGTTAAATTAAAATAAATAGAAAATGATAAAATTAAAGTATTATATAAAGTATTACCCGCTATCTTGCCTTGCATTATGTTTTGTCATCATGTATCTCATCACATGCCAAAACTATTCTAATTTCCTTTTCTTACCGATGACGATAATCTCAGTGTTCTTCTGTACTCTCACGAGTATCTCGGAATTGCGACGGATCCTCAACCTGTAATGTTAGCTACGATGTTAGCTTGTTTGCTTATCACTAACACTTTCGTATTTTTAATGTTTAAGTCAAGACCAGCCGTGGCACATTCTGAAACAACTCTGTCAAGGATGTCCTGCGGATCTTCTTGATTGGACGCCAAGAGCACCTCACCATTGACAATAATACCCGCTGATATTTTGAAAAGTGCTTCCCTAAAAATTCTCCCGGAGTAAACATTAAAAAAAAGAGGAGACAAGATGCAAACCTGCCCTACTCCTTTTTTTATATCAATTGCAGTTTAATCAACTTCTTCAACCTTTACAATAGATGTTTGATTCCAGTATAAATTAGAGATAACATAATAATCTCTTCCATCCATTCCAATGTCTCTGAGGGTGGCTATTAGTATGTTGTGTCGGACACGATCAAAAGCCTTTTAAAAATCTATAAAGCAGGCATATAGATCAATTGACATAACACGACTTCTTTGAGCAAGAACATTTATGCCAAAAAAAGCATCCCCTGTACCTAAACCACTGCAAAACCCGATTTGAGACACACTTAAGTACTTCTCACATTTAGGGTAAACTCGATCATAAATTACTTTTAGAAATATTTTTAATAAATTTCACATTAAGCTAATAGTTCTATATTCGCTACATGTTTTAAAAGATGTATTTTTGGGCAAGATAACAAAAACAGAACCAAGCTCCTCATTGGGGATTTTACACTGATGTAAATTTGATTGAAAAAGTCCGTTAATACTTCTAGAGCCATGCTGTCATCAATAAGTTTAAATATTTCACACGGAATGCCATCAGGACCAACTGCTTTACGATTTTTTGAGTGTTTGATAGCATATTCCACTTCGATACATGTTATTCTGGGACCTTTATAAGTTGTTAGTGCTGGAGGCTTTGTCGTTCTGTTATCATCAAACAAATTGAAGACGTACTTTGTCCACTTCTGTAGCCTTACTTCCAGTTTTCGTATGACTCTTTCCTGTTTGTTGTGTAATGGGCTAATCTTCCTTGAATTAACTATGCCTGCTGCTTCTTTGACTTTTCTATACATGTTCAAGGAGTCGTATTTTGCTTTAAGTTCATTGATTTCTATGCAATGATTTGTTAAATGTTGTGTTTTTGCTTCACGGATTTTTTGCCTTATTACATTTGGATTTGTTTGTATGAACTTTTGCTGTTCTTTACAATTCTACGTTTATTCATTAGCTCCATAATGTCGTCCGTCATCCATTGTTTCTTTTTTTGTTTGGTAGTATGCCCAAGATTTTCAATACACATATCTTTTATTCCAGAGCTCATTGCAATCCACTGGCTGTTGACATTACCAATATTTTTATTCTTCAGGCAGTTATTAAGTTGTTCACGTACTGTATTTAAAGTATATTCATCGTTTAGTGCTAATCTATTGATATTGTCTTGTATTTTCTTTTTAATTATTTTCTTTAATCGATTGCAAAATTCAGCAACTACCGGATTGTGATCAGACCCTATATCTGCACCCGGGTACGTTTTAACAGATATTACATTATTTCTAAAGCGTTGTTTTACTTAAATAAAATCGATTTGATTTCTTTCAATACTATTTTCTGTGTCCATAGGCGACTTCCATGGATAAATTCTTCTGGGAGGTAATCTGAAATAAGTGTTTGATACTACAAAATCATGTACTTTTAACAGAATTGTTTTAGTCAGTCGCCTCCATCATTCCTTGCACCCAAACCATAGTCCCCCACAATATTTTGACAAAGTCCTTTCGCAACTATAGCATTAAAATTGCCTAAAGTTATTGTATTCTTAGATTTTTTGACCAGCCGTACAGCTTCAGTAAGATCGTTGTAAAATTTCTCTATATCATCTTCGCTGCTACCTGACGTTGGTGCATATACCTGTATAATATTGGTGCTGAATGAATGAGAGGCCAATTCCATTATAATAATTTTATCGGATATTGGTATTACATTTGTAACCGATTTAGCTATGTTCTTTGTTACAACAATAGCTACTCCATTTTAATGATTTGCGTCATGATTTCCAGCATGGTAGACTTTGTAATCATCTATTTCACAGCCAACGCATTTAACTAATTCCCAGAATAACCTCCTGCAATCTTTTCATTTCTTTAATTGCATTATGTATTTTACCAGGCATATACATACTCCTGACATATCAGGTGGCAATCTTCATTTTGAGTGGGCAATTTATTTTTTGCTTTCCGTTTTTGCTCTTATTGGAGGTGTTACTTTTATAAGCTTGGGCTACAATATTCAAGACCTTCCTACCCGAAGATCCGAGTAAAGAAATTAGTCTAAAATTTAATTTAATATTAAACATTACAGCCATGTTGATTATACTAGTGAAAATCCTTAGGGATCCTTAATGCAGTGGTTTCCCGTTGCCTTCATCATCTCCTTGCCGTTAATCATTTCCTTCTTCGTCCGCCTTTTGGCACAATTTCTTATGCATAGGACAAGAAGTTGCCCTTGCTTTTACTGGCGTATCCACCCGAAGCTGTTGGCCAGCAAGAGAGAGACTGCTTATACCGGCAGTCATTCAGTGTGCTAGTTTTGGTCCGTCCGGGTATTTCATTTCCCCGGTACCACCCAAATCTAGGAGGCTTCTTCCTATCCGTCACCTGGGGAGGCGCCTGATAGAGGACTAGCAACCCCTCACGGGGAGAATCATACTACATTATTTTAATGCAAAATTTCCCAAACTTTTTTGTTTCGTTGACCACGTGCCAACTTTTTTATTTTGGGTAGACCCACATTGCATTTTTACATGTCTCTTTGAAGCAAAAATCGCTCATTTTTTTTTAAGTACCTTAAGTTCTTCGTTAGTACTTATTTTAATTAGTTCTTTTTGTAATATAACACCAGTTTTATAATATCACCGTACGAATTGATAATCACCGTTGTATTTTTATTGTCAAAACATCTTTAAACCTAGTTATAAAGTCTGTGTAAAGGACTTTCATTTACATCTCATGAACTTTCAAATTTTTATTTTGCTGACATGGACTCTTTGTATTAAATATTAAGTGATAATACTATACCGTATCGTCTTTTACCAGTCAAGTGTATTGCTCTGGTTCTATAACTGGCTTAAAAATAATTGTACCTAAACAAGATTATGTATACTTTAATATTTTATTTAAAAAAATTTTACCAACACCAACTTTTTTATTTTAAACGCTGTAGGTACCCTGTATTAAATTTTTGGATTCTTCAAAATTCTTCCTACATCCATCTTTAACTGTTTCGATAATAATGATAATGTTAATTTGTTGATAATGTAAAAAATAAAAAAAAAATAATTTTAATGCAGAAGATTTTTAAAATGCTCGCCGCAAATGTATTGGTATACAATATTTTCTGACGTTTCTCAACATCGCAAGAGTGACCAATCTAATCGCAAGCGTTATTCATGTTCTTTAGTCAGCCAAGTCAAGGAGTTTAGTTTTGTACACAATACTTTCGACATATTCCCGTAAAAAAAGTCTAATGACGTTAGATCAGGGGATCGTGCTGACCATTCCATTGATCTTCGCCTCCCTATTCACCAATTGGGAAATATTCGGTTGAGGTACTGCTGGACATTAATTTGGTAATGGGACAGTGCTTTATCTTGATAAAACCATTTCTTGTACGCTGAAGCTTGTAGGTTTACAAAATCCGGATATTTTTTGTCAAAGTTGGTACGACATTATTTAGGAGCGGTGCTAAATTACCGTCATTTAAATTGCCATAAATAAAAAAGGAACTTTTAATATGATCTCCAACGATTCCTGTTCAAACATTAATCTTTCAGGGTATTGAGAATGTGCTTCTCTTATCCAGTAAGGACTTTGCCTACAACAATAGCGGCATTTTAACGATTAGTATGACCGTGAAGTGGTGCACTCATCAGAAACCAAAACATGTTCTAATTTGATCACATTTTTATCTTACATTGTAATCATTTGTTCACGAAAATACATTTTTCTATTCAAATTGTTCTTCATAAGCTTTTAAGTTGGTATAATTTTACAGGAATGCATTTTATTTTCTTTTGATGTTCGACTAATCGATGAATGGCAAACATTAAACATTGGAGCTGCTAGTCAACTAGACTAATATGTGGGTTTCTATCAAACTTAAGCATAATATCCAATTTGGAGTTAATACTTATTTCATTGACAGCTGCTTTTTTATCTGACTTACATGTCCAAACTCGCGAAACTGCTTTTTTATTTTATAAATTGTCACTTGGGATTAAGACAACGAATTTGTAAATTTTTCATAAATTAAGCGAGTAACTTTCATTTGTGTCCATGTGTTATCTCCATAACCAAACATCTGTGGAATTGTTGTTGTGTGCTTTTCTGTTAAATGTACCATTTTTCTAATATGCAGTTAATAGATTTCAAATGACTATAACACTTACAATTATAGCATATTTCACGAATAAACTGGGGTAAAGCATTATTGTTAAAAGCTTAATAACCAGTATTCAACTGTACATTTAAGAAGTACCAAAGTAAATTCTTCTTATATTTATATTTTTAATTTTTCAACCAAATCTGTTCTTAATGATTTTATTTAATGTACATAATAATAAAGATAGATAAGTAATCCAAACAAATTTCACTAATTAACTTAGCTATTAATCTTTAATTTGGCTTGTTGATTTATTTTTGTTAGATTTTTAGAAAAGTAATTAGTAGTCCTGGGTTATTTTTGAAGTGGGTACCTACATTAAAATGGTATAGTACTGATTGTAATTACAAGTAGTGTATGTATACCTAATAAACCGCGAAAATTCCGCGACGTGTTTTAGATGTAGATGCATTGAATGTACACGCTTCTTTCACTGCCGAAAATGACAATGGAGGTCCGTTGCTACCAGTTTTATCTATATGTAAGCGTGAGTATGATGCGATGGGTATTGGTGAAACAAAATTAACCTCAGTTTTAAAAAGTGTAAGAGATGAAAACAAAAATTGAAAAATGTAAACCCCGCCGACATCCTAAGACTTTACTTTCCTGTTACTTACAAACTTAAAATTCGCGACATTGTGTACAAAATGCGTGGAAAAAAGAACATGACTCTTTAGATTTAATATTGTAAAAAGTAAAAGAAAAAGATTTATTTGAAATTTTTAAAACGAGTCTTTGGAGAATTTAAAAACATATAGGGTTAAAAAATAGTTAAAAAATGAAGACAACCGAAAGGCTTTGTGTGAAAAAGCTAGAGTCGTGCTCAAAAGAATTAAATTTGTAAGAAATTTTACTCACTGTAGACAAGAATGCTTTTCATTTGTTTTTCTGGATGAAACTTGGATTTTTACTAGAGGTAAAACAAAAAGAATTTGGCAGGACCATAACATAAAGTCTATAAAACACACCGACGGTAAAGGAAAATAATAATTGTGCATTGTATTTTGTCATTGTATTAAATAATGCTTCGTACCTTTCGGAATTTTTAAACAAGCAACCAACAACCTCCTGAACGGTACAGAAAATAAAAGAATGGTTAAAGAACGAGAATATTTCATTTTCCTAGTATTGCTTTAAGCCGGAATTATTATCGATAGCTAAAAGGCACGAAAGAGAATTAAATTTAAAAAGTGGATCAAATTATACTTAGTTATGGATATCGTGTATTATTACTTCCGACTTATCATTGCCAATTTGATCCCATTGAGTTTATTTGGAGAATATGCAAAACTTATTGTGACAATCACATTGGATCTAATGGTTACAGTGATATGGCTGTTTTGGAAATCTGGCAACGAGTACTTAATCCTACCACTCCTAAAATTTGGGAAAAATGTGTCACAATATGTAAAAATTTAATAAAGGAAAGGTGGGTTCGTAAAAACCGCATCGAAGCAGTTAATCCTGTTATCATTTACAATTCAAATGAGGATAGCGACCAACAATTTTGCCCTTGCACTTGTAACAGAGTATATCTTTGTCCTTTTATAACTTGTCCCAGGTACCGTAGTTTTTGGAATTTTCTCTCATTCACAAGCTCCGTTTCTTTTTCTAGTCGTATAAGTACTTTTTCGTTAGTGATTCGGTCTACATACGATATTTTGAGTATTCTTTTGCATAACCAAAAATCAAAGACTCCCAATGTTTATAACAATGTTTTATTTAGTGTTGCTGCTTCTATGCATAACATTTTACCATTCGTATTTTCATTTAACGATCGGTTACAAAGGAAATGCGTCATCCTTAGAAACGTGTTACGCGCTATTTCGATCATTGATCTTAATTCTTTTGAAAAGTCATTGCCGGAGTCTATTAGTTTCTATATATTTATACGTAAAAACTCTTTCAATAACTTCGTTGTTTATGGTGAGCTGGACGTTTGTATTTACCGTTTTAGAAAATACCAAAATTTTTGTTATATTCAGGTTCATTTTTAGGCTATGTTTAGAACATGTTGTGTACACCCTATAAATAATCCTTTGTAAGTCATCAATGTTTTCTGTAAGCAAGACTGTGTCGTCCGCATATCTTATGTTGTTGGTAGGCTTCCCATTTACGACCACACCGGCTGTTTCTTGGTCTAGCGTTTCTGTCATAATAGCTTCCAAATACAGGTTAAAAAGAAGAGGCTATTAAATACAACCTTGTCGCACTCCGAATTTAAATTTAATATTTTCAGTTTTTTTATTTTCAACCTCAATGTTTGCTTTTTGTTTGTAATAAAGCTTTTTGATCATTTTAATGTCTCCAGTGTCCATTTCTTTCTGTCGTTAAATCTCCATGAGCAAATTATGTCGAACCCTGTCAAAGGCCTTTTCGTAGTCTACGAAGCATGTGTACACATCTTTATCAACGTCGAGGCAGACTAAAAAATGCCTTCCTGGTGCCAAGCCCATTGTGAAATCCGAATTGTGTTTTGCTAATTTCAGTATCTAGTTTTTTATTTAAACGGTTGTGTATTATGTTGAGAATGTATGTGTATGACTCATTAAAGTTACGGCTCTATGATTACTTAAATTTTTGGCATACTGTTTCTTGGGAAACGCAATGAAGGTTGATACCAACCAGTCTCTAGGTACACTAAATTAAAGAGATCTGTAAGTATTTAAATGTTGCCCTCGTTGATTAGGTTAATTAATTCTACGGGTAGTAAGTATGGCCTAAAAGCTCTTTAGTTTTTCATATTATTCAAGCAGTACATAACTTCTTCGTTGGTTATTTTTGGTCCGGTTTCTGTTTCTACGTCGTTTATTTATGTTTCGTCTTTTAACTTAAAACAATTCCTCGATATGGTCTTTCCATTTTTTTAATTTGTCTTTTGGGTCCAATATTATTTTTCCTTTTTTATCGGCTAGTATGTTTTACTGCTTATTTTTAACCTATCCCGCCATCTCTTTTACTTTTCTATGTATGTGGAATGAGTCGTGTTTTTTCTGCAATTTCTCTATTTGCGCGCTGAAATTAAATCTCACTGGCATAAAGTGCAAGGACAAACACAAGCGTCAAGGCTAGTAAGCCTTTCGCCAGGGAAAGCTAAACAGCTTAAGTTGGACAAGAAAGACTTAAAACTGGTGACGGGACTCCTCACTGCCCTCTGTAATATCACCTGAAAAAGATGGGCAAAACAGAGAGTGATATTTGCCGCTACTGCGAGAACTTCGCTGAAACTGCAGAACATTTGCTTTGCAAATGCTCAGCGCTTTTCTGCAAGAGTCTTAAGTTTCTGGAAGGGGCCTTCCTAAAGCCCTTCGATGTCAGAAACTTATCCCCCAGGAAACTGATAAACTTTACTCGAAGTCTCGGAATCCCGGGCCTCGAATAGATTAAGGGTTATGCACAAAAGATCTGATAGGTCGAGATGCTCGAGAGGTTGCATAGCCTTTACGACCTCCCCTACAATCTACAATCTATTTCCGCGCACTTTTCATTCAACCAGATTTATTTTGCTCTCTTCACTTTCTTTTGGATTTCTTGATATAACTCTTTATTTATTATTATTTATTGTTACTTATCTCTATCAAGAGGTAATTAAGTGACAGTGTAAAGTGGAGTTAATACGGAGTAAATGCAGAGTTTAAACGCCAGTATTGTTTGTATTAAAGTTTAAAAAACTACCGTTGAGTAAGCCGCTTGATTGTAAGATTTAAGTTAGTTTAATAAGTTAAGCATATATATATATATATATATATATATATATATATATATATATATATATATATATATATATATATATATATATATATATATATATATATATATATATATATATATATATATATATATATATATATATATATATATATATATATATTATAGCGTTCTACGACGCCTTCCGACTCCTAACCGCCATTTATCTCTATCTTGCCATAAGTTCTCCGGCAAGTGTCTTTCTTTCATATCTTTGTCAATGCCCTCTCTCCAACTTCTTCTTAGTCTTCCTCTCTTCTTTTGGGGTGTTTATGTCAAAATTTGTTTTGGTAACCTATCGTCTGACATTCTTTGGACGTGACCATACCATATTAACTATTTTGTTCTTATATAATCAACAATCGTGTGTCTGGCAACCATTATATCTCTTATTCTGTGGTTGTGTATCCTGTCTCTTTTTGATTCACCCACAGATCTCCTCCAGAAGTCCATCTCAGTTGTTATTAGCATTTTTTCTGTAGACTGTTTTATTTGCCATGTTTCACTACCGTAGGTTATAATGCTTTTAAGGATGGTATTATATATTTTTGGTTTATTAGCTTTCGATATAGTTTGAATCCATAAGATTTCGTTCATCATAGAGATAACTTTTCTGCCTTGTGTGTTTCGTTCTTTGATTGCTGTGTCAAGTAGCCCATCGTGTGTTATCTTCATTCCCAAGCATTTATATTTCCCGCAGTGTTTAATCTTTGTTCCATCATCCAAGTCAATGTCTTGTGCTGGACCATCAATGCACATGCACTCTGTTTTTTTATGTTGACTTCGTGGCCCCATTTCTTGTACTGTTTTATAAGTTTTCGTGTCATATAGCTTAAATCATTATGATCCTGTGCTTTTACGATTTGGTCGTCTGTGGAACATAGGGTGTATACGGTATTTATATTATTGAGAGGTATTCCCATACCATTGCATTTCCGTTTCCATACTTTGAGGGCCTGTTCTAAATACATTTTAAAAAGTGTCGGCGAAAGACAGCATCCCTGTTTCAAACCTTTTGCAACAGTAAACCCATTTGAGATATTTCGTACTATTTTAATTTTTGTTTCGTTCTTGTCATAGATTTTTTGGACGGCTGTTATCAATTCATTTGCGATGTTCTTTTGTTTTAGAGTTTTCACAGGTACACTAAGAGGTACACTGTCATATGCTTTCTGCAGGTCCACGTACAACAGTTAGATTTCTTGCTTGATTGCGGTTTTTTCTCAATCAGTTGTGTAACACAGTATAGATGGTCTACAGTGGACCGACCGGCTCTAAATTCAGCTTGTTCTTCCGCATGCAAATTGTATATTAATTAAAAATGATTGGATTGTAACTTTTAAAAACTCATTAGGTATTTAATTGCAATTCGATTTATACATTTTTTAATTAATAATTAAACGATATACATTATGTTTTAAGTAAAAGATTTTATTTATATTAGATCCGCCACTGAAACATTTCATTGGTATTGGCCAAAAGACGAAGGCAAAGAGCAAAGGGTTTTCTAGATAATTGTACAAATGTATAACTTCTTCCAAGTTGTAGAAACATAGAGCGAGCGACTTAAGCGAGCTATTTCAGCTTTTCAGTCCTGAAACGTTAATTCATCAGGTCGACTTTGTCTTTTAGAGTCCCCTGAAACTTACTGAAATTATGTTTGTACAGCACAGAAAGGAGAAGGATTTCGAATTTGCAGAAAGGTCTTTCAAAGAACAATATTTAACAATAGCCGTAGAGCACGATGTCGTATGTTGCTCTTCTGGGTTTTGAAATCAAATAATGGCAGTAAACCGCATTTTCTAAACAAATTTCACATTTCATTCGCTTCACCGCGAAAGTTTGAACCCATTTACCATTAAATTTTCTCTTTTTGGTTTTTTCGCCCTGTGACGTTATCCATAGAAACTTTATCATCATTCATAAAAATTTTGAATATTTTTAATTTATATTCTTTAACAAAACGTTCAAAGTTTAGAATTAGGAGCAATATTGCACAAAATATGATTTAATCACTGATGACAACAAATATAAAGTCGTTTCTATAGTTAATTTACGAAAAATATTGTGACTTAGTTACAGAACTTACTACTAACACATTTATTTTTAACTTTACAATACAATTTATGTCAACTAGCGAACACAATCATAACTTTAGAAAACTGAATGACTCGCGAACGAGGGCCAATTTATATATTTAATGGTAAATCGGGAAAAGACGAGAATATTTTAGCCGTATTAAAACTGTTTTATCGAAAATTCGAGATTGGTCGGGAAAGTACTAGAACATCCTCGTCATTGGCTATGACGTAACTATACCGCCCAACTTACGTACATTTCAGTGGCGTACCGCAAAATTGTTACAATTACACTCTACAGTAAAGGACCATAGGACCATAGGAGAAAAAAGAATTAAACTTAGAATTCATGAAAAAGTGGGACAGGATCAGCAGACCTACGTTGAACAAAAAGAAGACGAAAATTATGATAATAGACCGCAACCCTGCCAATGTTAGACATATCTATGGTTTTGAAGTGATTGAGAAATTTAACTATTTAGGATCACTTATCACACTTATCGCACATTTCGGGTTCAGCACCAAGGGAATCTCTTCGTCTTCTAGATTCCATTCAGAAAAGAGCCATTCGCTTGATAAACAGCTCAACTTTCACAGATACCCTTCACCCTCTAGAACATAGAAGAAGAGTTGCAGACCAGTCATTGCTCTACAGATATTTCCATGGCAGATGCTCCAGAGAAATAAAAACTCTTGTACCACCATTGGCCACATTCGGCCGAAGAACTCGGCACGCTGATCAGTCTCACCCATTTACTCTCAAGATTGAAACTACAAGGACCAATCTTCATCAAGAATCCTTCTTTTACAGGGCTGCTACGGAATGGAATAAGCTTCCAAAATCAGTTTTTCCAGATAACTATGACCTGCAACTTTTTAAAAAGCGTGTCCACAATCATTTCCTTTCTATAATCCCTTCCCCTTCTAATAGTCGCAGTGCGGGCCATCCGCGGCCCACACGATAGGTCTACCCTTTTAGCGACTATTTTCATAAAAAAAAAACAAACAAAGGCGGCTGTGATGGAGAAATTAAACGCAGACTGGCCTTAGCATGTAACTCAACAATAAAACTAACTCGAATAAGGAAAGACTCTGCAATATATCAACGCAAAAAACTGAAATTATTAAACTCCTTGATCTTTCCTATTGCCACATATGCCTCTGAGACCTGGACTTTAAAAATGGCCAATCGAAGAATAGTAGATGCTTTTGAAATGTGGGCCTACAGAAGAATGCTGCGAATATCCTACACAGAACACCGTACTAACTTGTCAATTCTTAAAAAACTTAAAATCACCACAAGGCTATTAACCAGGATAAGAACGAATGGGTTGTAAAAACTTATTGTAGAGAAAAAAATCAATGGTAAAGGACCAAGAGGGAGGTCTCCGACGCGCTGGGTGGACCAAACCAAAGAAATCATTGGTCACGGTCTGCAAGAAGCTTCTCTTGCTTGATACCCTTCACCCTCCAGAACATAGCAGAAGAGTTGCAGCTGAGAATTTAGTTAAATAATTAATATTAAAATACCATATGATATCTCACTTGCTTTGCTGCCACCACCTGGTCATCCAGTCAAGTATATTGCGCTCTATTTTTAATCCATAACTTTTTTTTCCATTTACTGTATTGTTTTATTTTTTACCAACTATAATGTAGCTGTGAGACATGATTGATTTTATAAGGATGTTAGATTACGTTATGTTTAAAATTTTTATGAATATGAAATGAATAGATTGCCACGTCTTTTTCGTTCTCTAAAGAGTACTCTGCTAGCGGTTTCTCTACTGGCAAATTATGCCCGAGCTCAGCCGTAGAGGGTAGAAGAAAAAAAATATAAAAGTGAGCCGCGCCACCGACTTAGACGGTTCAAGCCGGAAACCCCTGGGTCTTATAGGCACTAGCAGAGCCACACGATAAACAACTAAGATTATGGTGAACCAAATAAATAAAATTATAGCAAAAATATGTTGAATACTTTACTCACACAATAGATAATTAAGGTACACAGTTCAATAGCAACATCATAACAAATATAGTCAAAATTAACAGCTATGGTAAAATTTTCTTGCTAAAACAAACCAAAAATGTAAAATTTACAACTTTATAAAATAACCAGAACAGAAGTAAGAGTAACAGACTTTACCAAGTTACAAAAAAAAGCAAAACCTATATAAATCAACTCACTAATAACGCTAATTCAAACGCTTACATAAAAGCAAAGAACAAAAGATAAAATATATATATATATATATATATATATATATATATATATATAAAAGTTATCTCATTAATAACACTAATTCAAACATTTACATAAAGGCAAAGATAATTAACTAGTTAACCGTTTACATAAAGATTTTCACTGCCAAAACAATCGAGTTCATTTAAAAATATTTTTACAATGGTTGTCCTTTAAAATATCAAGATTGTAGGATATTTACAAATAAGTAGGAAGAAAATATATTTTACTTGGACATAAAGAATTATTGAGAAAGTTATTTTAATCCAAAATTAGTTTTGGCGTATTATTTAATGCAATAAATAGTTTCCAACAATGTACTATATTAATAAACTAAAACAGATCGTAATAGTGGTGTCAGAATGAGTCACTGCGTTATATATTTAAAAATAAATCACTTATAACCTTTGGGTATACGAATTCACAAAGTACTATATTTATGAACTAAAGCAAAACTTACTCGTGGTGTCGAATGAGACACGGCGTTATATATTAAAAAAAAATCACTGATAACCTTTGGGTATGCGAATTCACATGAACTCCTGTGGCCTACTTCTGTGCTACTCCTGAACTACTCCGGGGGCTGGTTAGATTATGGGGCGGCATCAGTTAGTGAACAATGGCTTTCCTCAAATAAATCCCGATAACGGCTATTCAACTCGACACCAAAACTCCAAAAAAAATATCCACAACAAAGGCAAGACAAAATGGTCAAGTTGAAAATCAAATGGTTTTTCTTCAAAATCCAATTAAGATGGCCCAAATACAGCCAGATATGAAAGAAATCCCATAGAGGTTCCGCACACGTGCTAATAACACACCGTCCCCAACAACCTTGACCAACACCTCCGACCTCGATGAAGCTCCCCAAACGACTGCCGCTTCTAGGCCGGAAATCAAGAAAAATGGCGCGGAATAAACGTCAACCCACAATCTTCTCAAATCTGTGTCTCGTCCTCGTCCACACAGAGATTGCCAACCAACTATCGAATCTTACCCCTACAAGTTATGCAACATTATCTACAACGAATGATATATTCGAGTTATAACAGAGTACTGTATGCAACACTACTTACGAGTAAGACACAATTCTAATGAAGCGTAGATGGGAAAAAATAGGCACGTGACAAGATCTTAAATTGTTTTTCGTTGTGCATAATATTTAATTTAAATTTATTTAATTTTACCCCTTAAAATGGGGGGATTACCTAGAGATTTAAACCATTGTCCGGTATTGCCTCACAAATATTTATTATAAAAAAACGTAGTAGTGGGTACTTATAGCGATACATCCAAAGTAGATTTTAATGAATAATTTGTGTAAAGTTTATTGAGGCAATACATCACCGGGGAGGTCAACGTTAAGCCTAAATTGTAATCAGTGCTCTAGTTTTGTTCTGTCACTAGATTAGTTCGTGGATTAAATAGCGGCAAGACTGTCAACACTACCATTTGCAATCCTGTGATGTAAAGGGGACCGTACACAAACAATTGATTATCAAATAAACTGATTCATGTTTAATGCACGTAACAAAAAAAAATTAAATAAAATAATTTAACGCACAGGTCGTGGTTGAAAACATGTTTTAAAAATAAATTTTGTTTGTTGGTTTTTGCATTTATGTTTTTACCTTGAAGGAAAAATTGTAAAAACAACTTATAAAAATAATTCGACATAATTTCGTTAACAAATTATTATTAGGTTCACCACATTTTTTTTTATATTCTTGAGACCAGTATAAAATAAAAAAACTTGCTACTTTCTTTGTTAAACCTCGTTTAATTTTTTACTCGTCAGTAATTACTTAAGGACGAATATCTATAAATCAGTCATGGTGGACGAACCAACAAAAGTAGCCAATCTATTTAATGATTTTTATATAAATGCACCTAAAAAGATATTAAACAATATAAGTCCCTTTAAAAAGGATTCAATCAGTTTATGTGTAATGTTCCATCACCTTTTTTTTTTTTTAAGAAAATAGTCGCAAAAAGGGTAGACCTATCGTGTGGGCCGCGGAAGGCCCGCCCTGCGACTTTTAGAAGGGGAAGGTATTCTTCTTGTTGTGCCATACCCCCTGGGGGCGTCGGCGACCTCTCTGCAACTATTCATGTGCACGCTCAATCAGTGTTGCATGAATAGAAGGGACCTACAGTTTAATGCCGATTCCGAACGGCTAGTTTAGAGAGGCTATACTAGGCAGAATACATTCGGTGGTTTGCCATTGCCTTCCGAACGGCAGCGGTCGCTTATAATTCGTTGGTTTGACCTGTGAATCGAACCCGGGTTTCTTGGTACAGAGACTGGCGCGCTAGCAACTACACCACGGCCGCTATGGGAAGGTATTATAGAAAGGAAATTATTGTGGACACGCTTTTAAAAAGTTGCAGGTCATAGTTCTCTGGAAAAACTGATTTTGGAAGCTTATTCCATTCCGTAGCAGCCCTGTAAAAGAAGGATTCTTGATGAAGATTGGTCCTTGTAGTGTCAATCTTGGGAGTAAATGGGTGAGACTGATCAGCGTGACGAGTTCTTAGGCCGAATGTGGCCAATGGTGGTACAAGAGTTTTTATTTCTCTGGAGCATCTGCCATGGAAATATCTGTAGAGCAATGACTGGTCTGCAACTTTTTTCTATGTTTTAGAGGGTGAAGGGTATCTGTGAGAGTTAAGCTGTTTATCAAGCGAATGGCTCTTTTCTGAATGGAATCTAGAAGACGAAGAGAATGCCCTGGTGCTGAACCCCAAATGTGCGAGCAATACTTCAGTAGAGGTCGGATTTGAGCCTTGTACGTCGTCAACAGTTGATCAGGAGTAAAAAACTTTCTGGCTTTTCACGGAAAACCTAGCCTCTGGCTTGCCGACTTTGCGATGTTAGCAACATGGTCATGCCGAGACATATTATTGGACACCGTGACTCCCAAAATCGAGATGGAGGGACTTGGTTCAAGGGTATTTCCGGACATTGTGATGGGATGATTTGAGGAAATCGCTTTCTTGGAAAACGTGGCACTTTGTGTTTTTTGGGCGTTGAACTGAACAAGATTGTTGGTTCCCCTCTCGACGATTGCTTTAAGATCTCTATTGATGGAACCTTTGAAGTCCTTTTCTCTTAAGCCATATCAGGATTATTAAAATCAAAAAGTGGGTCCACAATCATCTCCTTTCTATAATCCCTCCTCCTTCTAGTAGCCGCAGTGCGGCCCACACGATAGGTCTACCCGTTTTGCGACTATTTTTAGTAAAAAAAATACCAATTACTTAAAGAGAAACTTTTTTTTTTATTTCCCTATTTATTTGAAATATATAATAATTATTATATTAAGCGAATTTTGTGATAATACAATTCAGTTAACATGCTTGATAGGAATCCAGTGATTACTATCTCTAACAGCTATAATTAATAACTAGATTAATTTGTTTTTTTCATTGGGGATACACTAACACTCGTTGAAACCTATTAATTAGGTCCTATGGATCATAACGCTTAAGTCTACGCTGGGCTGCTGGTTGTACCATGAGGTTATATGTAAGTCTATTTGGATAATATCTTGATTTATTTTTATAGCTCATGGATACGTTTTTCATTTCCGCTTTGACCGATTTCACTTGAAGATCACGGGCTATAACAAAATTTGGCACAAACCATGGAGTATCTACAACAATTCTTAGCAATTTCGATTGGAATTTCGATTGGATCCAGAATTTCAATATTGGAATTGGCTGCTAAACCCCACAGTGGGATTCCGTAGATCCAAATGGGCTTGAGGATTGCTTTGTAGATCAGTACCTTATTTTTTATGGATAATTGAGACTTTCTGCCTATCAGCCAGTATAGATCTCTTAGTTTCAAACCCAATTGTTTGCGCTTGGTAAAAATGTGTTTCCTCCAGGTTAGGCGCTTATTTAGGTGCATGCTTAGATATTTGGCATCGTCCCGTTGTGGTAGAGTTTGATTGTATAGAGTTACTTCTGGACATGTGCCTTTACGGTTCGTGAAAGTTACCTAAACAGACTTCTCACTTCATTTGCATTAACTCGCCATTTCTTTGACCAATTATCTACCTTATTAAGGTGAAGTTGTAGTGTATTTGATGCTGCATTAAACTTAAAAATAAATTTTCGTCCGGACCGGATGAGGTACCTACGATTCTATTAAAGCAAAGTTTATTTAAACTTATCAAACCTCATACATTTGCCACGTCTTTTTTTCGTTCTCTAAAGAGTACTCTGCCAGCGGTCTCTCTACTGGCAAATTATGCCCGAGCTCAGCCGTAGAGGGTAGAAGAAAAAAAATATAAAAGTGAGCCGCGCCACCGACTTAGACGGTTCAAGCCGGAAACCCCTGGGTCTTATAGGCACTAGCAGAGCCACACGATAAACAACTAAGATTATGGTGAACCAAATAAATAAAATTATAGCTAAAATATATTGAATACTTTACTCATACAATAAATCGAAGTACACAGTTCAATAATAAAATTATAACACATATAGTCAAAATTAACAGCTATGGTAAAATTTCTTGCTAAAACAAACCAAAAATTTAGAATTTACAACTTTATAAAATAACCATAACAGAAGTAAGAGTAACAGACTTTTCCAAGTTACCAAAAAAAAGGTAAAACATATATATAAATCAACTCATTAATAACACTAAACCAAACGTTTACATAAGGCTGCTAACTTACTCATGTTTTAACCATTTACATAAAGATTTCCACTGCCAAAACAATAGAGTTTATTTAAAAATATTTTTACAATGGTTGTCCTTTAAAATATCAAGATTGTAGGATATTTTCAAATAAGTAGGAAAAAAATATATTTTTACTTGGACATAAAGAATTATTGAGAAGGTTATTTTAATCCAAGTTATGTTTTGGCATATTATCTAATGCAATAAATAGTTTCCAACAATGTACTATATTAATAAACTAAAACAAAACTTAACCGTGGTGTCAAAATGAGTCACGGCGTTATATATTTAAAAATAATTCACTAATAACTTTTGGGTATACGAATTCACATGTACTATATTAATAAACTAAAACAAAACTTAATCGTGGTGTCAAAATAAGTCACGGCGTTATATATTTAAAAATAAATCACTTATAACCTTTGGGTATACGACTTCGCTACTCCTGGGGCCTGCTCCTGTGGCCTACTCCTGTGGCCTACTCCTGTGGCCTATTTCTGTGGCCGGTTTGAATTATGGAACTGCACCTACTACTTAACAATGGCTTCCCTTTATCAGATCCCGCATGCGGACATTTTAACTCGACACCAAAATCCAAAATATCAACGACAAAGGTAAGATAGAATGGTCAAGTTAAAAATTAAATGGTTTTTCTTCAAAATCCAATTAAGATGGCCCAAATACAGCCAGATATGAAAGGAAAAACCGTAGAGGTTCTGCTCACGTGTTAATATCAAATCGTTCCAAAAACTCTCACCCGACTTCCACGACTCTCACCCAATGACTGACACTCCTAGGCCGGAAATCAAGAAATGACACGGAATAAACGTCAACCCACAATCTTCTCCAGTCCGTGCTCCATAATCGCCTCGTCCGTGCTGTTAGCCAGCCCCATCCATTAATAATCGAATCCTATCACTACTAGGTATGCAACACTATTTACAACGAATGATATATTTAAGTTACAACAAAATACGGTATGCAACCCTACTTACGAGTAACTAAGGAATACGAAACTATCAGAAGAGACCTAATTAATAATAGAACTGTAGAAGGAAAAAATAGGCACGTGACACATTTTTGGTAAATTTATCATTTTCTACGGGAACTTTTTCCAGATATGTTAAAATGTGGTAAAATTCGGCCTATTGATAAATAAAAATTGTCGACACTCTCTTGAAAATGATAGGCCTGTATCAATACCATCACCTTTTTCTAAGTTATTTAAGTATTGCTTCTTGAATAGATTGATGTTATTTTGTCAAAAAAACGAATCTATTTTCCAAAAATCAACGTGGTTACACGAACAACAGATCCACAAATTGTGATGTATATTGTGATGTATTTTCCTGTTACGAAAAAATAAAAGAGGCGAACGCCCTGTGAGTATTTTTTGTGATCTCAGCAGGGCATTTGACTGCTTCAATCATGATATACTAGTGGGAAAGCTGTATACCTATATTATACGAGGTTAATTACTAGCCTGAATACAATCTTTTTTGTTTAAACGAACACAATTTGTAGCGGTAAACAAGCAATACTTACAGCAAGCTAAAATAGATAAAAGTGATCCTTAGGGTTTTATACTAGGACCAGTTTTATTTTTAATTTATATTAATGACCTGGATCAACTTTTGAAACCCGCATTTTGAGTGTCTTGTGATGTAGAGATCTGAAGTAAACTCTAAGAATCCGACTTCTCGGATGTTATGTCTTTTCCACCCTGCTGAATAAAAACAACACTATTATTATAAATATTTTAATAAAAAAAAACTTTCATTCTTCGCTTTTAATGTGAAGAATGAAAGTGTTTCGGTGTTTCAATAATAAATGCTGCATAATTTGACATGCATAGTGCGCATGTTTGTGATAGCCTGTTTTACAATAATACGTTGTGAAAAAAAAGCTATGTTAAGATAGCCTTTTTAGCTATTTCAGCATAATAACTCACAGCGCGAATAGTCAAACTGAAGTGAAATCAAGGATTCAGCAGGCTCGATCAGCATTTAAAAACATGAGTAGTGTCTTGTGCTGTAGAGATCTGAAGTTAACTCTAAGAATCCGACTTCTCGGATGTTATGTCTTCTCCACCCTGCTGTACGGTATGAAAGCCTGAACTTTAAACAAGTACGAAGACCTCAGAAGATGGTTTGGGTGCACTTCCATTTAACAATGTTAGCTATGTGGATCGCCAACCTTCGAAACAAAAGGGCGTCATAAGAAGAAGAATTTGGTACACTATAAACAAGTACAAAGATAGACGACTTTAATCCTTTGAGATGTGGGCTTACAGGAAAATATTAAAAGTTTCATTGACGGGAAAAGTATCCAACTTGGTAATATTTCAACGTCTGAATAAATCCACCGAAATTCATACCACCATTAAAAGAAGGAAACTGCAATATTTCGGGCATTTTATGAGAGGCGAAAAATACTGATTACTGCAAAACATCATGCAGGGAAAAAATTATGGTAAAAGAAAGCCGGGCCGCAGAAAAGTATCATATCTCAAGAATCTACGTGACTGGCATGAACTCAACTCAAGCTCTCTGTTCAGAATTGCCGTCGACAGAGTAAGGATAGCCTTGTTGGTGACCAACGTTTTGGAAGGATATGGTACTTAGGAAGAAGAAGAAGGGTATTCACTCCCAACGCTTACCTAAAACTTTCTTATAGGCATATACTCAAATGTGTGTTTTAATGTGGATGAACTCCGAAGATCTATAAATGCTTTGTAATCCAGAACGTTTAGCATCGCAGGTTAATTTCTAATGATAGGTAAATGCCAAAAATAAAAAAAAATCGTAGAACCCTAGTGACTTCTCCACGAAACCCTTAGGTTTCGCGGAATCCACTTTAGGAGTCGCTGCTCTAAAGTAATATTTATGTCAAATAATAATTATTAAATCGGGACAATAGAACCCGGTTTCGTGTAAGGGAACCTATAACCCGACTCGTCATACAAAAATTCTTCAATAGGGATTAAATGATTCATGAGCGAAGTAATCACATCGCCCGTGAATGCGTCGGGAACGAAACGTGTCAAAACAGGCTAAACTCTGCTTGTTGTTTGTTTGTGTATGTGCCCCATTTATATTTAATCTTTTTTTTGTGACGACCTATCGACTGAACGGTTAAAGGGTCAAATAGCTATTTGTTGGTGCTCGTGAATATAAAATGTTACTTTTTGTATATTGATGTACTCGCTCGAGCTACTGAACATTTCATGCCAAAAATAAGTTTTTGTTTTACGCAGTTTTTCTTCTTACGAATTTATTCACAAGTACAAAATGAAAATTTGTAAATTAATAAATAAAGTTATCAATTTTTATGATACATGTTTAAATTCATGATGAAATTAAGAGTAATTGATGTAACAAATCATTTAATATACTTCGTTCGCTTGGGGTGTACAGCACGTTTACAAGTAAATTAATTTTAACAGAGTTACGTTAAATTAAAGTACACTCATATAAATAAACCTATTTACAGTGCTCTCATTTTAAAACCATCCAGTTTAAATAATTTTTATTTATGGTAAATAAAAAAAACTCGTCGAATTTTAAATCAACGGGGTTCTTCTCCCATTTACAAGTGGTACTACTTTAACATCCCACACCCTTTATTTAAAATGTTAAATAGCAAACCCCTACCTTGTAATACATTAAATGAAAACCCAAGAAAAAGGCAAATTATGTGAACTAATATAAGACCAAAACAAAAACGACCCGGTTTTTTTAATAAACATAATTGTACCTACAATTATTAGAAAATGATATTGATGCAATTATTACTCAGTTACTAGTAAACAAGCTGAGAAACAAGGTGCGATTTTCAAAACATTGAATTTGCAGAAGGGGCAAGAGCCGGCAAGATCTACAGATCTTCAGATCCAACACTATTTTACTTTTTTCTGTCGTGCTTTTAAAAAATATTAGTTAACAAAATTCCTACTAAAAATATTTAAAAATTAAAGCTTAAAATAACTAAAGAATTTAGACAAATTACTAGCGAAACTTTGCAAAGAGTTCAAATAGAATTTGAAAATGGGTTATAATATTACAAAATAACCGAGCACACTTTAAACAGTTGTTTTTTTACTGAAAATAGTCGCAAAAATGGTAGACCTATTGTGTGGTCCGCGGACGGCCCGCTTTGCGACTATAAGAAGGGGAAGGGATTATACAAAGGAAATTGTTGTGGACTCACTTTTTAAAAAGTTGCAGTACATAGTTCTCTGGAAAAACTAATTTTGAAAGCCTGTTTGATCCCTCAGCAGCCCTGTAAAAGAAGGATTCCTAATGAAGATTGGTCCTTGAAGTGTCAATCTTGAGAGTAAATGGGTGAGACTGATCAGCGAGCCGAGTTCTTCGGCCGAATATGGCCAGTGGTGGTATAAGAGTTTTTATTTTTTGTGGAGCATTTGTCATGGAAATATCTGTAGAGTAATGTCTGGTCTGCAACTCTTTTTCTATGTTCTAGTAGATAAAAGGTATCTGTGGAAGTTGAGCTGTTTATCAACCGAATGGCCCTTTTCTAAATGGAATCTAAAAGATGAAGAGAATGCCTTGGTGCTGAACCCCAAATGTGCGAGAAATACTCCAGTAGAGGTTGGATTTGAGCCTTGTACGGTTTTAACAAATGATCAGGAGTAAAAAACTTTCTAGCTTTTCACACAAAAAACCAGCCTCTGGCTTACTGACTTGCAATGTTAGCAACACGGTCATGCCAAGACATATTATTAGACACCTTGACTCCAAAAATCGAGATAGAGGGACTTGATTCAAAGGTATTTTTGGACATTGTGATGGAATGATTTGAGAAGTTTACTTTCTTGATAAGAGTGACGCATTGTGTTTTCTGGGCGTGAAGCTGAACAAGATTGTTGGTTTCCAACTTGACAATTGCTTCAAGATCTCTATTAATAAAGTCAACCTATTCCTAATCAATTTGTATAATTTACCAAAAGTGATCGATAGGATGTGAAAGTTAAGACAAGTGTGCTGTCGTCTGCGAAAGTGTTAATAG
Organism: Agelastica alni; assembly: GCA_950111635.1. NCBI lineage: Eukaryota > Metazoa > Arthropoda > Insecta > Coleoptera > Chrysomelidae > Agelastica > Agelastica alni. Next base: position 23,909,901 of record OX467715.1, read on the forward strand.
GGTTTGTTGTGGTTTTTAAGAGGTCGTTGATGTGTAAAAGAAATAAGGTGGGGGACAGGATAAAACCCTGGGGGACCCCGGCATTGGTTTTAAACGCATCAGAAGAAATACCGTCAACTGCCACATGTAAGAAGCCATCCTACATGAAGCTTATAAGCCATTGGCGCAATGACCTTGAAAGATACGGCTGTCGTGCCGTCGGACCTCTCGAGTGGTGATTATGAAGAAGTTGTGAAATTCTTATTTGTGGCCTTAGCAAAAAACCAAAAGGACTTTGATCCATGAGGGGTATTAACAAGCTTATTGCATATTCTCGTGTCGTAGGATTCTTTGGCAAGATCGATCGTTCTTTTTCAGGCGTTCCTCGCGTGGACAAAGGCTTCTCGGTGAGCAATTGTCGGGAATTCGCACCAGAGTCAATATGCTTGATTTACTGTAAGCTTATTTTAGTTTCTAATTTATGTATTTTTTTTTGTAACAATAGTCTTCCTGCAATAACTAAAATAAGTTATTTAAGTGTCTTATTTTATTGTAATAAATATAACCTACTACTTTTGGGCCTAAATTATTATATGATAAGAGTCAAATAATAGCTATATTTTATAAGATAAGAAACTGTTTAAAAATATCAATATCCTAACTTGATAATATCAAGAAAAAAGGAGTGTTTCCTTGTAAGTACTTTTGTTTTTAAATATTCATTTATTTATTTTAAATATTCGCGATAAATAATCAGGTTATTAACTACACCACTCTTATTTGATTTTTTCCTTCTTTGGTGACATATGGTGCCGTTACCAGTCAGTATGAAAATGTTAGCGACCGTGTGTACGTCTGGCTGATTAGGAAAGAGATTACGACGTATGCAAGAGATCAACTAATTTCTCTTGTGTTTATTTTTACCACAACGACTCTGAAAATAAAATAAATATTCTATGACTTAAAAAACATAACATTAACTTTTATAAAATAGGCACCTTGTTGTGCTTAATAAAAGCCAAATTTGTAAAACATGGAATTTTGTGAAACCATGATGGAAAAGCAAAATTAAAGTATTGTTTTCTTACAAAACATTATTTACATACAAGTCATCGTTTTCTTTACATAGGAAACACAATATATTGTTGTACGATATTGGTCTCGAAAAAATTAGTATCGGAGTATGTCTGTACGTACTTAATACCCTCAAAAACCTAATGTTTGAAAGGAAATTTTAAGGGACTATATAATAGATCCCTTTTTATCATTGGTAACCTAAACGCTGTTAAATATTTACAACTTCTGCAAGATTAAATTATTCCGACAGCTCAGCTACTTTTTATTTATTTTGGGAAAATTTGGTTTCGAGTCACGATGCTCGAGCAGTAACACAATTTCTCCAAACGATGTTTCCTGATCGTTTAATATCTACACTTAGTACAATCACGTGGACTCCCAGATCATTAGATTTATCACCAAACGATTTTTTTTGTTTGGGAAAATCTGAAAAAATTCGCTTACCGACAAGAATTTAAAAGAGCTAGAAATCTTAACGGATTGGGAAAGAAAATTACACCAACATTACACCAAATCCATATGAGACCATCTCTGTTTCACAGATTGGTCTAATGTTTGGCACAACAAGGTAGTATATTTAAACCTGTATTACATTGGAGATGTAATTGTTTTTTAAAATATAAATTTTGAGTTTATTTTTAAGTAGTAAATGTTATGTTTTTTTATTTGTAAAATATATAATGTTGGATTATATTGAAACAGCACAAATGTTTTTGGCCGAAATAAACAAGATATGTTTCTCTGAAATAAACAAAGAACTCTTTTTCTTTTTCACTTAACGATGACTTCGCATTGCTTTTCTTCTTTTTCGCATGACTAGTAGTCTTCTTCTTCTTCTTTTTTAATTAGATCTGTCAATCTGTTAATTGGGTCGCCTTAGCATCTCTTGGGATATCGATGACTAGTAGTGAACTATGTTAACAACCCAAACTTTAAGGAAGTAAACTTTCTTCCATTTTTTTTAAAGCGGTTGTGGTAAAAATAAACACAATTTTAAAAGTTTTTCCCTATTTTTTTACCAGATTTCTGCATAAAAAATGTTTAATAATGTTACAATTATCTTTATAATAAATGTAATTTTATGCATGTTTTTTTGCATAATGTTTTACTTGTATTGTGTATCTTTACTAAACTTGGTCATTTTGTTAATAAAATAATTTTTATTGTACAGGGTGATTCAAAACGCATATTTAAAGATTTCTCAACTTTCTTAAATGGATCATCCTGTATTTTATAACGTTGATAGACAGAACTTTTACTGTCCTTTAAGTTTCGTAAACAAGTCCCTATACCTAAATCAAAATGTAATTGAGATATTCCGGGTGATTCTTTTGGAGTTTCAATTAGACGTTTTAGAGAAACTTGACAAATTTTAAAACTGTGAAGTTAACTATAAGTTAACTATAATTTGCTTTTTTTAAATAGTTAAATATCTCAATAACGGTTTAATTTAGGTATAGGAAGTTTAAACGAAACTTAAAGAGCAGTACAAGTTCTGTCTAATAACGTTATAAAATACAGTGTGATCCATTTAAGAAAGTTGAAAAATCTTTAAAGTAAAAATACACAATACTAGAAAAACATAATGCAAAAAAAATGTATAAATTAACATTTATTATAATGATACAGGGTGTCAAATCGGACACTTTTTCGTGATAAAAATGGTCATTTCTCGTAAAACACTCAGTGTAAGGTAGCAAAACCCCATGTAAAGCTTTATCTAAATACGTAATAATATAGAGGGTGTTATGTTTAAAATAAGCAAGTTATAGTCAATTTCCGGTATAACCGGAAGTAGTTGAAGGCTCTCTAAATATTTTAGATTAATTCGGCATATCCGAAAACCTCAAACCGCAAATTTTCAGATTTTAATTAGGTCAGGTTTCTTTAAAACGTCTTATTGGAACTCGAAAAGAATCACCCTGTATGTTAATTTTTTAATTGTTCTAGGCGACAATATTTAATTCACGAAACACTTTATTTGTGAAAGTTTACTATTTCATACACCAATTCAAATATAAACAAATATACATGTAAGCAAAAATGTTTCGCTTTTTTTAACCTACTTTTTCCCGTCATATGAAACAACATACTGCAAATATTATTTTTCACGGAAAAAAATGTAGCAATATCGGCCAAGACAAAAGATAATATTTTCATTGTAAGTGACTTACAGTTTTAATAAACAAACCATAAATAAAACTTGTAATAAATAATGGGTAAAAAAATAGGAGAAACATGGGAGTTTGTTTCCCATCTCGCTGGGAGTTTTCCAGAGTATTATTTGTCAAAGGTTCAAACCGTAACGGCTTAGAAATTTAATAGTGACATTCATCACTGAAACATTAGCTTTTCTGTGTAAAATATTGTCTTGGTACACAAGAAGAAGCAAATAAGCCGTAAATATGTCTCTTATGAAATATAAAGACGTTAATTTTTAAATTATTATTAGCGCGTCACTAATAACGAAAAATTATGTCAAGCTTACTTTTTAATGAAAAAAAGCAAAATATAAAAATCAAAGAAGAATGCGTATAATCATTTACGTGGATTATAAATTAAAAGAAACATAACGAATAAAATTGTAACATAAAACAAAAATACTGTTACGAATTTTTGTTCTTCAGTGGGTTCGGCGATTTAATACTCTCGATACAGTAACATAACAATGTATATTTCAATACAATAAATTCTACTTTTATAAATAACTTAGATATTTACTTAGACATACAATTTTAACAACTTTTTATAACTATTTACATTTTATTAAATTATAAACACTTTAAAAACTAATATTGACTCTCCTCACGACCACCGTCCTTTTTATACCTGTAAATCATACTTCCACTTTATTCGCGAAGGCGACAGACCCCTTTTCGAAACAGCAAGAATTTACTAGACACCTCGTCAAGAATTTGCGGGAGGTTTCCTTTTGTTATCCGCGCCGACAATCTCCCAATCGTGGCCGACGCACTGTCGCGACAGAATGGGACAACAGAGACGTACTTAAAAAATCGTAATAATACAAACACAATATTGTTATGTTATTTTCTTCATGGGTTTGTTAATTCTAAACTCTTAGTACAATACCTAAACAATCTTTATTCCAATATTTTTACAGAATAAATTTTACTTTACAAATCACTTAGATATTCACTTTATAATTACTTTAAATACTTGACTTCGAACTAATTAAATTTCAAAACTTCTTTGCGACTGCTGTCTTTTTATATTTGCAAATCATAGTTCTAGAAGAATCATCATCAGTCTAAACTGTTGGACCTTTTTCTAGAGAATGCCCTAACAATCCTTTTACAATTTTGGAACCATTAAACGCGGTATTCTAGAAATTGACGGTCCTTTCTTTTGTTACAATCGCCGCACTGGCATAATAAAGCAGTCTTCTAATTGTGATCGATTCGCTGGCGCCGACAGACAAAAGGTCCGGCTTGTAACTATATTTTAAATTTTATATGTAAAGTTAATAAATTTACAATTATACGAAGTAATATATTAAAGCTTTATACAGCAAGCAATACCTCAAAAGACAAAACACACAAAACACACCTCTATGCAAAGCTAGACGTGCTTTTTTGACACATTCTGGCTGTTCATAAAGCTATGCAGTGTCCCATTCATTTGTTTTCCTGCCAACACCCTTCGCTCAATGTTACTGTTACTGTTACTTTACATCTTTCGTAAACTTTTGACCCAAGTACACAAATTCATTAGAACTTAACAGTTTGTCATGTTTTCCTTTTTTTCAAAAACCATTATTTCGTTTTGCTTACATTTATTTTTATACCTTTGATTTTCAGGGCATCATGTTTAAAATTAACCATCGCCTGCAACTCCTCTTCAGATGACTCTAATATGACTTGATCATCGGCGTAAAGAAGGCATTTGACGATAGAATCATTCAATTTTAATCCATACGCACTATCTTTCACATCTTATAAACAATCGTCTATGTATAAGTTAAACAGCCATGGCGAAGCCACACATTTCTATCTTACACCCTTTTTGAAGTTAAACCATTCCGTGCAAGCTTCGTTTATCCTGACACAAGCAGTGAAAACCTCTTACAGTGATTTCAGTGCTCGTATTAAACTACCGTTCACCCCATACATAGACAATGTCGACCACAATTTATTCCTCACCACTCTGTCATGGGCCTTTTTCAAGTTTATAAAAGCGCAATAGACCTTCTGACTTCTAGTCAAAAAAATTTTGACTATACCTTGTAATGAAAAGACTTGATCCATACATCTTCTTCCTCTTCTTAATCCTGCTTGCGTATCCCATATCATATTCTTAGTTTCATTTGTTACTCTTTAATCAATATCTTTGCATACAGTTTGCCGACTATGCTGAGTAAACCAATACCACGGTAGTTCTTACAGTCCTGCTGCGAACCTTTTTCCTTGTAAAGCGACATGATAACGGCCTATATAATGGATATAAACTACATTTAAAATATATTTCTTTAAATTTGCAAATGTGTGTATTTAATGTTGTAAAAAGATTGTTTAATCAATTTTATTTATTACAAAAATATTTTCTTTTAGCTATAAATAAAAAAATGAGCTGCGTTTTTTTCACCAAAAATAAAAAAAATACAGCTTTATTGCAGCTTTCGCGAATGTGAACATCTGAAAATGTTGTTGTCAATCATCTGTCTACCACCTTACATTTGAATTAAATCTTCATTCGTTTGGTAAACGTTTATATTTACACATTTTGAGTTTATTTGTTTTGAAATATCTATAAAATTTAAATTTTGTTAACAGCAAATACAAATACTTCAATGATTTATTTTAATAAAGTATTGAAAATTAAGGACATAAATATGCTTACTATCATTAAATAGTTCTTTATTAATATTTTTTTAATTTGTTAGCGTTGACTATAAGAATAACAAAAATAATAAAAAGTCAACAATAAAAATTGGGGTAAATAACTTACATAACTAACTTACATATCTAATTTGGCAGCATATGGAAAACTTTTTTATTAATAATTTTACGAAAAATTGTTATTTGTTAAAAAAATTCTGCATGGTGTAAAACTTAAAAAGCAAACATCGGATATTAAATTTTCCAGTGGTTTACAAGATCTGTCAAAAAATATGAACTTTACCAAGCTGTGTATTTAAAATTATAAACTAATTTTTAATAAACAGGTATCTAATTATTCAATAAAAATTAGATTTACTTCTCCTGATGTCTTTCTTAAATGATAAATTAAAATAAAAGATACATGACTAAATAGATTATTTTACAATTATTAGTTTACATACTCTACTGTAATGAAATAACTTAAACATACATACATACATATAATCACGCCTTTTCCCGTAGGGGTGAGCAAAGACCACTTCCTTTCACTTGCTACGGTTCTTAAACACATCTTTTGCTTCCTCTACTTTCATCAGTGCTCTCATACATGCTCGTCGATTGTTGGTATTCTTGACCAGCGCTTTCATTGTCCCCATACCACTCCTAAAACCGAACTATCTCTGCTTCGCATTTTCCAAATAGCCTGTTATGTAAAAATTTTAATAGTACCTTAAGCGCATGGCTCATAAGACCTATTAGTTCAAAGTATTCGCATCTGTGGGAGTGTTGTTGTTTTGGTAAGGTGTTTTGGCGGTGCTATGATGTAAAAGTCCTCAACATTATCTGCCCTGTATAGGGTTACACTTATGAGAGCAACCTATACAAATGGCGCATAAATAAATATATTTGAAATAAATACTGTGTAATTCATACTACAGAACAAATAAAAAATATAAAATTACATTATATGATAGTTTTTAAGCATAAAGGTTACGATTATGCTGTTTCCAAAATTTAGAGGTCATCCCCATAGCAAGCAACTTCTCCTCAGATATTGCTAATATATCCCGATCATTGGCGTAAGAAAGGCATTTGAAGATCTTAATCCATATGCACTTTCTTGATTTGTAATTATCCTTTTGATGTTAATAATAAAGAATTTTTTCTAAAGTTTGGTAGTGGGAAATAAATAATGTTAATTTAAAGGCGAATAATTTATGGTAATGACAGCAAAAACGGTCCAAGCAACTAATTTCTGTGTAAATTATACAAAAAACCAACTCGGTTATTTTTTATTATTTATCTGATCAATATTTTTTACCATTTGTTTTACTAAGAATAAAAACATTAAAAGGCTGTTAGTTTTTTTAAAGTTTCTGACAGTTAGATTTTTTTCTGGCACTTTTCATGTTAATTATCCAATTTTTAATTGAGATTTTCTCGGGTTAGAGGAGGTCAACCAACTTAAAAATTTATGGGAAATTTTATTAGCATGACCTTAATAATTTTACAAAAATTAAGAATTTTTTGACAGTATACCTACACCACGACAAATATTTTAAAGTACCACAGCCTTGGGTAAATTGGTTGCAAATGCATATATAATATCCATATACTATTTTAAATCAAAGTTTGTGCCATTTAAGCCTTTCTGGTAATCAAACACGATTTGTGAACGAAAAAACATGTTCATAGATGTCAAATTTAAAAAAAATCGCCCCTCAGCTATTATATTTAATTTTAAATATAGAAATAAAAGTCCAAAAATTTATCAAAATTGTTTTAACTGAATATTAAAATTTTTACCTATTTGATTGCTTTTTTACGTAGTTTAAAAAAAAATCTTAACATAATGTTAACATTATAAGAAATGAAAAATTTTTTTTTGTACTTTTAAATAGAAAAAAATTAAATAAAATAAACAATTAATTTAGTTATTTTTTTTATAATTAATTTTTTTTTATAAATCCGCCGTGAAATAGACAACCTTGACAAAAAAATTCATTTGAAAATGCTCAGTTTTTGTTATATTTATACATATATGTACTTAAACTTATATATACACTTACATAAAAAAATTTAATTCGTGTAATAGATGAATATAGTATTTTTTTTCCATTTTTTTCTATTAATTTTAAATTTTTTTTTTATTTATTATATTTCTAAATTATTTTTTCGTCACACATCTTATTATGTGTGTATATAATGAATAAAAAACATTTATATTATTACTAAACATTATACAGTTTAAATTGGCTGGCAGAGTAGGTTTATATTTATATAATTCATCGAAAAGACTTAAAAATCTTGTGCACTAGGGTACCCACTTCGCTTTTCGAAGATACGAGGGCGGTTTGATAAGTCAGTGACTTTTTGAATAAAACAAATTTTTTTCCGCAAATAAACATTTTATTTTTCTACATAATCACCTTTTTGCTCGATACATTTAGTCCAGCGTTTTTCTAATTTTTTTATTCCCTCCAAATAATAGGTTTTTTCAAAGCTCTCAAAATACGCGTTTGTTTCGGTAATGACTTCTTCATTCGACTCAAATCTCTTACCGCCCAGCCATTTCTTTAGGTTTGGAAACAAAAAATAGTCGCAGGGGGCTAATTCTGGAGAATATGCTGGATGGGGTAGCAGTTCGTATCCCAATTCGTGGATTTTGGCCATCGTGACTAGACAAGTGTGCACACGTGCATTGTCTTGATGGAACAGCACTTTCTTCTTTGCCAAATGCGGCCGTTTTTGCTTCAAATCAACGTCGAATCTGTTTAAAAGCTTTGAATAATATTCGCCGGTGATCGTTTTACCTTTCTTGAGGTAATCGATGTAAATGACACCACGTACATCCCAAAAAACTGTGGCCATGACCATGTTGGCTGACAGACTCTGTTTCGCCTTCTTTGGTCCACGTTCACCCCGAGCAACCCACTGTTTCGATTGTTCCTTGGTCTCTGGCGTGTTGTGATGGATCCATGTTTCATCCACAGTAACAAAACGGCGCAAAAATTCGTCCGGATTACGGCTGAACATCGCTTAACACTCTTTTGAAGTGGTCACACGATTACGCTTATGGTCGAGAGTGAGCAATCGCGGCACCCATCTCGCAGAGAGTTTTTTCATGTCCAAATATTCGTGTAAAATATGATGTACCCGTTCAGTTGAAATACCTACAGCATAAGCCAACTCACGCACTTTCATTCTCCGATCATCCAATATCATTTCATGGATTTTATCGACGATTTCCGGCGTGATCACTTCTTTTGGGCGACCTGGACGTACGGCGTCACTAGTGCTGGTACGCGACCACAACGGAACTCTGTAAACCACTTCTTACCCATTGAAATTGATAGTGCCGAGTCCCCGGAGTATTTATCAAGTCTTTCCTTAGTTTCAGTGATGGATTTTTTACATAAAAAGTAATGCTTAATCAGCACACGAAATTCACTTTTTTCCATTTTCATAAAAATTCACGAGGTTGTCTGCTTTGAACGGCTATCAAACACCAACTGCACGACGTAGCTTGCTCAAAATTAGAAAGTTGCCCACTGATAGATTATAGTTGACGGCTGCACTGTTGCATTTGGAGTAACTGCGCGGGAAATACAAAAAGTCACTGACTTATCAAACTGCACTCGTATAATGAACTTTACTTTCAAGTAATTACCTCAACTACTCAAATAAATCTACATGTCTACACATTTTTTATTATACTTTATATTTCAAAATCCTAATTCAAACTTTTTTTAAAAAAAGTAATAGTTAGAGTTATCGAAAATCGATTTAAATAAGATTTTATTGTTTTATTGTCTTGTTCTAAAATTTATTAAAACATGTACTTAATGCTTCAAGGCATTATCCTAATTTAATAAAAATAAATCGATTAATATTTCCATGCAAGCAGTTGTGTAAAAATATCGACTATCGTGTTATTCGGACAGAAAGGTTTGTTATTGATGGGTCACGATCCACCAAAAGGTAGAGTTATAAACATCACAAAAGTTCAACAAAATGTAAAAAGGGCAATCCTGGGTAATTTATAATTCACGATTTTATTTTTAGTATTTTTTGAGCCGGTTTCTTTTAAAACGTACTAAATTTTTTTTAAAAATCAATACGAAACCATAAGTCAGTTCAATCCTAAATTAATAAGGCCTTTAAATAACGAATACAAATTTCGTTACGTACGTACATTCATTTTCGAATATTAAGTATGTATACAGTGCGCTCATAAAGTAACGCATAAATTCATTATATGCCACAATACAATCCTGTGGTTGGGCCATTGGTATCGGCACCAATATCACCTAGATCTTCTGATCCTCTGTGACTACCGCTGTGTCTTCAGTGCATTAGAATTCTAGTCCGCTAATTATGGCGAATCGTAGGATTTATGTTGGCCCTGTCTCATTTAGTTCGCTTGGATCCATTATCATACTAATCCAGGTTTAATACCTGTACACCGCTAGTTCCGGGCAGTGACACAGAATGTGTATATTGCTCTCTTCCTCTTTCCCGCATAGTCGATAGTTTTTCTCAGCCACCAGCTTAAGTTTAAAGAGGTGCGCTCTTAGTGCGATGTGTCCTGTGAGCGTGCTGCTTAGCCTACTCCGGTCCATCGTCCAGAGTGCGTTAACCCTCTTCTAAAAAGCTTTTTTTATCAGCTGTCTTGATGTTCTGCTGCCAGTATTTGCATTCCACTGAGCAATATGATCTTGTTCAAGGATTAATTTCAGTAAATGATTTGATTTGGTAATCGGCAAACCGACCAACTGGCTTCTTGGTTTTACCAGGGTCCCATTTCTTTGGCTACCTCGTTGCCATTTATCCCTTTGTACCTAGGAACCCATGTAAGAGTGACTTTGTTTACCGTCGCTAACTCAAAGAGGGCCTGCATGAAGTCCCACACCACCGATGATGTTGTGGTGTAACTCACGATTGCCCCAATGGCCGTGCGACTGTAAGTGAGAATATTAATTTTATTGTTGGTCACTCTGTTATCAGTCAGGTGCGTAGCGCACCGAAGTATGGCAAAGACCTCAGCCTGAAAGATTTAGGCGTATTTCCTGAGGGGTATTTTTGTTTTGTAGTTTTTGCCTAACAAGCTCTTTTTTGAATTCTTGTCCCATTTTATTGTGAAGGGGTGTATGCTTTTCCTGTTGTTGCAGGATGCTCCAAACATACGTGCCCCGTAGCGACCCTGGTACCCTGATCCATTAGTGTACCATTGTTTCACTCCTGGGCTAGTCAATGGTGTTTTCATTAACCAGTCTTTTTTGGTTGGTATTTTTGTTTTATAGTTTTTGCAAACGAAGCAAACGAAATCGAACAACAAGCAGGGTTTCGGTTTCGGAAATAGAACAACGGATATTAAAAGGGAGGAAAGTTATAGGATGCCTAAACTCGCTGTTGTGGGCAAAAAATATATCTAGGGAAAAAAAACATATGATATATAATACTATCTTTCAAAGTACTGTTCTATATGGCTGTGAAACGTGGCAACTTAATAAAACATTAAAACGCCGATTGCTAGCCCTGGAGATGGATTTCTGGCGAAGATCTGCTGGCATATCACGTCTCGATAGGGTTACAAATGACCGAATTCGGCAAATTGTAAAGACCGACACAACTATAATGGATGAAATCCAAAGAAGACAACTTATATGGTACGGCCATGTTGAACGTATGACAGATGAAAGGCCACCCAAACTAGTGCTTAAATGGACCCCAACAGAACGAAGGAAAAGAGGTAGACCAAAACCAACATAGATAGGGGGCATTCAGAAAGCGATGTCCGAAAGAAATCTAGCTCCAGGAGATTGGACTGACCGAAGAGGCTGGCAACTGGGAACCGGAAGGCGAAAGACGCTATAAACCGGATTAATAATAAATAATAGTTTTTGCCTAACAAGGTCTTTTTTGAATTCTTGTCCCAATTTATTGTGAAGGGGTGTATGCTTTTCCTGTTGTTGCAGGATGCTCCAAACACACCTGCCCCGTAGCGTCCCTGGTACCCTGATCCATTAGTGTACCTTTGTTTCACTCCTGAGCTAGTCAATGGTGTTTTCATCAACCAGTCTTCTCTGGTTGGTATTTTTGTTTTATAGTTTTTGCCTAACAAACTCTTTTTTGAATTCTTGTCCCATTGTGAAGGGGTATTAGGGGAGGGCCTCGATCTTGGTGTGGCCAATTTTCATTGCAGGCTTTTTTAGATAAAACTGGTAGCAACGAACCTCTATTGTTCTATTTTGCAATAAATTAAGCGTGTACATTTAATATGATTGCATCTACATCTAAAACTCTCTCTAGTCGTTTACATCATATCCTGAAGTGTTGCGACCTTATGTTTGTGCTTTCTTGTAGTGGTTTCCCTGTGAAGTGCTTCACTTGGTCCAACTAGCGTTTGGGCAAGCATCCCCGAGGTCTCACTCCTTCGACTTTTTCTTGGATTACCTGTTTTTCAAGATTGTCATCCCTTTTTCTGCTCACATGTCCAAAATATTTGAGAATTCTTCGCCTTACTATGGTTGACAGTCTATCCTTAAGTTTTAGCTTTTTTAATATTGACGTATTTGTTCTATAAGCAGTCTAAGAAATTCTTAAGAGCCGTCTCCAAACCCACATTTCAAAACTTTTCAGTTTAGCAGTGTCGGAAGTTTTTAAGGTCCATGCCTCAACTCCATAAAGCGCAATCGGGAATACAAGAGTTTCGACAAGTCTACGTTTTGTCGTTAGAGTTATATGCTTGTCTTTCCAAATTTTATTCAACTTAGTCATGGCAGTTTTGGCAAGAGCTATTATTTTTTTAATCTCTATGGATTTCATCCTTATTTATATGGGCTCCCAGATAAATCATTTCATCCACAATTTGTTTTTTGGCGATTTAGTTTCAAGCCAAAGTTTGCACTTTCTTTTTCTACTCTCTCAATGAGTTCAGACATTTCTGTTCGTCCACTGTTCATGTAGTTGTATATTTTCGGGAACTTTATCTGTCAAAGACAAAAACTAAAAACTACGAAAAACGGCTGATATTATTGTCGAATACGTAGTTTTTTATTTTAATAATAACATTCCCAATTATGTTAACACCCATACAAAAGGGGTGGAAAGGGGATGAAATATAAAGACTATTAAAAAGCCGATTTGGTGTCGAATTTATAGTTTTAGGAGTCGCTAAGTATATTCCGAAAACAGGCAAGCTAACGTTGGGACAGGACAACGTCCGCCGGGTTCTGCTAGTAATTTTATATTTCAATAAAGTGTAACACTAACAGTGACATGACTGGCATTTTTTTATCATACCTCATTACAACAATGGCGTATTCATTATATTGATATAAGAACATTTCAAACAAGAGATTTTTACTATCCTTGAGAAAATATAAAAAAAATACTAAAATATTCTTATATTCCACTCGAAATGTGAAAAATAATTAGCAATTAAATTCCTTTGTGTTTAAAAAACGATGGCAGCATTGTTTTCTAAAACATGAATATTAAAATTGTCGAGGGCTTGCAACTCCAAACCTTTTTAATACTATTACAATAGTATGCTGAATTATAAAATAATGGTCCTGGAATTTCATGAATAAATAAATTTAAATTATGGTCTTTATCTATTAAAATGGCCGGTAAAAATCCATTTTATTCACCAGTCAATCAACAAACAAATTATGACACTAAAAATGTGGTTGAATTAGTTACACCAGAAACAAATTCCGCTTTTAATAGAATCGACATCACGACCTAAAATGATAAACTAGACAAATGTTTTAAAAGTGGTCACCCCACCATCATCATTCAATATAATAAATAAAATTATTGACCCAGAAACAGGGGCCTCTACATGAGCATTTGGTAGCCATAAATGTAAAAAAAAATATAGGAATTTTTACAAAAAATACTTTATTTACTAATAAATAAACATATACATTTTACAATGGACGGTGAAATATTTCTTCCCATACAAGTTTCCAGAGGAGGATGGTGTATTCTCCGCCTTTATGTAAAAGAGCAGCCTCTTCTAGTTTTGATATAGCGTGGAATTATATTCAGCTGGGCTGGTCAACGACGAGAGTTGTTTGCATACGTAAAACAGGTACAGTGAATCATTATATACCTTAATCATTCCGTTCAGCCTTACCTCCTTCCTAATGAAAACTTTGGAAATAATCTAAGAAAACATCCCTTTAATCCCCATCAATATGTATATTAAACGAACAAATCTACGGATTTAGCATTAAACAATCAAGCAGGAAAGAAAAGCCATTTCCTTAAGCACGAGGAAATTGCACTAGCAGCTATTCTAGATATAAAAGGAGCGTTTAATAACGCACTATCACAGTCACTTTATAGATCAATAAACAAATAAAGGAATCAAAAGTTAAATCTGCATCTGAATCAAAAGCATGATTAAAAACCGATATGTACTATAATCACTGCATGAAGGTTCATGGCAGCTAAAGGGTTTCTACAAAGTGGGATACTTTCCCCCTTAATGTGGTAACTCCTAGTCGACACTGCTAAACAAACTTTCCAAGCAGAAAGTAGATTTTCAATGTTATGCGAATGATAACCTAATAAAGAGATGTCTGTCAACCTCCGAAAAACTGTTATTATTTCTTTTGCAAAAATTTAAAAGCTAGATAAGCTTTGGCAGCGAGTATTTCATTTGCGGTGAAAGTAAAATACCTGGGTGTAGCTCTAGATAAAAGACTCAATTAGAACGCCTACATTCGAAAAAAAAAAACAATAAACAAAACCAGATTTTCGTTCTGGAATCTCAGAAAAGTAAACGGCAAACCTTGGGGAATGAACTCCAAATAGATTAACTCAATTTATTAAACAATGATAACCTTATTGGTTATGTATGGTTCTGTAGTCTGTTGAGCCAAAGGGTTTCTCCCCTAGATAATCTTTTAGGAAGGGATGTCAATATACGGAAAAATATTCGTCAAAATAATCGAAAATGAATATAGCGATAGGGAAGCGGACGAGCAGGCGGGCTTCAGAGCGGGAGGGTCTTTTTTCACTCACCCATACCATAAAAAAGAAAATATCATTTCAACAGGAAGGACACCTAATATATGTAGATCTAAAAAAGGCCTATGATAATATCCCCCAAAGCAAAGTGCTAGAAAAGACCAATATTAATGTCAACTTAATTAAAGCCATAAAAAATCTGTATAGGGACAAAGCAACCAAAATTAAAATAAAAAAAACGGTTTCAAAAGGGTTTAGAGTGAACAAGGGCCTGAAGCAGGGATGCTGTCTTTCACCGACGCTATTTAAAATCTAACTGGAACAACACTAAATAACACAACTTTATACACTATGTGTTTTGCCGACGACCAAGTGGTTTAAGCCCAGAACTACGAAGACCTAGAGTATATGACCCGAAAGTTAATGGAATAATATGCCAAATGGGGTCTTGAAGTTATTTTAAACAAAACTGAATATATGTGTATAGGCAGAATACAACAAGACCAAGTCCTTGAAGACACACAGCAAAGAATAAAGCATACCAGCAAATATAAGTATCTGGGAATGTATATTACAGTAGACAGCAATACTGATAAAGCAATAAATAATAAAATATATCGAAGGTCAACAAACATCGGATCTACAACAGTATTATTAAAAGCATAACCACATACGGCAGTGAGGTGTGGCAACTGAAACAGCGCTCGGAAAATGCGTTAGGGGCAACCGAAATGGACTTATGTGGTACACTGATGGATCCAAGATGGATGAAAGGGTTGGAATGGGCGTTATAGGGCCGAATTTTAGGCTCTCAAAACCCCTGGGTAACACCCCAACCATCTTTCAAGCAGAATTACATGCTTCTCGAGTTAGACAAGAAAGACTTGAAACTGGTGACGGGACTCCTCACTGGACACTGCTCTCTAAGGTACCACCTGAAAAAGATGGGTAAAACAGACAGTGATATTTGCCGCTACTGCGAGAACTTCGCTGAAACTGCAAAACATTTGCTTTGCGAATGCCCAGCGCTTTTCTGCAAGCGGCTCAAGTTTCTGGAAGGGGCCTTCCTAAAGCCCTTCGGTATCAGAAACTTAGCCCCCAGGAAACTGATAAACTTTACTCGAAGTCTCGGAATCCCAGGCCTTGAATAGATTAAGGGTCATGCACAAAAGATCTGATAGGTCAAAGTGCTTAAGAGGCAGCATGGCCTTCATGACCCACCCTGCAATCTACAAGACGTCTTGGCAAAAGCTGCCTTTATAGCTATGTACATGTCATCAATAAGAAAACATTTTTTTCTTTCCAAAAAAATTCCACTCATAAATTTTAATATCTTCTTAACCTAACCTTACTTTATCGAGCAAGCTAAGAACGATCGGGTTACTCGGTATCAAGTAATAATTGGTAAAGTTATAAGCAATTAGTTTTTAATGCACTTTTTAAAACGAAGTTCCGTAACGCGGTTTACGGGTAATGCGATTTAGTAGGAATCGTCACGTAACGAAATGCATCGGTGACTCAGTGGTAGAATGCTCGCCTGCCACGTGGGTGGCCCGGGTCGATTCCCAGCCGATGCATTCTGTTTGTGCTTTTACCATTTAATACATAAGTTTTTTAGTGAGTAAATAAATCGAAATAAAAAGCGAAAAATAAATTATAGTTTTAAAAAACTAAGAAACACGCTTTTAGTTAATCAAACCAAAAGTAAAAAATAATTCTTAGGATAGGAATAAAATTAAATGACGAGAACATTATTGTTACTGTCAAAAAAAAATTAATTTCAATCAATGTCACTGCTTTGCATGACATTTTTAAACTAACTACGTTTCAAAATAAAAGCACCACACGCTTTTAGCACAGTAACATTAATTTTTACGTCAGTAATTTTATTCCTATGTTAAGAAATATTTTTTACTTTTTAGTTTGATTAACTCTTAAATGTGTTTTTTAGTTTTTTTTAACTATAATTTATTGTGTTAGATCATACGTGAATATTGCAGCAAATGTGGGTAATACAGATTTATAAAAGTAAGTTGATAACATTTTATAACTTGATACAAGTATTTACTGTTTAGGTACATTCGTTTATTGTACATGTGATTTGAGTGTTTACTCTTTCTATTTTCTATTTTACCATTTAAATTGTAGGGAGATAATAGTGAAATTACATGTTCAGAGTCCAAATGAGTATGGAAAGCGCAAACGTCAGAGTGCAAAAAAAATACCAAAAACCAACACACAACAACAATTCCGGAAAAATTAAAATAAATCGAGCGAGCCTTATAGTTGTCGCATATGATGTATAACATTTGACTTCTCACCTTAGCAATAAGCAATTTTAAAATTATATTCTAAAAAATGGGTGAGGTTTTATTTGAAATTATTTTTCATAACAAACAATAATTTTTTTTAATGAAAATTATATATTTTTTAATTGACACTAGAAGTGACAGAAATTAATCTAAAAATTTAAAAAAGGTAAATACTAAAATATTTTATTCGAATAATTATTTATTACTACTATTACTAATTTTTTATTAATGATCTGCACTTTATTAAGACTTATTATCAACAGTAAATATTAATTTATTTAGTTTACACATATAACAGCAAACTTCATACACAACACTATAACTTAAGTGCACAGCTGATAGCTGACAGTACCGAACTCTCGGAAAATTGGTTGACGGCTATCTGACGGCCAACTCTACCAACGTGCGCTCATTCGTCAAATCAAATAGCGCGTGCTTTCGCGACTTCTTGTTACACACTTCCCGTTACATTTCACGAAATCACTTCCACAAATTGCAATAAATCGAGATGAAGGATGATACACATCTGTTACACACTTCCGTCCCATTTCACGAAATTACTCCCACAAATTGCAATATTGAATGAAACTTTCCGATGTAATTTGTTCCTTTAGATTATTTGCCTTATAAAAAAAAATATAAATTGAAATATACAGATTTCACTTCGTATTACTTTCGAAGTTGAAGAAATAACGTAAGGAGCTTTTTTCCTTACGGGGGTCTCCCGACTACCCATTTTTGTTTAATTAATAAACGTTACTTTTTTTGAAAACATTCAATTAGACCAAGTAATGGCCTCCCATTGGGCTAAATTAAAATGATTTAACTTCAAAAAGTTGCTTACTACAGGCCATCTCTGATGATTTGTGCTTTTGGTTTAGGGGATTTAAAATTAAAATCTGCAAAACTGAGAATTACCTGTTATGATTCCCGATTGACTGTTAGTCAACGAACGAAAGTTAATTTTACTTTGTTTACCCATGTTCTTAGTGCTGCTTGAATAACAGCTGATTATTATTGGTATTTTATTGGAAAGTATAATATTATTACGGAAGAATTATAAAATATTTATGCAAAAATACGTTAATTGTAATTTATTTTTATTAAAAAAAAAAATAATTTTCGTTGGAATCTGTAGATTGAAACATGCGTTAACTATATTTAAAAAATAATGTGTATACATGTTTATAAACTTTTAAAAAAAATCAGAACTTTGAGTCTCCTGTCATTCATCTATCGCCGACATCATCAGCAAAGCGGATTCTACGAAGATGTTTTTTTAATTTTGCGAATCGATGGTAGTCGCTGGGGGCCAAATCTGGAGAATAAGGGGGTGGATCAAAAATTTAAAATCCCGCATTTCGAATGGCAGTCATTGCAACAAAACTTTTGTGGTCCGGAGCATTGTCTTGGTGAAAGAGCACACCTCGACTCAATTTTTCTTTTCTTATTCTCCGATCACTTCGTGTACTTATGGTATTAAATTCGCATGATATTTATCTGTTATGGTGCTCTTACGCTATAAATAATCCACGAAAATAACAGCTGCAAAATTTCAAAAAAACTGTAGCTATGATCTTACCAGTTGATGGGACAACACGAAATTTTCGGGGGAGGGGAAACCTTATGCCGCCATTTAATGCTTTGTTTTTGGGATTCTGGATCAAAGCAATGAACCCATGTTTCGTCGACCGTAAAAATTTTTCGCTTAAATATATCCTAAAACCTACATGTCTCTGCTATAGCCTTGACTGTAATTCTTCTGTCATTAATTACAATGTCAAAGACTAAATTCACATTTTATTTGGTCACCACAGTTTTGGGGGCTTCTGCAACTGGTGCATGTTGACAGGACTCTATTTTCAATTTGAAATCTAGTAATCATATGTTGATTACCAGGTAAGAAGGAGCAGAGTTACCCAATACTTCTACCATGTCCTTATAAATTACTTGCGGTGATAACCGCTTCTTACACGAACTGATGTATTGATGCTAATTAACCAAACTTTTATACTATAATTTTTTGCCTGACACTTTATTTGCATTTGTAATTCAACGCCAACTATGTTAGGGACAATGAAAATATCTATGTTCACGGATGGTTCAGTAGTCTGCTGGACCAAAGGGTTACAACAGACAGCTAGAGCAAAGCTTGCTGGCATTCAGCGGCTGGCATGTCTGGCCATAACTGGAGCTATGTCCAGCACACCAACGGCAGCAATGGAACACCTCCTACATCTTCCTCCCCCAGATATTTTCTTAGAGAGGGAGGTCAGGATAGTCTTCTACAGATTCCTTTCTTTGGAAGAGCAAATTAATGGAGAGCAACTCGGGGATCACTCCGGGATAGTGAGTGAAACAAAAAACCACCAAATTTTTGGGATGGTTCCTGACTTGGTAGCTATAAAAAAAAAACGTGGAAAAGTTGTTCAAAGTCCTCTTTCCGAAGAGAGACGAATGGGTTAGAGGACAAATCCTCTTCCCAGAGACTCAATACGTAATGTACACAGATGGCTCTAAAACCTCAGATGGAGTTGGGGCCGGTGTTTTCAGCAGAACACCAAAGATTGAAATATCTACCAGTCTTGGCAGGTATGCTACAATCCTGTAGGCTGAAGTATTCGCTATCAAATTGTTTGCAAGAGAGTTGACCAACAGACCTTTAGCAAACAAAAACATAAGTATAATATCAGACAGCCAGACTGCTTTAAAAGCACTGAGATCCAACAAGATAAATTCTAAACTTGTATGGAATTGCATCGAATCCTTAGAGTACCTTGGTGCGAACAACAGGGTGACCCTAATGTGGGTACCTGATCACCAGGGGGTGAAAGGAAACGAAAAAGCCGACACACTTGCAAAACAGGGGGCCGAATCTACGTTCACTGGACCAGAACGGTTTTTGGAGTCACCACAAGTGCCGCCAAAACAATTATTTTGGACTGGGCGGAGAGGAAAATACTCACGTACTGGTCCGACATACCAGGGTTAACCCACTTGAAGGCGTTTCTACCGAGAAACACAACTAATCAGATCCTAGAATGGAGCAGAAATTACCTGCGTATTCTAACAGGACTGCTTACAGGACACTGTCGTCTAAGATACCACTTTAGAAAAATAGGTCTGAACCAACAAACGGACTGTTGGTTCTGCTGCGTGGAAGACAAAACTGCTGAACATAAATACTATGTTCATGCCCCGGCTTGGAAAGAATAAGGTTACACCAATCTAGAACCTACCGATTTTAAAAAAATCTCACCCTATACAACCATGAACTTCGTGAGAAGGGCTGGATTGTGCGGTGAACTGTGACCTCTAGGGGTGAGACACAATAGACCTACTAATAGTCGCGGTGGAGGGGCGACCACGCCCCACTCACATGATACCTAACCTAACCTATGTTAGGGACAACAATTTGTGAACTATCCTCGTATATTCAGCTAATTCATATCTGAAAACGTTTTTTGTAACTTTTAATGTAACCAATGTTTACAAACAATCATTAAGTTATAGAAATTTGCATAATTTAACATGTTTTTTTTTAAGAAGTGTAATAAAATATCCTTTATATAAACTGATTTTAACATTTTTATTTTTACACCAGTGTCAGTAATTGCAGGATTGTTTAACGACAATAAAAAGTATAACAGTAATGTTTGCCACACTTAAAAATATTAACTTGGTTTACGAAAACTATCTCAAACTAAATTGTAACAACGTAAGTGAAACAACTTTCGGAAGCTCTCTACGCTAACGCTCCCAAATGTCTTTTCTTAATTTATGGTTCACTGTGCAGCTACTCAACTCCCATGCCAATGAATATTCATATCTTTTATGAAAATTAATATCAATTTTCCATCATCTGTTTCAATTTTCCACTAAATAAATATTGTTTTTGTGGAACATAAAAAACGAAAGATAATTTTAGTGCTAGCTTAAAAAGAGGTAGACTTGACTTCTTAATATTAGTCTGAAAAAAAATGGTGTAAAGCTCGTTTATTATATAAATTTTATACATAGTGGACCAAAATTCTGGAAACGGACAATTATCTGAGCCTATTTTGAATACTTGATTATGAAATCATATTGATACAAAAAAAAAATTTCAATTGTTACCTTTAAATGTAGTTAAAAAAAGTTTAAATTACAAAAAATATTGAGACAATTAGGCGTTGCAACACTTCTGTTTTATTTACATAAGATCTTCTAGACTACATAGAATTATAAGGTTAGATATGGCGGAACTCGTATTAAAGAGAAAATTACAATAATTACTGAATATACAGGGTGATGTATTTAAAAAACCAAAGTGACTGATAATATCAGAGAAACGGCAAATCTGACAACATTGCAAATGTCAAATCTCGAATCTCCGTATCTCAAAATAGGCTTATCCCAAATTTTGTACAATTCGGACCAGCAATTTACGAGAAAATTTTTTGCTCAAGTTGATATCCAATAAAATATATAAACAGGGTGTTTTAGTGTTTTATTACTAATTGGAAATATTTCAACTATAAAATGCTGAACTCAAAATATGAAGATTTAACCCAAATCACGGTGTCCAATAATATGTCTTGGCACGACCATGTTGCAAACATCGCAAAGTCGGCAAGCCAGAGGCTAGGTTTTCTGTGGAAAGCCAGAAAGTTTTTTACTCCTGATCAACTGTTGACGACGTACAAGGCTCAAATCCGACCTTTACTGGAGTATTGCTCGCACATTTGGGGTTTAGCACCAAGGCATTCTCTTCGTCTTCTAGATTCCATTCAGAAAAGAGCCATTCGCTTGATAAATAGCTCAACTCTCACAGATACCCTTCACCCTCTAGAACATAAAAGAAGAGTTGCAGACCAATCATTACTCTACAAATATTTCCATGGCAGATGCTCCAGAGAAATAAAAACTCTTGTATCACCATTGGCCACATTCGGCCGAAGAACTCGGCTCGTTGATCAGTCTCACCCATTTACTCTCAAGATTGACACTACTAGGACCAATCTTCATCAAGAATCCTTCTTTTACAGGGCTGCTACGGAATGGAATAAGCTTCCAAAATCAGTTTTTCCAGAGAACTATGACCTGCAACTTTTCAAAAAGCGTGTCCACAATCATTTCCTTTTTATTATCCTTTCCCCTTTTAATAGCCGCAGTGCGGGCCGTCCGCGGCCCATACGATAGGTCTACCCTTTTTGCGACTATTTAAAAAAAAAAAATATTAAATGACAAATCTGCAACAATAATATTTTAGTTTACTTTTAAAACACGCTGTATAAACAGTTTGATTATAGTTTTAAGTAGCAACTTAGCTGTTTGTGGATACGCTTAAATTAAATTTTAAATTGTTTTTTTTTTACGACATTAAATTATTTTCCTTTAACTTACAGTTTCGTTAAATATGCAAATTTAATTTTAATAAAAATATTTTTAAACAGATTTAAATGAATTTAACAGGTATTAAATTTTTTTAACGATAACTAAATTAATATGTGACAAGAAAAAAATATTACTTTCTGTTATTTAACGTACGTTTTAAAAAAAATCTGTTTTGTAATTTAATATAATTTGAAAATTAATCTAGACACTACTACACAGCATGGTATAAAGATACATTAAATATAATATAACGTTTACATGTTGACTAATTAGTTTCTTTTTATAAATTTCATGAAGCAATTTCTATATGCAGATTTTATACTAAAGCAAAGCTTTAATAAAAATGTACATTACAGTTTCATGAGTGTCGGGAGACAGGTATACCGAAATGGGAATACTTTTCTCGATGACTTCCCCAAATGATAAGGAAAAAGAAAAACATAGGACTCTTATCTTTCTTACTCTCACCGGAGCAATACCAATAGTTTAAAATAATGGAAAATTTTATTTGAAAGTTGGCTTTACAATCTCGTATAAATTAAGACATTTAATAAATGTGAGGATGTTAATGGATTTATGTTAATACAGCAACAAATTTGTTAAACATATTTTCCTACTTGAAAGTCCAGTAAACTAACAATTCAGAACGAAGTAACAAAAACATCATTCCAAACAATAATTTCAATTCCTTTTGTCACTATTTATTTAAAAAACAGACATATTAAACCAAGGATGTTAAATTCATACGATGTAAATGTAACTTATTGTGACAAGTGACGCCCGCTACCATTTGTAGTTAGATCAAAACAAATCAGATTATCATTGTGTGTTCGTAAAAAGCTGCTTAAGGATTTTCCATAGTACTTTTGCTTTTAATCACCACTGTATTAAATCAAACAAAAAAAAATTATTTAAATCGGTAATTCAATTTTTTAGTTTAAGCGAGACTATCGCACGGAGCTAATAAATTGTAGATTGTGGGGGGGGTCGTGAAGGCTAAGATGCCTCTCAAACACTTTGACCTATTAGATCTTTTGTGCATAACCCTTAATCTATTCGAGGCACGGGATTACGAGACTTCGTACAAAGCTTATCAGTTTCCAGGGAGCTAAGTTTCTGACATCGGAGGGCTTTAGAAAGGCCCCTTTCAGAAACTTAAGCCTCTTGCAGAAAAGAGCTAAGCATTCTCAAAGCAAATGTTCTACAGTTTCAGCGAAGTTCTCGCAGTAGCGGCAACTATCACCCTCTGTTTTTTTCATCTTTTTAAAGTGATACCTTAGAGGGCAGTGTTCTGTGAGGAGTCCCGTCACCAGTTTCAAGTCTTTCTTGTCCAACTCGAGAAGCTTTTTAGCTTTCTTGGCAAAGGGCTAACTAGCCTTTTCGCTTGTTTTTGTTTAAGAAAAGGGTTTTGTGTATTTGCCCCTTCTTTGGCAAGGCAGTCAGCTTCCTCGTTGCTTTTAACTCTCTTGTGACCTGCAACTCACATCAGAATCATCTTATTGTTTGCTGCCAGTTGTCTCAGGGATTTTTTACAGTCCCAAGTCAGCATAGACTCATGATCAACTGTAGACGACGGAGTATACTGGAGTATTGCTCGCACATTTGGGGTTCAGCACCAAGGCATTCTCTTCGTCCTCTAGATTCCATTCAGAAAAGAGCCATTCGCTTGATAAACAGGTCAACTCTCACAGATACCCTTTACCCTCTAGAGTAGAGTTGCAGACCAGTCATTGCTCTACAGATATTTCCATGGCAGATGCTCCAGAGAAATAAAAACTCTTGTACCAATATTGGCCACATTCGGCCGAAGAACTCGGCATGCTGATCAGTCTCACCCATTTACTCTTAAGATTGACACTACAAGGACCAATCTTCATTAAGAATCTTTCTTTTACAGGGCTTCTACGGAATGGAATAAGCTTCCAAAATCAGTTTTTCCAGAGAACTATGACCTGCAACTTTTTAAAAAGCGTGTCCACAATCATTTCCTTTTTATAATTCCTCCTCCTTCTAATAGTCGCAGTGCGGGTATGACAACAGAGCTTTTAGTGCTGCTTGGCAATCTGACAAAATATAGATTTCTGCCCTTCGGGTGTACCTTTCGATGCACTCTTGGGAAAACCAAGGGGTTTTAAGAGCCCTCTAACGCCCACTTCAACCCTTTCATTCATCTTGGATCCATCAGTATACCACACTAAGGCATCCCTTTCTAGTTAAGGTCCGTTCTCTGTGCAAAATTGGTGGTCGTTTGTAACCACTTTAAACTGCATATATCCTAATTATTTGTGAGCAAAATAAGTATTCCTGTAATAATTTTTTAAAAAATATTTTAAAAGAGGACAAAATATCTTCAATAGGTTCACTGTTACAAAAGGTTTGAAACAGGGATGCTGTCTTTCGCCGACACTTTTTAAAATGTATTTAGAACAGGCCCTCAAAGTATGGAAACGGAAATGCAATGGTATGGGAATACCTCTCAATAATATAAATACCGTATACACCCTATGTTTCACAGACGACCAAATCGTAAAAGCACAGGATCATAATGATTTAAGCTATATGACACGAAAACTTATAAAACAGTACAAGAAATGGGGCCACGAAGTCAACATAAAAATAGAGTGCATGTGCATTGGTGGTCTAGCACAAGATATTGACTTGGATAATGGAACAAAGATTAAACACTGCGAGGAATATAAATACTTAGGAATAAAGATAACACACGATGGGCTACTCGACACAGCAATCAAAGAACGAAACACACAAGGCAGAAAAGTAATCTTTATGATGAACGGAATATTATGGGATAAAACTATATCTAAAGATAATAAACAAAGAATATATAATATTATCCTTAAAAGTATTATAACCTACGGTAGTAAAACATGGCAAATAAAACAGTTTACAAAAAAAATGCTAATAACAACTGAGATGGATTTCTGGAGGAGATCTGCGTGTAAATTAAGAAGAGATAGAATAAGAGATATAATGGGTGCCAGACACACGATTGTTAATGATGTAAGAACAAACCAGTTAATATTGTATGGTCACGTCCAAAGAATGTCAGACGATAGGTTACCAAAACAAATTTTGACATGGACACCTCAAGGGAAAAAAGAAAGAGGAAGACCAAAAATAAGCTGAAGAGAGGGCATTGACAAAGAGATAAAAGAAAGAGACTGCCGGAGAAGTTATGGCAAGATAGAGATGGATGGCGGTTGGGAGTCGGAAGGCGTCGTAGAACGCTATAAGTCGATATATTTAAATGGACAAGTCGGTAGAGGTCGACCTCGGAGAACATATCTTGATCAGATCAACATTGTTTTGAAGAAAGGCCAGGTCAAGAGTACCAACAACCGACGAGCATGTATGAGAGCACTGATAAAAGTAGAGGAAGCAAAAGATGTGTGTAAGAACCGTAGCAAGTGGAAGAAAGTGGTCTCTGCCTATCCCTTTTGGAAAAAGGCGTGCCTTTATGTATGTATATATTTATATAAATATTTTAACACTTTGTTTTAGAAAAAGCATTGAAACAAACTTTTAGTAGTAATTTCTATAAAAACAGGTAAATGAACGGAAGATAGATCAAAGCTGGAAACTGCCTTTTGTGATTCTTTAGAAATACTCTTAGTAACACAGAAGTCAAGAATGTCTTTTATTTCTATATGTAGGCTCGCCTGTCAACAGGTGTTTGTAGCTATTATGTTTTATAGCCATCAAGAGTTGTCGTACTTTTAATGTAATTAGTCTCGATCCCCAGTGGGTATGTTTGGCGTTATAGTCGCCTTTTGCAAGAAATTTTTTTCCTAGTAGACTGAAAAGGTTTTTAAGTGGTTCTTTTTTAATTGAGTATGTTAGGTGGACCCTAAACAGCAAAAACTGTTAATGAACCGAGCCAATTATCA
Organism: Agelastica alni; assembly: GCA_950111635.1. NCBI lineage: Eukaryota > Metazoa > Arthropoda > Insecta > Coleoptera > Chrysomelidae > Agelastica > Agelastica alni. Next base: position 23,936,373 of record OX467715.1, read on the forward strand.
ACTGCTGTACTGATTGCTTATATGTATTTTTTTTATTCATTAAGTAATGTTTAGTTCAGCTGTAATAAATAAAACTAGAATAAAAAGTTAATTAAGTAAAATGCTGCTTAATTTGGTACTTTATAGTTAATTATCACCAGATATTTTTTCCTGTAGTATTTCAGTTTATGTGGAGCTTATACATGTTTTAATAAAAAATACAGATTTGCATGAAAAAATTTATTACTTTAAATTTATTAAATAGATTGTTAATTGACTGTGCAAACAGACAAGACTATTGTTGCTAATTTAAATAGTGAAAATTTTAACGGGAATTTTGTTTAACTGTAAAAGCCGGTCTGTTTTGGTTTTAGTTGGTCGATAAACGCACATTACTGATAAGCGACTTTTTTAAATGATATAAAATTCCTGGTTTTGTTTAAAACGGCGATTTTTCATTGGTTATAATTATAATCTTAATTAATGAGTGCACTCTTTGTTTGCAGTTAAGTTGGAAATATAATAAGTGAATTTTGTTAAATAGTTGTAAGCTTTCTTAAGGATGTTTGATGATTACATAATAACATTGAGTTTGGCATAAAATGTTTAAAAACTGTTTTTAATGATCAAAAAAAGGATCATGATTTTTTTTATATTTCTTATCGCATTGTTTTTTAAAAAAATATTTTTCAAATATATCTAAAATTAACATGGGTTCTTATGGAGATTTGTGTAGGATTAAGTTCTTGTAGCACAATTTTTAACTACTTCTAACATTGATGATTAAAAAATAAAATATCTCATAAAAGCTGAACATTTGTAGATTGATTTGCACTTTTCTTAAACATACTTCATCGCACGTAATTGGGAGAAATAATCAATTTTAATGAAAAATTTAATACCGTTTTAGTTATCCCGACGAAAAGAATGAAAAACGTGGCAACGCTGCAGCGCTAGTTTGTATACTTTTATCGCGTTTAAAATTTTCTTCTTGCCACGCGAACGTTATGAAGTTGTTGCTTGTTTTTTGCAAGTAAATTATAACAATTTAATTCTCTAGTAGTTTCAAAAGGTAAATATAAACTTAATGAAAAGTTGGGCAATAAATTAAATGTAGTTATCATCATTGTTATTTACATTAAACACTTAAGCTACTCATCTTAGTCTTATATTCTGGCTGAATGAACATGGATCTCTAAGTGACAAAAAAAAATCATAATTGTTTAAAAAACTGTAGAGACTGTAAAGACTGAACTGTACAAGTACACATTGGTTTCACGTTCAATACTTTGTAACAATATATTACGATTTTGCCAAAACTACTAAAAATATTGTTATGAAATTTTATGCGAATATGTTTTAGAATCTGATACATCCCATGAATGTGTGTTTATATCTGACTCTCATAGAGGGCGCTAGTTACACGGTTCGAACCAAGTAGTACTAAACATAACTTTTTTAAGGTTGGATACGTTAATCAAAATTGATCTTAATCAAACGTGAACTTATTATTATTATTTAAATTTACACCAAAAAGGTACTTATAGTTAGACTAGATACTGTGTACCGTTTTCGGAATATTTTGATTTAAAAATTATGAAACCAAAACCCAGGCGGGGTTGTTTGAAACACCCCGTATAGTATTAACGAGTGTCTAGAGTTATTTAGAAAGTCATTATGACTTTTAACATTTTCAGTAAAGAGCAAACAATGAGAAATGCAAGAAAGGAAAACCCTTTTCAGTTGAAGCATTGTTTTGTGCATTTCAATGGACGAGATAAAAGTTGTCTTTTATGTAACAAAACGAGCTGCATGGTTCAAAGTTAAGGGTCTTTTTGAAAGTTTATTTGAACTTTAGAGACCTTTCACGTTAAGAATATGGGAATTAATTTTCAAATTCAACATTTTTGACAAATATATCAAAGAGGACTTGTTTACAAGATATCCTTTTATTTGTTTAACAAATGTTCCAAAACAAATAACTGTAGCTTCAAGGGCATTTATAAAAATATTCGTAGCAAATTTTATTTAGATTTAAACTAAGACTTTAATAGCTAACGCAAGATACTTTATCATCATTTAAATGTTAACCCTATGTAGTTGGACATTGTTTGGATATTCAAAAAAAACATCATAATTATAATAATTTTATTTTATTAAAGGCACTTGTGTCTGCAAGGACAATTTTAGAGTATAAATTTGATTTTCTTTAATAAGCCAAAATGCTACTGCGTTTTATGAGATAAATTAATATTTCACAGGGTAATTTATTAAGAATGTCCAATTTTTAAATTGTAGATTCTAGAACTCAAAATATGATGATTTTGTCCAACATAACCTAACCCTATACACATATTGCTAGTTTCCATTATAATGTTTATTGTAAAAAAATGGATTTTGATTTTCGCAGTAATTCTACAAAAATAATTCATGTAATTTGATTGGTTATCGAGATATTTGCACCTAATGAATTTTAATATTATAAAAAAAATACATTCTCTGAATGTGTAACAATAAGAAATTAATAAATAAAAATATTTAAAGTAAATGTTAAAAACGCCCACCATTTACTTGAATGCACTTTATGATCCGCTTTTGCAAAGATCTATTAATATCAAATAACTTTTGTCTATTATTGGTAATCTATTATTGTGTAACTAACCTTCTTTATGAAAGTCAAATATAAATATAAAATCATGGGATGTATTAGCTTCTAAAACATATTCGTATAATATTTTATTACAATGTTTCCAGTAGTTTCGGCAAAATCGTAATAAATGTGTATACATTTTTTATTATTCAACGCCCTTTATCTTGAATAAGGATGGCGTTACGAAAAATTTTTGCCAAGTAAACTCCAATTATTTATTAGTTTTGTACCTATCCAAAAGATGGGGTCACCTTTTTTTAAAACACCCTGTATAGGTTAAAATTTTCAATCAAGAAATTTTATAATAAATAATATAAAATTCTGGCACAACTATATATGTGGAAAAATACCAATAAACTTTAGAAATCAAGAAAAAAAGTTAAGAAAGCTTTTAAACACAATTTTCTATCGATTTCTAACATTAGTGTTTCCGACACGTAGAGCAAATATCTTCCAAATTGCAATAACCGCAGCTGACAACAATACGCATAAAGAATTTAATATCTATTAGATGGTAAGGATGATGATAAATACCTAACCCCACTAGTGGACAGTAGTGGACTTGGAGTTATAAATATTTTATATGCCATTGTTTACAATCAAATATTTTAATCGAATTATTTTGTTGAACAATAAAATTCATATCTATAAGACAGGTTAAAAATTTAATTCTATATTGCAAAAATAAATTTAAAAAACTATATAGTTTGATTCTCGCAATTTCATCAGATTTGTCCAATATGGCAACAGTGCATCCCCACGGGCGAAAACTAGCAGTGTAGAATTTATGCATTACATACAATTACATTAATATAAGAAATGTGTTAAAGTAGGATAAACAAAATGTAACAACTGTTATTGTTCTACCAAAAACACTGTGACAAGTCATTGCTTTTTTTGGAGCAGCTTTTTAATGAGAGATTGCATAAATCTGCTGCTGTTCCTATGCCATAGTAACTTATTAACTTGAAATTTTTTTGCTCAAGTTGATATCCAATAAAATCAGTCAATTTGTGGTCATCTGATCGAACACAACCAATCAAAACAAAATTATACTGAAAAGAGCCCATGGGTTCTTTTCACTAAATCATGTCATGTTGCTATGGATACATACCTACATTTCCTTTCAATTCGATTTTGACAATTCAAATATTTCAATATGTCACGATTTGGTTGTGATACTCAAGATAATATTGATGAAATTATAGCATCGAATATACCGAAGAATACTGTTCACAATAAACATTTTGTGTGGAAAACGTTCATGGACTTTTGTGATGTAAGAAAATATTTTATTTCCATAATCAGCAAAAAAATTTCTATCCGAATAACCCTCGAACATTGATGAATGCTCAAAAATTTTATAACATCTATCTCAAGCTTGTTGCTTATAGGCAACAGACCTCCGCCTACGGCGTCGGTCTGTTTCCAAGCAACAAGCTTTCGAAATCTGTTATAAAATTGTTTCGGCAATTATCAATGTCCTTGGATTATTACTACTGATAACAGTTTTTCAGTTCAGTTTTTCACATTTTTCAAATATACTGATAGATTTAAAATAATATTGTTAAAATAAACAAAAAAACAAATGTTAATAACGGAAAAATCACTTAGCTCTAAATAATAAACACCACCGCAATATCTAAAAATGATTTTGGCTTAAATTTCTTTTAAATAAATTTCAGGGTCACGTGTAACGATTTTGCTATATGCCATTGGAACGATATGCCACTGGAATGTTACGTAAGTATTCTGGGCGGTACGATGACGTCACAGCCAATGACACGGATGTTACAATACCTTCCTGACCAATCTAGAATTTTAGTCAGTTATTTAGTTTTTTAAAGTAAATGATTGTATTTGCTTGCTGACATAAATTGTATTAAAGTTATAAAATAAATGTGTGTAAACATTTGAAACCTGAGTGTGAATTTCAGTAAAACGTTACATTAGAATTACTTTATCTTATTGTACAACGATCATGTCAGCATCATGTCCAGCGGCGTATTATAAAATTAATAAAAGTAATTATTATTATTAATTTCAAAAAAAATTAAGAAAGATATTTTTCGCATTTTGACTGATAATGTGCTATTTTACTTAATTTAAAATCGTTTAATAAAGTGGCATTTTATCACATAGAACTGTCACTTTACTGCATAGCACTGTCACCGTCAATAAAACACAGTTTGACAGAAAATTGTTTATTTATTATTAAAAACATTGTTATATATATTAAAAGTACAAGTATTCAAATTTGAAAATTTTAAAACACCAAATTTATTCAAATCTATTTGTTCTTCCCAAAAACTATTATGATTCTTCATCTGAATTCCTGAATAATCTTGAGGTGCCACTAGTTCTTGCTGATGAAATATACTTTTTTAAATTTTCAACCTATTGGCAATGCTTTCATCGATATACTCTTAAGCCACACTAGTTAACTGCCATCCTTCATGCCTTTTGAGTGTTTGAATGTTGAATGTTGAAGCTTTGAATAATATCCGCCGGTGATCGTTGTACCTTTCTTGAGGTAATCGATGTGAATGACACCGCGTACATCCCAAAAAACTGTGGCCATGACCTTGTTGGCTGACGACTCTGTTTCGCCTTCTTTGGTCCACGTTCACCCCAAGCAACCCACTGTTTCGATTGTTCCTTGGTCTCTGGCGTGTTGTAATGGATCCATGTTTCATCCACAGTAACAAAACGGCGCAAAAATTCGTCGGGATTATGACTGAACATCGCTAAACACTCTTTTGAAGTGGTCACACGATTGCGCTTATGGTCGAGTGTGAGCAATCGCGGCACCCATCTCGCAGAGAGTTTTTTCATGTCCAAATATTCATGTAAAATATGATGAACCCGTTCAGTTGAGATACTTACAGCATGAGCCAACTCACGCACTTTCATTCTCCGATCATCCAATATCATTTCATGGATTTTATCGACGATTACCGGTGTGATCACTTCTTTTGGGCGACCTGGAAGTTCGGCGTCACTAGTGCTGGTACGCGACCACAACGGAACTCTGTAAACCACTTCTTAACCATTGAAATTGATGGTGCCGAGTCCCGTAGTATTTATCAAGTCTTTCCTTAGTTTCAGTGATGGATTTTTTACATAACAAGTAATGCTTAATTAGCACACGAAATTCACTTTTTTCCATTTTCGTAAAAATTCACGAGGTTGTCTGCTTTGAAAGGCTATTAAACACCAACTGCACGACGTAGCTTGCTCAAAATTAGAAAGTTGCCACCGATAGATTATAGTTGACGGCAGCACTGTTGCATTTGGAGTAACTGCGCGGGAAATTCAAAAAGTCACTGACTTATTAAACTGCCCTCGTACCTTCTCGTATTTTTCCTTGGATTTTAAAGAAAGTAAATTTGAAAACGATGCTTGAGTGGCATTTAAAATGTCTTTAGAACAATTCTCTAAAGTGTTGTCAGGAGCAAGACTCATTTTTAAAATTAATATTTAACTTAATCTCAATTCGACCCACAAAAATGAAACGATTTACCTGTTGTTATGTAAATAAACAAACCGTGTCAGATTACGAAAATTCTACACGAGTATATACCTACTATGATTTTTTTAAATTTTTATCTTTGTAATGCTTTCATATTTATGATTATATGTAATTAATACAAAATAGTATAAACAAACCTCGAAAATAATTATTTTTACTAAACTCATATAGCTTTGCTTTTCTAAACTTTTTGTTCAAAATACCATAACCTGGAATTCAGAGAAGTAAATAAATAGGGTGCATCACAGAAGTAGGTAGTAATTAACAGAAATTATCATTTGTACGATGTTCCTTCGCCATTTTTTTAAAAATACCACCATTTTATCACCATTTTAGGCTATTTACGACAGACTTTAAATAATTTTACTTTTTTTTTTAAGGTAAAGAAAACATTACTTTCTTGATATTTTTTATTTTTCTGCAATTAAACCAGTACGGCTTTTATATTTTATGCGTGCAAGTAAGTAATATGTTTACTAAGCAAGCAACAAAGACATTATTTGACTGGAGAAGAAATTATTAAGTTAAGCTACTTCATCAAGAAAATACTTGCTCAAATTTTGGCCAATATTATTTGTCGTCGGTTGCAAAAAAGAGGTTCGGAAACTTTCCCAAACCAGGCGCAGATGCTAGGAGTACCGAAGCGTCCAGTAAAAGTGTCTGTAAAAGACTGGATTGGGGGAAAACACAAAATCTACTAGAAAAAAATACCAATAAACAAACACAGGAAATAATACATTAAAGGACCATGCCATAAAGGAACGACAAAACTGTTAGCAATGAACAAGAATCAGCTAAGAATCACATAGGGGGCTCTTGACCGGTCACGCACCAGTAAAGAAGCACCTTAACAAAATGGGACTGTATAATGGATAACTGACCTACCGATTATGTGGCAAATATTTGGAAACAGTTAAACACATACTGTGCTGCTGCGGGGCACTGGACCGCAAAAGACAGCCAATTTTGGGCAGCCATCCGGTGAGCCAGAACTTTATTGCTCCCACCCAGTACAGAACTTATACAAGGTTTAATAGTACTGGATTGAGTACAATTATATAAAACCACATATGCAAGATACAATGGGCCAACAGGCTTAGTGTCACCGGAGATAATAGCCAGGCGGACCCCCCAAAAAATAAAAAATCTGTCGTCCGTTGTATACAAATAACCTTTTTAGCCATCGACCTTTGTGAACAGAGCAAATTCTTTATGCTTTAATAAAAATTGAGTATTTGTGCCTTTCACTGATACATTTTGGTTGGGATTAATATCGATTCCAGGAAGGTTCGCGTGTAAAAAGAACCTTACTATGCAAATCGTCTTCACAACAGTTGGAAAGTGTTGAGTAGATTGTAGATTGTAGACTGTAATGGGGGTCGTGAAGGCTATGCCACCTCTCAAGCACCTTGACCTATCTGATCTTTTGTTCATAACCCTTAATCTATTCGAGGCCAGGGATTCTGAGACTTCGAGCAAAGTTTATCAGTTTCCTGAGGGCTAAGTTTCTGACATCGAAGGGATTTATAAAGGCCCCTTTCAGAAACTTAAGCCTCTTGAAAAAAATTGCTGGGCATTCGCAAAGCAAATGTTCTGCAGTTTCAGCGAAGTTCTCGCAGTAGCGGCAACTATCACTCTCTGTTTTGCCCATCTTTTTAAGGTGATACCTCAGAGTATTGAGTTAAAACCGACTATGATTCAGGCAGAAGAATACAATTTTCCGAAGCAATGACGGATAACTGCCGCCAAAACCCTCTCTTGCTACAAAACCTAATTTTTTCTGGTGAAACAACTTTCACATTAAAAATTAAGGTTGACCGGCAGAATTGTAAATAGTGGGCAAAGAAAACTTTAACTGAACGCTTAAGCAGCATACACAATACTCGCAAGAGGTAAATTTATGGACGGGTATTGTAAGAAAGTGGTTCATAAGGGGTATGGTAAGGAGACTTAACCCAAAAGACAACCTCATCTGCAAGTGGTGCACCCTGTTTGAGAACTAACGAGGCTCTGTCGACCGAGTATCTGCCGGAACAAGCAGACCCCTCTTAATGGCCAACAGCTTCGGGTGGAGGAGCCACTAAGAGTAAGGGCATTTACTTGTCCTAGGGATGAGAAATCAGACCTAAAGGTAGAGGAATCAAGAAATGATCAACGGCATGAGGATGCAGAAGGTAAGGGAAAACCACTGCGTTAAAGACCGTAAAGGTATCCTTAGTAAAAACGAAATATTCCGGAGTCGAAAGTTCCCCAATCGGATATCCGGGGGAAACAGTGAAGAACAAGATTATGAGAGCATCAACAAACAATATAAAGATTGTTAGAAACAGAGTCATCGGACCCTACTTTTGCTAAGGTTATTTATAAGGCCCAACATACCTTTAGTTTTCAAGAGGGTATCTTGTAAGTACTTTAGATAGTGTACTCAGTATAATTAATCCTGGAGGTTTTAATAAAATTTTATGATTCAACAGGATATTGCGACTCAGCATTATGCTGTAAATGTTTGAAGGTACCTAGACAAATTTTTTCAGAACAGGTAGATTAGTACAAGTGAATGACCCGCAAGGTCGCCAGACTTTAATCCTATGGAATATTTTATGTGGGACCATCTAAAGAATGATGTTTATAAAACGAAACCAGTAAATATTAAAGAATTCGAACAGAAATAAACAATATTTCTCAAGAAACCATAAACAAGTTTTAACAAGAATTTATACAACGTTTGGGTCACTGTAAAATACAGCAAGCATTACAGTTCAAACACTTTAAGATTAAGTTATGTATCCATTTTTGTATAACTTTCAAATTCTTACAATAATAAATAGAAATCAATAAAATTTAATTTTTAAGCGCATATCTTTCAAATTCTGTCCGCTAGATTGCAAGTATTATGATGTTACAAATTCGGTCCTGTCAGCAACCAAGAAATCGACCTCGTCTAGGGTTCGTATTGGACCGCTTTGCTTTGTCGGCCGCCAACGGTGTCTGGCAAGGTCGAGCAACCTCTCAAAGCCGCGTCGAAGGGTGAAGAAACAGGTGGAATGATCTAGAATTGTAATATGGAGGTATAAAAGGAAAAGCAATCATAACAAGGGACAGTATCGGTTTTAAAAGTGTTTAAGAATTAAGAAATGTAAATAATTGTAAAAGTTGTATATCTAAGTGATTAATAAAAGTAGAGTTTATTGTATTAAAATAAACATTGTTTTGTTACTATATCGAGAGTTTTAATCGCCGAACCCACGAAAGAACTAAAAATCTTAACAATACATTAAGGAATCAGCATATTTTTATGGATCTAAAAATGTCACAAACAAAGATTGTAACTTTTAAAAAAAATTCCGATGACGCAATGCGTATGAATTTTTGTTGTTAAATGAAAAACTTTAAAAATCGACCTGTTTTAAAATTTTTTATTTAGAAAATATCTGATTTATTCCATACTATACGGATACACTGTATAATAATAATAAAAACATTATATTTTGCAAAGTGATTAATGTACAAAAATCATGGAGTTTTCGTTTTTTGCACAGTAATATTCAATTATAAAAAAAATAATTAAATTTTAATCTTTTACGCAAATATATTAGAAATAAATAAAAACAATTTAAAAATTTTGTGATTTTTGCCTCGCGTTGACCACAAACGGGCTTATAGCAGTCAACGCAAGATTTCCCAGTCTTTCTTCTCTTTCGAATACAATTTTTCTACCACTAGCGTCTCATTTATTGTTGTTATCAGTTATCACTTCTGTTACTGGCCTTTAATAGTAACTTTTAATTGCTATTTTCTTTGCATAAATTTTTTATGACTTGCTGGTTATAAAATCGCTCTTCCTTTTATAACAATGTACTTTTATTAAGAATTTTGTACCCAAGTGGCAGATGCTGTTAGTTTTTTTGGGTGACAATACAAGGGTTAAGGGTTGCATGAAAGTTTTGAAAAATATTGATTTGTTACCATGACTATGCACAACCACACGTGCCCTTTTTGACACTTTCTGGCTGTGCATAAAGCTATGCAGTGCTTCATTCATTTGTTTTTCTGCCAACACCCTTCGTTCAATGTCACTGTCATATTTTTCATCTCTCGTAAACTTTGAACGCAAGTATACAAAACTTATTAACTTGTTCCACTCTTTCTCTCCTAATCAGAACCTCAGTTTGTCATGCTTTCTTCTCTTTTAAAAACCATAACTTTTTTTTTGCTTACATTTATTTTTATTCTTTTAATTTTTAGGGCATTATGCATAACAATAACCATCGCCTGCAACTCCTCTTCAGATGACGCAAATATGCCTTGACCATCGGCGTAAAGAAGGCATTTAACGATCAAATAATTCATTTTCAATCCATACGTACTCTCTTTCAAATTTTTTAAACAATCGTCTAGCCCAATTTCATACTGGTCAACGCTTTCACAATTTCTGTCGTACTAATTTCACTTTTATTGCAACTTTCACTTATGTTTTTAAATGGGGCCTGTGCTTGTGTATCCTAAAAAAAACCTATTTTAAAACTTTTATTAAAGTTGACTATCCACCTTTAAACCCTACTTTTGCATAACGTACTTTTTGTAAAGCTGATTTTAAAGTCAGCCGTTGCCTTTGTATTAAATAAAAATTATTAAAGATTTTTTTAATTCTTTGCACCTGCCCTTTTGAAATAAAACTTTTAGAGCAACGCCTTTTCTTAGATGTTTTCTGGAGTTTAAATACAAGTTTGCCTAGCTGTCTCCACTATTTCATCTTTATTGTGGCAATGTAAAACACCTTTTTCGGTATTCCTACCGCAACCAATATCATGTGACGATAATTACTATCAATTGGAACTGGCATGCCATGTTTGCTTTATTTTTCAAAAATTAAATTATTATAATTTAATTTTCTATTTTGTTTTTGCAGAGTTCCTCTTATTTTTTCGTGTAATCATTTTAAATACAAAAATATAACAGTAAAAAAAAACACCAACGCACTTATACATTTAATAAAACTAAACCACCCCTATAACCCCCTTCTACATAATTACATACTACCGCTTAAACATTTCGCGCGAACTTCTTTGTTTACCTTTAAGCAGGATTATTTGGTAACCGTGGCGTCGTGTATTTTTATCCTACTCCGAGTGATTTTACCGGAAGTTTTTTTGTAACAATAATAATTCAAGTCTACCTTAACAGGACATCGGTCACTTAATTCTGAGCACGCCCAAACGATGCGACAGGTGGTCAAGGAGGCCATTCATATTACCGAGTTGTATTTATATTGTTTATATGTTTTTAAAATTTTTAAATTTTTCTTATTTTTAGAAAAATAAAATTGTTGACAGAATGTTTTTTTTTATAGCTCTGCAAGTCAAATTTCTGTGAACATTCTTTTTTAAAAATGGCTGGCCCATTTTTATAAATCCTTAGATATTGCGGTAGTGTGTAATTTGGTCTAATGCAATAATAAATCTTCAAAAACGAATTTTTTTTTGTATAATTTTTCTTTTCGCTTATTATTCAAGCCGGCTCTGTAAACTGAAATTACGGCATAAGCTGCTAACCCCATACATACATTATTCATGGGTGTAAGTATAATGTATGACGATACACCAAAGCCATCTAGAAGTAAAGTGAGACAAGCTGTCGAACTATTTTAGTGAAAAACGTGTAAGAATTTCCAGAATTTTCATAAAATTAGGTACACGCGAAATGATATGAATGTCAAGTGAACTTATTGGTTATAGCTTGTGACAAATTGTTAAGATTTTTCGTTGAATACGACGGAAAAGCATTAATAAAAAACTTTTAAATTTCTATTTAAAATAAAAAAAACGGCTATTATTATTGGGCTTTTTTTTGTGAAACATAATTGCGAAAAATAATGTTTGTATTTCTGTAAAAAAATTGCCGATACAAGTTATTTTGTTCAATCCTTAATTAAACAATCAATTTTTTTAATAAACGAATAATCTGCAGAATAATCGATTAAGGCTTTAATTTATGCAATTAATTGTCGAAAAAGTATCTCAAATACTTTTTGATTAAAAAATAATATTTTAATAAAGTTTGTTTGGATAAAGAACAAATAAATACGAAAATTCGAATTTTTCTGTAAAAATATTAACTTCCCAGTGGAAAGAAAAAATGCCGCAAGCTTTTTTTTTAAAATTATAATTATTAAAACTATAATAAAAAACAATATAAATTGTTTATAACAAATTATAATTGTCATTAACAATATTCTGTTTAGGTCAACCGTATTCTTTCTAACTTTTTCTTATCATTTTATAAGCAGGAGCTATTATCAATTGTTTGTAACAATTGAAATTTTTATTTATTTTTATTATTATGATCAATAATCATTTGTTAGTAACAATAATCAATTGTTATAAACTACGCTTGATTATTACTAACATAATTACATAACATAATTATTTTTCACTGTTATAGCGTCTTTAATAGGTACTGACACAAGTTTAAAATTCTCCAATTCCTATTTTTGATTTCTTAAACAATCTCTTTTAATAAAATATTGTTATCATATTTTTCATACAATATTCCTAACATGCAATAATCATATTAGTCAAAAGATTTTAAAATTCTATATTTAAAATAGTATATTTAAATTGCAAAATGCAGGAAGTTTACCATTTTTTTTTAGTTTTTTAATTCTCCATAAAAAATAGCATAATCGATTTTGCTGAAAATATTTAATCCGTTTTAAGTTGCGTAATTATGCGTCGAATGCAATAGGTTGCCACGTCTTTTAGTTCTCTAAAGAGTACTCTGCCAGCGGTCTCTCTACTGGCAAATTATGCCCGAGCTCAGCCGTAGAGGGTAGAAGAAAAAAAATATAAAAGTGAGCCGCGCCACCGACTTAGACGGTATAAGCCGGAAACCCCTACGTCTTGTAGGCACTAGCAGAGCCACACGATAAACAACAAACAATTTTGGTGAACTAAATAAATAAAACTATATTTACAATTCCTGCAATATATTAATTAAGTAAAAATGATGTTCTGATTTTTTTTTTACAACAAATTCTGTATTTTTGGTAAAGTGGATTAAACGAATTTAATACACTTTTCTTAAAATAATACTTAAATTAATTATAACAATCTTTTAGACAATAATAAAAACCTAATGATGTTTAAAAGAAAATTAACAAAAAAAAATGTTCACAATATTTAAAATTTCAAAAATAATTGGTTTTATATACAATTCTTGATAGCAAAAGATAAAAAAAAAATTAAAATAAATGGACTTGCAACAAAAATAATAATTTGAAACCATCACAATAATTACATAATGTATATTCAGTAATGTATACGTTCAGATTCAACTTGGAGCAGGTACAAATTTAATGAAAATAATTTGTTACTTTTAAACTATTGAAAACACTTAGATCAAGCACATAATAACTGATAAGTTGATTAAATTAAACTCAATACTATGTAACCAATTGAAAACTTCATAGAGACGTCACTGTTACATCGATGATCCAAGAAACAGAAACACCAAGTAGTATTATCATAATAATTTCTGCTAAAAACACCAAGCAAGTCTTTATAACACTGAAATTTATCGTCGATATGGATGATGGTTATGGAACGGCACGTGCTAACCAACAATGGCTTCCCTCAAATATATCCCGCATGCGGTTATTTTAACTCGACACCAAAAATATCAACAACGAAGGTAAGATAGAATGGCCAAGTTAAAAATCAAATGATTTTTCTTCAAAATCCAATTAAGATGGCCCAAATACTGCCAGATATGAAGAGAAAACCGTAGAGGTTTTGCACACTTGTTAATATCACACGACGACCACCAAAATCCTCACTACCGACTCCCAAGACTGACACCAAGCGACTGTCTTCAACTACTCACTCCCAGGCCGGATATCAGAAAATGACAAGGGACACGCGTCAGCCAACCATCTTCGCAAATCTATGTTCCAAACTCATAATCGTGCTCGTCCGTGTTGATAGCCAGCCCATCCACACAGAAAAGCAAACCAAACAATAATATAGCTGACAACACACGACAATCGAGGCCAAAAATCAAGGCAAAATCTAATAACAAAAACCCCCACTCCATTTCCATTGATTAGCAAAAATGTCACAGCCATTAATAATTAAATCCTATCACTACTAGGTATGCAACACTATTTACAACGAATGATATACTTAAGTTAAAACAAAATACGGTATGCAAAACTATTTACGAGCACCAGACTATCAGAGACCCAGTTACTAATGGAACGGTAGAAGGGAAAAAAAAATAGGCACGTGACAAGGTCTCACGTCGATATCAATTTTTGTTCTCGAGATAATCGAGACAAAAAATAATTCCAAAGGTACATACAAATATACGCACATACGTACATACACACACACAGACGTCCACTATTGTATTAGACTCTGGGGACCTTAAAATGTAGAAATATGTTAAAATTCGGGATTCGCAAAATTGGACCCATTACTATAACTTCCCACAGGAAAGTTAATAAATGAACTTACCACATTGGGCGATGAACAACAAGGATTCAGATCATAAAGATCTTGTACAGATGCGGTATTTCTCCTGCGACAAATAACTGAAAAATTCATCGAGTGTAACAAACCAGCCTATATGTGTTTTATAGACCTAAAAAAGGCGTTTGACCGAATAAAACTGAAGAATGTGGTACACCTTCTATGTAACAGGTTAATCCTATATAACATTATAAAAAATAAAAATATCTACCAGAGAAACAAAATAAAAGCCAAAATTAATGGCACAACTACCGAAGAAATTCCTGTAAATAGTGGGATTCGACAAGGAGATTTCCTTAGCCTCTTATTGTTTAATATCGTTGTGGACAAAATAATAAAAAGCACTCGTAACCTAAAGGGGTATAAAATTGGGAACAAAGATGTCAAAATCCTATGCTATGTCGATGATTCTGATCTGATTGCAGAAAACGAAGATAACCTACAGAAATTACTATTTAAAATCAGCACAACGGCCAAAATTCAAAAAATAAAAATATCAGATGCAAACTGGTTGTGGATAATAAAACTATGCAACAGAAAATGAAATTTAAATACCTAGGCATAGAAATATCAGGATTCCCTGACAGCGAGGCGTAGGTAAGAAACCAAGCGGCAAAAGCAGCACGAACCTCAGCTTACGATATACGATACAATCCTCCGAAACAAATATATCCGAATCGAGATCAAATCCCGAATCTACAAGGCGGTCATCCGACCTATATTAACACACACAGTGAAAACTAGACCAGATACATTGAACACAAAGAGAATATTGGAAACCACCGAAATAACCGCTCCTTACATGTGGCAGTTGACGGTATTTCCTCTGATGCGTTTAAAACTAATGCCGGGGTCCCCCAGGGTTCCATCCTTTCCCCCACCTTATTTCTTTTACACATCAACGACCTCTTGAAAACCACCACGAACCCCATTTACAGTTTCGCAGACGATAGCACACTTGTCTCAACTTTCACATCCTATCGATCACTTTTGGTGAATGATACAAATAGACTCGGGCAGGAACAGGTTGATTCCATCAATAGAGATCTTAAAGCAATCGTCTAGTGGGGAACCAACAATCTTGTTCAGTTCAACGCCCAAAAAACACAAAGTGCCACGTTTTCCAAGAAAGTGAATTCCTCAAATCATCCCATCACAATGTCCGGAAATACCCTTGAACCAAGTCCCTCCATCTCGATTTTGGGAGTCACGGTGTCCAATAATATGTCTTGGCATGACCATGTTACTAACATCGCAAAGTCGGCAAGCCAGAGGTTAGGTTTTCTGTGGAGAGCCAGAAAGTTTTTTACTCCTGATCAACTGTTGACGACGTACAAGGCTCAAATCCGGCCTCTACTGGAGTATTGCTCGCACATTTGGGGTTCAGCACCAAGGCATTCTCTTCGTCTTCTAGATTCCATTTAGAAAGGAGCCATTCGCTTGATAAACAGTTCAACTCTCACATATACCCTTTACCCTCTAGAACATATAAGAAGAGTTGCAGACCAGTCATTGCTCTACAGATATTTCCATGTCAGATGCTCCAGAGAAATAAAAACTCTTGTACCACCATTGGCCACATTCGGCCGAAGAACTCGGCACGCTGATCAGTCTCACCCATTTACTCTTAAGATTGACACTACAAGGACCAATCTTTATCAAGAATCCTTTTTTTACAGGGCTGCTACGGAATGGAATAAGCTTCCAAAATAAGTTTTTCCAGAGAACTATGACCTGCAACTTTTTAAAAAGCGTGTCCACAATAATTTCCTTTCTATAATACCTTCCCCTTCTAATAGTCGCAGTGCGGGCCGTCTGCGGCCCACACGATAGGTCTACCCTTTTTACGACTATTTTCATAAAAAAAACAAATAAAAATAATGCGCCGGATCACTGGAAAAACAATTCATGACAGGAAAAGAAGCGAGGACATTAGAACATGTAAAATGGACAACGTAAATGAATGGATACTAGGAAGAAAGAAGGAGTGAAACTAACACATAGATAGAATAAATGACGACAGAATGGTCAAAATAACTAGAGACATGTCACCCTTAGGGCGTCGAAACGTTGGACGACCCCGCAAGAGATAAAGCGACAACCTTCTTAACAATTAAACGGCAGATGATACAAATAAAAACAAGCAATTTGCTTTCAATAAAGAAGGAAAAAGAAGAAGCATAAATACGTTTAGATTTTACTGTTAGAATTACCTTGGGAGCACAAATAAAATAAAATGCTTGTAAAATAAAATTTTTAAAGTTAGCTCACAATTAGTTTCATTGTCCTCATTTGTATTTGTCATTAAAAATAATATTTAAAAGTACCTATAGTTTGCTGTATGAGGATTTTAGTAGTTTACTTATACATGGTTAATAATTTTTCTAATAATACAGATTTTCATTTGAGTTTTGGAATCGTTGCTTACGATTCGTGTAAACAACCAATTTTTAATTCACGGCTGCGGCATTATGGCTCATAAAACCGACACGATTTGGTCGTACAATATTAAACTACGAATTGTTTGTTAACACGAATTGTAAACAATAATTCTATAAATCCACGAACGTGGCTCATGTCCCGTGCAAATCCGCATTACGCCACAATTTTAAAACCCTCGATCGTGGCTCACGTTACGTGTACACTTTTTATGAGATTCCTTTACTGTATTGAGAAGGCCAGAGAACACTACTTCCCAGTATATATATATGAAAGCAATACAGCTCACGTGCGAATTGACGGCATGCTGTCAGCTGAAACAAAAACGGAAAATGGAGTTCGTCAGGGCTGTATACTATCCCCTATGCTCTTAACCGCTTACTCTGAATTCATCATGCGACAGGTGCTAAACAACTGGGAGGAAGGTATTACTATTGGGGGAACTAGGATGTCTAACTTGAGATTCACCGATGACACAGCTCTTCTAGCAACCACAGAGGCAAAACTGTATACTATCCACTACGCTCTTTAACGCTTACTCTGAAATCTTCATGCGACAGGTGCTGAACAACTGGGAGGGAGGTATTACTATTGGTGGAACTAGGATGTCTAACTTGAGATTCGCCGACGACACAGCTCTCCTAGCAACCACAGAGGCAAAACTGTATACTATCCCCTACGTTCTTTAACGCTTACTCTGAACTCTTCATGCGACAGGTGCTGAACAACTGGGAGGGAGGTATTACTATTGGTGGAACTAGGATGTCTAACTTGAGATTCGCCGACGAGACAGCTCTCCTAGCAACCACAGAGGCAAAACTGTATACTATCCCCTACGTTCTTTAACGCTTACTCTGAACTCTTCATGCGACAGGTGCTGAACAACTGGGAGGGAGGTATTACTATTGGTGGAACTAGGATGTCTAACTTGAGATTCGCCGACGACACAGCTCTCCTAGCAACCACAGAGGCAAAACTGTATACTATCCCCTATGCTCTTTAACGCTTACTCTGAACTCTTCATGCGACAGGTGCTGAACAACTGGGAGGGAGGTATTACTATTGGTGGAACTAGGATGTCTAACTTGAGATTCGCCGACGAAACAGCTCTACTAGCAACCACAGAGGCAAAACTGTATACTATCCCCTACGCTCTTTAACGCTTACTCTGAACTCTTTATGCGATAGGTGCTGAACAACTGGGAGGGAGGTATTATTTTTGGTGGAACTAGGATGTCTAACTTGAGATTCGCCGATGACACAGCTCTTCTAGCAACCACAGGGGCAAAACTGTATACTATCCCCTACGTTCTTTAACGCTTACTCTGAAATCTTCATGCGACAGGTGCTGAACAACTGGGAGGGAGGTATTACTATTGGTGGAACTAGGATGTCCAACTTGAGATTCGCCGACGACACAGCTCTCCTAGCAACCACAGAGGCAAAACTGTATACTATCCCCTACGCTCTTTAACGCTTACTCTGAACTCTTTATGCGACAGGTGCTGAACAACTGGGAGGGAGGTATTATTATTGGTGGAACTAGGATGTCTAACTTGAGATTCGCCGATGACACAGCTCTTCTAGCAACCACAGAGGCAAAACTGTATACTATCCCCTACGTTCTTTAACGCTTACTCTGAAATCTTCATGCGACAGGTGCTGAACAACTGGGAGGAAGGTATTACTATTGGTGGAACTAGGATGTCTAACTTAAGATTCGCCGGCGACACAGCTCTCCTAGCAACCACAGAGATAAAACTGTATACTATCCCCTATGCTCTTTAACGCTTTCTCTAAACTCTTCATGCGATAGGTGCTGAACAACTGGGAGGGAGGTATTACTATTGGTGAAACTAGGATGTCCAACTTGAGATTCGCCGACGACACAGTTCTCCTAGCAACCACAGAGGCAAAACTATTAGCTCTTTTTAATACCCTAGAACAAACTAGCGAGGTTTACGGCCTATAACAAGATTAAAGTTATAATTATAGACAGAGAATATAACAATCATCCTCAAAAATCCCAAGTTGGAAGTTGTCGAGTGGTGCAGAACATTGTATGTGTCTTGATCTAAACGTCAGCAGGGCTTCCGAACTAACTTCTAATCGGATGAGATGGCGAAACACCGTTAGGAGAGCAATCGACAAACTATATATTAGTAATGCCTTGGCCAATACCAGCAACAACTGACAATAAAATAAGTTCACGACACATTTGACAAGATGTTATGACTTTGATGATGATAATGATGATTATTGTATTAAAGAAACTAAACACATAAAAAACTTAAATACCCCGCCCAAAATCACGCCTGGTACCTCTATTGTCTGGCATTACAGATCAGCCAAATGGAATGAACTGAGGGACTTTTACCTATCATTTCCATGAAAAGATGTCTGCTTTCGCTCACAAGACCCATCAACATGTGCAGAATCTGTAACCGAAATCATAAGGCTAGGTATGGACTCATACATTCCTCATGGTACAAGACGGATTTTCAACCCCAAACCCTGGTTCAACCAAGAATGCAACCGTGCGGTGCGTGATAAAAATCAAGCACATCGACTCTGGTGCGATGTCCCGACAATTGCCAACCGAGAAGCCTTTGTCCACGCGAGGAACGCCTGCAAAAGAACGATCGATCTTGTCAAAGAATCCTACGACAGGAGAATATGCAACAAGCTTGTCAATGCCCCTCCTGGATCAAAGACCTTCTGGTCTTTGGCCAAAGCCATAAATAAGAATTTTACAACTTCTTCTTTACCACCACTCGAGAGGTCCGACGGCACGACAGCCGTATCTTCCAAAGAAAAAGCGGATCTGCTGACCGAAATGTTTAGCTCTAACTCAACCCTCGATACCAATGGAAAACAACCCCCAACGATACCTAGAATAAACGCATCAATGCCTGAGGTCACTATCCGCCATCGCACTATCAGGAAAATCCTACGAAATTTTGACTCTAATAAGGCAGTAGGACCAGATGGAATTCCGACAATTGTCCTAGAGACCTGTGCTCAAGAGCTCACCCCAGTTCTCGGTAGACTCTTCAAGTTATCATACAGCAAAGGAGTATTTCCGTCCATGTGGAAAAACGCTAAAGTCCAACCGATTCCGAAAAAAGAAAAAAAGACTATTCCTGCAAATTATCGCCCTATTGCATTGCTCTCAGTCATATCCAAAGTTATGGAAAAAGCGATTAACACAGAACTTATCAAATATCTAGAGAAATTTGAGATAATCCATGACAGACAATATGGATTTCGACAACTTCGGTCCACTGGAGATTTGCTGGCTTATGTCACTCAGCTCTAGACAAACACTATTGAAAAGTTTGGTATTTCTTCTGATGCGTTTAAAACTAATGCCGGGGTCCCCCAGGGTTCCATCCTGTCCCCCACCTTATTTTTTTTACACATCAACGACCTCTTAAAAACCACCACGAACCCCATTTACAGTTTCGCAGACAATAGCACACTTGTCTCAACTTTCACATCTCATCGATCACTTTTGGTGAATGATACAAATAGACTCAGGCAAGAACAGGTTGATTCTATCAATAGAGATCTTAAAGCAATCGTCAAGTGGAGAAACAACAATCTTGTTCAGTTTAACGTCCAAAAAACACAAAGTGCCACGTTTTCCAAGAAAGTGAATTCCTCAAATAATCCCATTACAATGTCCGGAAATACCCTTGAACCAAGTCCCTCCATCTTGATTTTGGGAGTCACGGTATCCAATAATATGTCTTGGCATGACCATGTTGCTAACATCGCAAAGTCGGCAAGCCAAAGGCTAGGTTTTCTGTGAAAAGCCAGAAAGTTTTTTACTCCTGATCAACTGTTGACGACGTACAAGGCTCAAATCCGACCTCTACTGGAGTATTGCTCACACATTTGGGGTTCAGCACCAAGGCATTCTCTTCGTCTTCTAGATTCCATTCAGAAAAGAGCCATTTGCTTGATAAACAGCTCAACTCTCACAGATACCCTTTACCCTCTAAAACATAGAAGAAGAGTTGCAGACCAGTCATTACTCTACAGATATTTCCATGGCAGATGCTCCAGAGAAATAAAAACTCTTGTACCACCATTGGCCACATTCGGCCGAAGAACTCGGCACGCTGATCAGTCTCACCCATTTACTCTCAAGATTGACACTACTAGGACCAATCTTTATCAAGAATCCTTTTTTTACAGGGATATATATATACTGCTGGATATAGGTCTTTTCTAGTTTAGTCCATTCTTTTTTGTCTTGAGCTCATTGTTAACCATATTTTTATCCAATGGTGTAGCGATAACGATTTCAGTATCATAATAAACACGTATTATTTTGAGTCGTAAAACACGTATCCAAAAACCAAACGATGCGAAAATCAATACTTTCGAGATATTCTCAAAAAAGGTCATTATTTCCCTGTTATTCAGCAACACTTATTTAGTGGTATTCATCCTTTTTTTGTTGTTATTTAAAGAACTATATACCTTCCTGATCCATTTTATACTAGTATTTCATAAGAAATCTATACATCACTTCAAATTTAATCCAATCGAGAAATCAAGTAGTCACGGAACCCTGAGTATAATATTTTAATATTTTCGTTTAGGTTACTTGGCCCATAATAAATAGTTTATAGACATTAAAATTAAAATTTAAAATACATTTTATTTGTACAATTAATATTTATTATAATTATTTAAGTTTCACTTTATAGTTTGATTAACTCTTAAAGCGTGTTTTTTTTATGTTTTTAAACTATAATTTTACAATGGGGTTAGCTTATAAATGCAGTAAAATAAGTAGCTGTTGTAAAAAGAGTAAAAAGGAGAAGTGCCTTATCAGAAAATCAATTAGTGGGAATTTGTTGAAGTTTGTTAATAAATCAACCGCACTACTCATTTTATCTACTGTGTAAGGCATTGCTGCCCTGTTTTTTTTCCCGAATTGATTCCCAGTCTCTGTGCGTTCCGCAGGAGCGGTCAAGCAAGAAAAAGAAATCGATCTACGAGGTTTCTTACTGCGTCTCGCCGATCATTTGTAACTGATACGAGGTTGGATTAAAATTGTCTGGTATAACGATTTTCAAGAGGTACAAAAAAATAACCAAACAAATTTAAATAGTAATTTTCCTAACAAGTGCGGAAAGTGATGCTTTCCCGCACGCGACTGCCGTTAACCCGAACGACGCGGAGCGGAGTTCGGGTAAGCAGTCGAGTGCGGGAAAGACACTTTCCGCATGAGTTAGGAACAATACTTTTTCTACAAGCGTAGGAAACAAATTCATTTTTTCAATTATTTATTCATGCAAATGGAAACAACTAACAAGAGTAACATTTTCTATCCACTAATTATTCGTAATATTTATTGTAAATGTACAATTTGATGCATTATGTAAATTTATAGCGGAAGCCAGCATATTTTTTGAAGATGGCTGATTTCCTGAAGAAGAAGGTAACTCGGGCAATACATTATCGAAAGAAATCGAATGTGCAGGCACAGGCATCAAATCGTCGCCGATCGATATAGACGTGGATGGTTCTAAAATGCACCCGGAAGACGATGTAGTGTTCAAATTGAGAATTTTGTTGGACATTTCTTTTTTTCGATTGGTGGAGTCTTCTAAATACCCCTCTGCAACTGAAGTCGATTTCCATCCTCCTAGGCGTTTGATATTAGTTATACCCACACCACAGTCAGCAAGTAAAGTGGCTGAGGAACGCCCGAAGCTGTGACCAGTGTAAAGCTCTGGATTTTGAAGGCGCAGATATACTGCTATTTCGGAGGGTATCTTTCCTATGGTATTGATTCCTACACATTGCACAGTACATTTTCCACTTTTGTAATACAAGAATAAACGACGGTGAGGAGTCTCTTTTGGACGTAAATGTACATACTTTCTGTATACGTTCAAAAAATAACCATCATTTGCTTCTTCAGATATCACAAAGGATCTAGAGGAATGATTTTTGGAATCCTTGATATTAACAATTATCAGGTTTTCTTTGTCGTCTATGTCGTCAATGGTGAGTTTTGTCAGCTCTTCTCGTCTGCAAGCACCAGCTAATCCAATAATTGCTACTAACTTAATCATGAGGTATATGTCATCGGGTGCTTAAGTCATAAATTTTGAAACGTCTTCTTGAGTGAAGATTTTGGCCTTTTTCGGTCGAAAACCGACATTTTGTCTTTTAATGAATGCAGTTGTTTTGTAAAATTTGCTAATATCCAAATTTTGCTTTACTTTGAATACACTCTTCAACATTGAATATCTTGCCCATAAAGTGTTCGGCTTCCATGTTTTAGACATTTCTAGAAAATAAGCCAAGAATACTTCTTCTTTATTTGGTGTTTTCACTTTTTTATTGTTGCACCATTCAATAAAACTCGTGTATTGCTTCTTATACCTTTGTTTAGATTTCGTTGGCAATAACTCTAAGTTCTCATCTGTAGCTGCTTGCACGATTTCTTGTGGAAGTTCTTCATCAGATGAATAATCCATTGTGGCAATTTCACTGAATCGAAAATTTTATATAAGTAACGCTTTGTCTGTCACTCTGACAATTACAAACAAATTTGTGTATTGATCGGCATGACAACATCAATTGTTACCTACTCGTTATCAGATCAATCAAAGCCTATATATAGGGTGATTTTCATAACAATACATTTTTATTTATCAATATTTGTTCATTTTTTCAATAAATAGTGCAAAATGATGGATGATTTTGAACAAACTCACTTAGTATTGCAACAAAAAAGCTTGAACTTTCATATTTTGTCACCCACCACTTATATTTTAAGAGGATATCATATAAATGTTTTTCCCACACTAGAGTGGGAAAAAATTTCCCGCACTAGTGTGGGAAAATGACACTTTCCAAACTGAATTGCGTGCGGGTAGAGGGTGAATCACGCACGCTTGTAGAAAAAAGTAGTATCGTAAAAGTATTTTTCTAAACCCCAAAAGTTGGGCACCAATTTGTGTAACTCTACTAAACTATTTTTCTAAAGTTACAAAAGTTGGGTGCTAATTTTGCGTAGCTGAAAAAAAAACTAATGCCCCAAATGTTGGGCGACAACAGTCTGAAATAAAACAAAAATTAATGTTTAAACTATGTATAAGCAGCTAAGTAACCTAAAGGAAAAAGAGTTAAAATATTATAGTCGGGGTTTCGTGACTCCTTGATTTCTCGATTGGATTAAATTTGAGGGGATGTACAGATCAGTTAACGGATCTATACAACTGTATTTTTTTAAATAAATTAAACAAACTACAAAACTAAAATTACTAAACTACGTAAGGGCGCCAAGTGATTTTATAAAGAAAAATCACTAAAAATGAATTAACCCCAAACAAATCCAATCGTATTATTTTAATGTAATACCACAAAACGAGCTAAATAATTGACTTATTTTGGCTTCAAGGTTATACAAACTTTGTTCTTATCATTTAAAAACATTTAAAAAAACCTACAACTACACATGCAGGATTATTAAAATTGGAAGAAAAAATGTTTACAACGTTTGCTGAAAGAAAAAAAAAAATAAAAAATTACATGAAATTAAAATTTTGAAGTTAACAATAATGTTGAAAGGAATAAACTACCACGGTAAATGTCTTTTTTGAAAGGAAATCAGATTTTTTCTACCATGGATATGTCTGCGTCTTGGTTTAAAATCACAGAAAAATAATTATTGAGTTTCCAATGATGATCATCCAAACTTATCAAGCATATAATGAAAACTTATATGTTTTTTAACATAACTGGTAAATGATGTTCCTCTTAAAAAAAACAAACTTATGGACTGCCGAGTGCTAAATTTTACTGCAAAGTTCTTTACATCGAATAAAAAGCTCAACTATTATACCGTGGTATTAAACTGGAGGCCAACAAAACCGCCAGTCGATCAACAAAATCTTAGTTGACAAAAAAAACTGGTAACTGAAAACCCAAACATTAGAAAATCAGTCAACAGAAAACCCAGATATGGGAGCTGCCGGCAACAAAAAAATACAGCCAACAGGAAAAACCAGCCGACAAAAAAACCAGCCGACAAGAAAAACCAGCCGACAAAAAAAACCAGCCGACAGAAAAAACCAGCCGACACAAAAAAGCAGCCGACAGGAAAAAGCAGCCGACAAAAAAAAGCAGCCGACAGAAAAATGATCGATAACTGAAATAAAATTGTCACTTCTTCTTCTTCTTCCGGTACCCTGTCCGATTATCGAACGTTGGCAATAATATTGGCTATAATAATTTTGTTTATCGCAGCTCGGAATAGTTCAACGAATGATTTGCGTTACCAATCTCCAAGATTTAGGAGCCAAGATGTTCTTCTTCGTCCTGGACCTCTACTTCCGGCAATCTTATCCTGCATCACTAAATGAAGAAGGTAATATTTCTCTGGATGCTTCATCACGTGGCCAAAGTATTCGAGTTTTCAGTTTTTTATTATTTTTGTGTTTTTCCTCATTCGTTGTAGAACCACCTCATTTCTTATTCGGTCCGCCCAGCTAATTCGTAAGATCCTTCTGTAGACCCACATTTTATAGGCCTCCAGCCTCTTTAATAATGAGTCGGTCAGCGTCCAACTCTCTACTCCATAGAGCAATGTGGAGAATATATAGCAGCGTGTTAGTCTGGTTTTTAATTTTAAAGTGATTCCTTTGTTGCAGAGAATTCTTTTTAATTTAAAGAAGGCGGTTCTGGCTTTTTCGATACGGATCTTTATTTCTTTGCTCATGTCCCAGTTGTCATTGATATTAGCGCCCAGGTATGAAATGTTGTTAACCTTTTCTAGCTGTATCCCCTAAGCCCTGATTTGTATTGGTGGTATTGGTGTTTTGCTGACAACCATAACTTTGGTTTTTGAAGTATTGAGTCTTAGCCCATACTTGTTACATGAATCGGTCACTCTGTTTATGAGTATTTGCAGTTCTTCCTGACTAGCACCGTGTCGTTCGCATATCTCAAATTATTCATGTTAATTCCGTTTACCTTAATACCAAGGTCCACGTCGTCCAAGGCTTCTCTGAAGATATATTCAGAGTAGATATTAAAAATTAAAGGAGACAGAGATAGACAAAATTGTCACTAAGAATGATTTTAGATCAAGCAAAAAAAAAATATTTAACATTAACGAAGAAGGTCCCCGGCATATTGAAAGCAAGTTCAACGACAATATAAAAATTAAAATTATTCTCGCCGATTATATTATACACTTACTAACCCCAAATACATAGTAAAACTGTTCACGACCTTTTTCTTTGTCTCACTAAACTTTTCACAAAATTCGACTGACAACACCTTAAATTAATAAATTTTATCTAGGTATATTAATCGATAAAACGCTCGATGGGCCGGCATAATACCAGAACCGGCTTACACGTTATTAAGGTTATATTCACAAATTTTGTTTTTTTTTCTTGCGAGACTACTAAACTAAACTTAGTTTTAAGTATAGGAATTTAACGACATTTAAGATGCTCTCACAAAATGAAAGAGAAAATGTTCGGGAATGGAAGTACCACTAGAAAATTGTACTATATACAGCTTACAATTTGCAGATGGCCAGGTAGTTTTGACAGGAGACATTACCCGCAAACTAAAAGAAACTTATGAGGAATGGGGCCTCACTATGAACATTCAAAAAACTTGATACCTTAGCGTTGGGACCGAAAACCAGAACTTACAACTAAACAACTTAGATATTGTAAAAGCATGTAAAGATTACAAATATTTAGAAGTAACATTCGATAAAACAGAAAAATATGAGAAAAAAATAAGAGCGAGAATAAATCAGGCAAGGAAGGCAATTGGATGTTCAAATGAAATTCCCTGAAGTACATTTTTTTTATACTTTTCTTTTTTTTTGTAAATTTGTGACTAAGAATTTTAAATAAAAACAGTAACTTAAAAATGTAAAAAAACCGTTCTTTGTCATAAGTAACTTTCTTTATTCTTTAAGGATTGCCAAGGTTAGGTTAGGTGTAACCTAACCTTGGCAAACCATTTTAATAACTGCAGCCAAGGTTTGCCAAGGTTAGGTTAGGTATAGGTTTGCCAAGGTTAGGTTATACCTAACCTAACCTTGGCTAACCTTGGCTGCAGTTTGGTTTGCCAAGGTTAGGTATAACCTAACATTGGCAAACCTATACCTAACCTAACCTTGGCAAACCTTGGCTGCAGTTACTAAAAAATAAGATCTTAAAGAAAAATAAAGAAAGTTACTCATGATAGACAACGGTTGTCAAAAACAATGTTTTTTTTACATTTTTAAGTAACTGTTTTTATTTAAAATTCTTAGTCACAAATTTACAAAAAAAAAAGTATAAAAAAATGTAGCATATTTATATAAAGTTATAATCAGCAGTAGTATTTAGTTTTTTTAGTAAATCATGCATATTTTTTATACAAAATAGTTTGGATGTTTGACATTAGCCATGCGTCCCGCGTCATTTTTTTTTTGTTATTTTATTTTATTTTTTTTTAAATGGCATGTAATGCGCAATAAAAAAGTATATAGTTGGGCTGGGTTTATTTAAAAATGTTAGTATTATTATTTTTTTTTATCTGTAAAAAATGGGTTCACGCGAACTTTTGAAATTAACCTCGTAGCAGAACCATTTGTTCCTGTTACCTCCTAACGTCTCACAGGAAAAGGAACAATGGCAATGTGAGCCTTCGAAAAAGCCCGGAAAATCCCCTTTATTCAAGTTAGCATATCATATATCAAGTAGTCTATGCAGAATGAGAACAATGAACAATTACTTTACTTTGGATGTTTCTTGAATAGTAGGCTGCGAAGTGATAAATCGAATTGATTTTCGGTGGAAGCGCCTAAACGAATGGATTGTGTTACAAAAAAATAAGAAGCTTATGCGATTCTTTAAAAGTAATACAGTAGAAAATTAGATAATCAGTCAAAACTATACATTTTTTAAGAAGGCAATAAAAATGCATGTTTTAAGGTAGTACCACAGATACCACCAGTGTAAAATGTGTGCTCTGTGTGATTTCACTTTCGTAGTATTTATATTTGGCAACACTGTGTAAAAGCAATAGAGAAAAAAATATGTTTATTATACTGTTAACATTTTTTTTAGTTCTTTCGTGGGTTCGGCGATTAAAAAAACTAAAAAAAAAATTATATATAATTATATTATATAAAAAAAAAAAAAAAAAAACAATGTTTATTTCAATACAATAAATTCTACTTTTATTAATCACTTAGATATTCACTTAGATATACAACTTTTTCTACTTTTTATAACTATTTACATTTCTTAATTCATAAACACTTTTAAAACCAATACTGTCCCTTGATATGATCGCTTCCCCCTTTATACCTGTATACCACAATTCCAAATTTTTCCACCTGTTTCTTTATTTTCTCGGCCGACGCGGTTTCGAAAAGTTGCTCGACCTTGCTAGACCGTGCGGCGGTCGACAAAGGCGGACCCTAGCCGCGGTCGATTCGTCGGTTGACGACAGGACCGGATTTGTAACAATACTTTGTTTTACTCAAAATATTTAATAAAATTTTAAACAAGTTGGCAAATAAATTAGAAAACAAACATAAAAAGTTTGAGTCACCTAACGCTACAAATGTAAATACTGCAGTTAACATAAACACTGATACTGAGGATAATGTCGATGGTCGTGGAATTATAAACTTGACAGATTTCTGTCGTTTGAAAGGCAAATTAATGGAAAGCAACTTGGTGACCACTTCGGGATACTGGGTAAAATAAAAAACCACCAAATTCTCGGGATGGTTCTTGACATGCTAGTCACAAAAATACACGTAAAAAAGTCGTTTAGAGTCCTCTTTTCGAAGAAAGAATGGGTAAGGAAAGAAATCCTATTTTCGGAGACAAAATACGTAATGTACACAGATGGCTCAAAAACCACAGATGTAATTGGGGCCGGTGTTTTCAGCTGAAAACCAAAGATTACAATATCACCTGTATCTTGCTTGTATGTTTGTAACTAACTGTGCGTGAACTACGTATGCGTGCAGAACAAATATCAAGAGAGTTCATCGCATCGGTAGTTCAGTGGTAGAATGTTCGTCTGCCACGCGGACAGCCCGGGTTCGATTCCCGGCCAATGCATTTTCTTGTGCTTTTAACATTTAATACATAATTTTTTTTTAGGGAGTAAAACAAATCGAACTAAAAAGCGAAAAATAAATTATAGTTTAATAAAACTAAACTAATTAATAAAACTTAAATTAAACTCGCTTTTAGTAAATTAAAATAAAAAATATTTTTTAACATAGGAATAAAATAACTGACGAGAAAATTAATGTCACTGTTGTAAAAGCGTGGGGTGCTTTGCATGACAACTAACTCGCGTTTTGGAATGAAAGCACTCCACGCTTTTAGAACAGTGACATTAATTTTCTCGTTAGTAATTTTATTTCCTATGTTAAAAATTATTTTTTACTTCTAAACTTGATTAAGTATAAAAGCGTGTTTATTAGTTTTTTTTTAAATCTTTCCCACCAATAACTCTTTAAAATTTAAACAAAAACAAACTAGCACCTAATTATTTTAATATTTACATACGTCAAATTTTTATTATTGTTCACATTTAAAGATAAATATAACGGTTAACGATATCCCTCTATTTATTTGGGACTACAATAAAGAAAAACTTTGGGGACGTAAATCTTTCAGAAAAAGTAATATTTTCTAATGAAATTTCGCACTTTATATTTCAAATGTAATATTTTCCGTTGTTTTATAAATTGAAAAGCGCCGAATGACTTATTATGAATAGCAGAGGTGAAAGTTGAAAGTCATTTCACGTGTAATTGTGTTTTATTTAACTCATTCATTTCAGTCCTATCAGATTTTCCCGACTTTTTGTGACACGCAACATAACTAACGTTGTTAAGGTCAAATCTTATTGTTTACATTTTCTATTGGGTTTTATTCTTTTATTTATGTTTAAACGCTCGATGATGACAGAGAAATTAATTAAAATTGGTTCATTTTTTGTTTGTATTGTTACAAAACATTCGTAATTAAAATAAAGCACCTAAAAATGTAAAGTTTAAACTGCTTTTATTTTTTTTAAATAGTTTTGACACAAGAAAATAAAATATAAAATACAAAAATTAAACTAAATTATTATTGTGACAACAACAATGCATATTTTCACATTTATGTTTTGTTTTTACAGCAGAATCAACGGCTGTATTAAAAGCTTTAGAATGGTGTATCTTAAACAAACGTCCTAACGTAGTGATGGTGGCTGATTCCCGATCAGTTTTACAGGCTTTCCGTAGCCCTGCCATGATACATTTCAATAATGTGTTATTATGTTACATTAAAAAATTAATATTTTAATTACATTCAACAAGCATGCCAATCTCATTCGTTTGGGCTAAAGCACATTTTGGTATTACGGGGAATAAATTAGTGAACACTATAGCAAAGAAAACCTCTCAGAGGTGGGAACATCAATGCTAACCTGGCAAGATATTTTTTACGTTTTTTGGAAAGAGATCAAAACAAAATTAAGAAAACAATATGATGAGTATACAAAAAATATAAACAGCCAATATTTCAATATACACCCAACGTTACTTAATAATATCCCACATATTGATTGTTGGGATTATAACAAACACAAGTCTGCCATCATCTCACGTCTGAAGATTTATGATGGTCGTTTTCCATCACATTTATTTAAAATCGGTATTATAAACTCACCTAATTGTGTAACATGCAACACCATAAGTGGTTACAAATCATATATACATTGATCATATCTCCTTCTTATGTAGTGAAATAATAAATAAATTAGAATTAATACAAAAGAAGTGAAGGAAGTAAGTAAATCCTTAAAAAAAATAACAAAGCCCCGGGTCCAGAAAATATTGTAGGAGAATTATTTAAATACGGAACAGATAAATTATATAAAATGCTGCAAGATCTATTTCAAAGGTGTATTAATCAGTCCGAAGTCCCAGAAGAATGGAAAATATCACATATGTCAACAATACACAAAAAAGGGGGACAAAAGCAAATGCGACAATTATCGAGGAATTGCCGTAACAAACACAATCAGTAGAATATATGGCAAGATCTTAAAAAACAGAATCGAAAGGGAATACACGGAAATGGAAGCAGAAGAGCAAGCCGGATTTAGAGCGGGAAGATCAACGATTGACCATCTGTTCTCACTAACACAAATTATAGAAAAAAAACTAGCATTCAATCAAGAGATCCATATACTGTACGTTGACCTAAAGAAAGCATACGACAGCGTACCCTTAATTAAACTTTGGGAAACTCTGGAAACTTCCAACATTAATATTGAACTGATAAAAGGAGTAAAGTCATTGTACAATAAAACCAAATCAAGAATTAAAGTTGGACAAAACCTAACAACAGGGTTAAATATCACAAAAGGGCTGAAACAAGGGTGTTGCTTGTCACCAACATTATTTAAAATATATTTGGAACGGGCACTAGCGAATTGGAAACGGAAATGCCAAAACATGGGCATACCTTTAGATGAGGACACAACATTATACACACTCTCATTCGCAGACGATCAAATTATAGTCGGCCAAGACATAGACGACACAGAGTATGTGACACGAAAACTTATAGAAGAATATAAAATTTGGGGACTAGAGGTTAATGTAGAAAAAACGGAATATATATGTATTGGGGGAGTGCAACAGGACTTACAATTATCAAATGGACAAAAAATCAAACACACGTCAGCTTACAATTACTTAGGAATGAGAATATCAAAGGATGGGACACTCGAAGAAGCAATATTGGACAGAAATATGAAAGGAAGAAGAGCAATATCAATTTTAAACGGAGTACTGTGGGATAGAACAATAAGCAACAACAACAAAAAAAGAATTTACGACACGATAGTGAAGAGCATAATAATGTACGGTTGCGAAGTATGGCCTTTGAAAGAAAAGATCGAAAGAAAAATTAGAGCCACAGAAATGGATTACTGGAGACGAGCAGCGGGGAAATCAAGACTAGAAAGAGTTACAAATGAGAGGATAAAACAAATAATGGGAGTACAGCACGACATCACAGACGAAATAAGAACTAAACAGTTGATATGGTACGGGCATGTTCAAAGAATGCCACCAGACAGAATCCCAAAGAAAATATTACAGTGGAACCCCAGAGGAAGAAGAAGAAGAGGAAGACCACGAAAGAGCTGGAGAGAAGGCATACAAAAAGAGATGGAAGAGAGAGATCTGAGAGAGGACATGTGGACGAATAGAGAGGAATGGAGATTAGGAATTGCAAGACGCCGACGCACGTTTTAACGCGATATATATATATATATATATATATATATATATATATATATATATATATATATATATATATATATATATAAATAAAAGTAATTTACAACTGCCTGTAAATATACCTACATTGTTATCCCAACCCAATCTAGTTGTAGTTCTGAATATAAGACTCAACTGGAACGCCCACCTGGAAAAAACAATAAACAAAGACAGGTTTTCTCTCTGGAATATCAGAAGAGTATGCAGCAAATCTTTGGTAATAAATCCCAAACAGATTTACTGGATTTATTAAACAATGATAATATTTATAGTCACGTATGGTTTAGTAGTCTGGTGGACCAAAGGGTTATAACAGACAGCTAGAGAAAGCTTGCTGGCCTTCAGCGGCTGGCATGCCTGGCCATAACTGGAACTATGTTCAGCACACCAACGGCAGCTATGTAACACTTCCTATATCTTCCTCTCTTAGATATTCTCTAAGAGATTAAGGCCAGAATAGTCTCCTACAGATTTCTGTCTTTGGAAAGGCAAATTAATGGAAAGCAATTTGGGAACCATTCCGGGATACTAAGTGAATCAAAAAACCACCAAATTCTCGGAATGGTTCCTGATATGCTAGCCACTAAAATACATCTAGAAAAGTCGTTCAGAGTCCTCTTTCCAAAAAAAGATGAATGGGTGAGGGAAGAAATTCTCTTCCCAGATGAACTGGCGGTCGGTGTTTTCAGCAAGAAACCAAAGACTGAAATATTTACCAGTCTTGGTAGGTATGCTACAATCTTTCAGGCTGAAATCTTTGCTATCGAATTGTGTGCAAGAGAGTTGACCAATAGACCTATAGCACACAAAAAAATAAGTTTAATATTAGACAGCCAAGCTGCTTTAAAAGCGCTGAGCTCCAACAAGATAAATTCTAAACTTGTATGGAATTGCATCTAATCCCTAGAGTACCTTGGTTCGAACAACAGAGTGACCCTACTCTGGGGTACCTTGGTACCAGAAGGTTAAGGGAAACGAAAAAGCCGACACCATTGCAAAACAGGGAGCCGAATTTGCGTTTACTGGACCAGAATCGGTTTTTGGACTCACCATAAGTGCCGCTAGAACAATTATCTTGGACTTGGCGGAAAGGAAAATACTCACGTACTGGTCCTAAATACTAGGGTTGACTCACTCAAAGACGTTTTTACCTTAACCTTTGTGAAACAAAACTGAGCAGATCCTAGAATGGAGCAGAAATGATCTGCGAATTCTAACGGGACTGTTACAGGACACTGTCGTCTAAGATACCACCTCGGAAGGAACCAACAAACGGACTGTCGATTTTGCTGCGTGAAAGACGAAACTGCTGAACATATATTATGTTCATGCCCCGGCTTGGGAAAAATAAGGTTCAACATATTTGGTTAAACCAACCTAGAACCTACCGATTTAAAAAAAATCTCTTCCCATACAACCATGACCTTCGTGAAAAGGGCTGTATTGTGCGGCCTAACCTCTAGGGGTGAGCCACAATAGACCTACTAAAGGTCGCAGTGGAGGGGCGACCACGATTCACTCACATGATACCTAACCTAATCTTTCACAACCCTACAAATTTATTTTTGATAGCCTGATAAATTTCACAGTTAATGCTAAAATAGATATATGAAAATTAGCTTTTGGAATCAATTTTAATTAAAAATAAAAAAAAAGAAATAATAAAACAATCTGTGGGAAAAGGTCCTGAACCAACCAACAACAAAAAAATGCATATTAAAGCTACCACATTCACATTCACATTTTTCTTGCATTTTAAACGGATCAACCGCTTACTTTGGTCTCAAAATCGTTGACCGTGCAGTTTGTTCTCGACGTGTCGGAAGGCAAATGGTAGAAGAAATCATTCGGCTTGCACTGTCTTGATGTAGAATCATCCGTCGTCGTCGGTTTGTTTTCCTTATTCATCCGAAGAGTGCTGTCAAACGAATTGTTGTGCAGCATTCAAAATTGATCGTTTTACGATTCTTCGAAGGCATTGTTGCAAGATGTTTGGTTTTAAAAAAAAACGAAGACTATTTAATTCGTGCTTGACAATAAATGCCACAATATCCAGGTCTGGTGGTTTATGTCGCCCAACAAGTCATATTTAAATGTTTAATAATACCTTTTATTTATTGTATAAATTGTCACAGTAAAAATTTTGCGAATTCTATAAAAATTTATTTTAGGATATAAATTTACCAAGTCTTTGTTACTTTTACTATCATTACAAACAAATATGAAAAAGTATTTGTAGGCATAAAAATGTTAGTACAAAACGAAGAGCTTGACGGTATTGAGTCGACCAGCAAAAAATATAATAAATATTTGCCATAAATAATCAAATGATTAACTACATCACCAATTGTAATTTTCTTCAATTAGTGTTTGTGACGTTACTTATCAGTTAGGTATTTTATTAGATAGTCAAGCAGCACTAAAAGCTCTGAAGTCATACATTTGTGAGTCTAAGCTGACTTGGGACTGTAAACAGTCCCTGAGACAACTGGCAGCAAACAATCAGGTTACTCTGATGTGGGTTAAGGAAGTTAAAGGCAACGAAGAAGCAAATTGCCTTGCCAAAGAAGGAGTAATACACAATTCCGGCCCAGAATCCTTTTGTGGACTTTCCAAAGCCCACTTGAAAGAAGAAATTCGACGCTGGGAAACAGATGAAATGAAATCTCACTGGCATAAAGTGCTAAACAGCTTCTCAAATTGGACAAAAAAGACTTGAAACCGGTGCTGGAGCTTCTCACTGGACACTGCCCTCTGAGGTATCACCCTAAAAAGATGTGCAAAGTAGAGAGTGATAGTTGCCGCCACTGCGAGAACTTCGCTAAAACTGCAGAACATTTGCTTTGCAAATTCACAGCGCTTTTCTGCAAAAGGTTTAAGTTTTTGGAAGAGGCCTTCCTAAAGCCCATCGATGTCAGAAACTTAGCCCCCAGGAAACTAATATACTTTGCTCGAAGTCTCGGAATCCCAGGCATTGAATAGATTAAGGGTTATGCACAAAAGATCTGATAGGTCGAGGTACTTGAGAGGCTGCATAGCTTCACGACCCCCCCCCCTACAATCTACAATCCACAATCTATCAGTAACAAACTATTAGCTACTGAAAGACACTGCGACGTATGCAAGAGTTTAATTTTTGACGCAATTTTTGACAGCCATTTATTAAGCACTAATGTAATGGTGTCCACCGGGTGCGTCTTTAGGTGGCGGATAGGAGGATGCCCAGGTAATTTATCGGTCCGGACGTAAAAGTACGTGTGCCCTGCTTGTGCCTTGGTAGTTCTTCCTGAAGAAGGTAAATCTTCACCGTGAATTAACTCCAAAGCTAAGCTGAAAGCTATAGTAGCGAGGGCTACGTGGCACTGAGGAAGCAGTATCTTAAAAAATGCCTCTGGGGTACCTGGTGAAACCCCAGAGTATATACCCTTAGTTACGCACGGGGGCTCTTCGTTTAAGCGGACCACTATTTTCCTAACTTTTCTTGGGACCAAAATGAGTTTGAAACTAAACCCAACAGCGAAGAACGAGAGTCCAGAAAAGATCTCGAAAAAGGTCGGAGTTGGGGCTGTCAGCAGAGTCCAGTAGGAAGCAACTGGCGTCGAAACTTCGACTATCGCGGATATCGGTAGAGCGTACCCTCAAAAGAGGAAACGTGGTAGCGCAGAGTAGAGAAGGCCCAGAAAAGCCAGACTGGGGACTCCTGGAAAGACCACCTGCAAACGCTTGAAGTGCTCCGACGACACTACTCGCTCTGTAAAACTTATACTGAAAAAGCCTAGTGCCCCGAAAAAAGGGACCTACGCGAAATCAGTGGGCCGGCTAATGAGGTGCAAGGCGCTTGACACTTCTGAGAGGAGCAGTTTCGAAAGAGATCAAAGAGGTCCGTGAGAGTTTCGTGCACAAATTCTACAGCAGGTATCTGAAGACAAGGGCCGCTGTGGTAAAGTGTGCGGATATAGTGTCGCTGAGCTGACTGGCCTCTTCGTGGGAGGGCGACAGTCCTAAGGTGGTGGGCTTGGATGTGCTTCAAAAGTAGCACAGTGTGGTGGTCTGGGTCCCGGGACCTCCCGAGACCAAGGTCACCGTTCTTAAGCGGATGAAGAGGCAAAATTCAGATCTAGCCACGACGAGCTGGAAATTTTTTGTCGAGAACGTAGAGGCTACCGAAAAGGGTAGAAACCTTGTTCTTGGCCTACCGGAGTATAGCGTTCTGAAACTCAGAGCGCTAGATTATTATAAGGTAAGTATACATTTTCAGTGTTATAAAAACTTTTCAGTGATTTTGTCAATTCAAATTCTAATTAATTCTGTATATTAGGTTGCCCATTTAAAATAAGGAGTTGGTTTTCTTCTATTTCTACGAATTTTAACCAAAAAACTTTGACAAGGCTTGGCAACAAGCTTGAAAATATATCTCGTCTGGTAGTCACGCCTTCATGGCATTCCTTTTCTTTCGTAAAGCTCGGAACATATCGCGGTTTCCGATATTCTTGCTAAACAGTATATCTTTTCGAAGCTCCTGCATTTCAAATTATTTACACGCTTGCCAACTGTTATTAATGTCGCGTCCTATAGGTTTTGATAATTTATAGTTGTTTTAAATTCAAAAGAAGATTATTAATTAAGTACATACCAATATAATATAAATGTGACATATTTATTATTATTTTATAATACCTTTAATACTCTCCTATGTTTATATTATAACTGATAATAATTAACGATTTAAACCATTTGTTTGACAACTACTATTAAAATGTTAAATAATAAAAAAAAAATAATTTTTTTATTTTCTGTGGGTTATATAGGGCTACTTAAAACATTACTTTATTCAATAAATTATATTGTTGAAATTCACGAGAAGATTTATTTTTAATAAAATGTAGAGACGCGGTATTTTAAACTGCTGTTACGCGGTTTTGCAGTTTTACCTACGATATGAACCTGGTAAAGGTGAGGATTATTGATTTGTCTCTTTGAAGCGCAAACGTGAGTTTGCGAAGACATACTCTATGCTAATGAGAAGCAACACCTCGAAACCAGTTCATAATTCACCTAAAATGTATAAATTTAATAATTATTTCTTTTACTTAAGAAGATATAATTCAAAGTTTGTCGAGGCACATAGCCAGCAAAGTAGTTGTTTACTGATATATAATCGACCCACATATGCCTAAAGTATTAGGTAACATGCGGCAAAATAAGCTAGTTTTAAAAAATCAGATTTATACATTTAAATCCCCGTAATTTACAATCGACTCTCGATTCAAATTTCAGAACAAGAACCAGAACTGTCTAAAATAATTTCACTCCCGGCAAAAAGTCAAGCAGCCGCTTAAAAATACTGTCTTTTAACAAGTTTTTAAATCTATTTTGCAACAATCCTACTAAAAACCAACTAAAACTCAATCGATAATGAAAAGTTTTGACAATTGGTGGTCTTTCAAATGGGTTAGTATTGTTATTTGTTTTTCTTTTTTTACATTAATTAAATATTTTAAGTATATTTTATTTTATTTATTTATATCATAGATAAAGTTTGCAACAACATGGCTACTTTAAAAGAAAATACCGTGAAATGACTTAGTCTATTTCTCAAGTTAAATCAGTTTGTAGAATAAAGATTATCAAGCCCAGAGATAAAGTTACTTTTTTTTTCATCAATTGATTTTATTAACAGTTATTTTTCTAAAACAGCAGTAGTATGTTGGCCAAGGGTGGAAGGGACCGGAGTTATAAATCTGTTAAGAAGCCTGCAATGAAAATTCTTAGGGCAGAAACGGGGGCAATAAGCACCACCCCCACAGAGTGACTACAAATAGCTCTTAACGTACCACCTTTGGATCTCCTGATCAAAGATCAGGCATACATACTAAAGTGTTAGGGTGGGTGAAGGAGCAACGGGATTGAATACACCAAGATCGAGGCCTTTCGCAAACAACCCTTCATAATAAAATCGGACAAGATTCCGAAAAAGACCTTGATAGGTAAAAACTATAAAAAAAATACCAACCAGAGAAGACTGATTAAAGAAAACAACATTGAGCAGCCCAGGAGTAAAACGATGATACACTGACGGATCAGGATACCAGGGACGCTATGGGGCAGGTGTGTGAGCATCCTGCAACCACAGGAAAAGCATACCACTGTGTCATATTCAGATATGCCACGTACCGGGCAGAAAACAGAGTGACCAACTCTCACTGACAGTCGCGTGGCCACTGATGCGCTCGTGAGTTGCACCACAACATTATCGGTGGTGTGGGACTGCATGCAGGCCTTCACCGAGTTAGCGACTGCAAAAAAGGTCACTCTTACATGGGTTCATTGGCATACAGGGATAACTGACAACAAGGTATCTGATGAACTGGCAAGAAATGGGACCCTGGGTGAACCAAGAAGCCATTTGGTCGGATTGCCAATTGCCGAAGCAAAACATCAATTGAAATTAATCCTTGAGCAAGAACATATCGCTTAGTGAAATGCAAACACTGGCTGTAGAACATCAAGACAGATGATAAAAAAACCTCTTCAGAAGAGGGCAGATGCACTCTGGACGATGAACAGAAGTAAGCTTAGCAGCACGCTTGGCCTGCTCACTGGCCACATCGCACTAAGGGAGCACCTCTTTAATCTTAAGTTAGCGGCTAGCGAAGAGGAAAAGCATGTTGTTATCTTATTCTATTAATTGTTGCAATAAAATGCCTGTTAGTTACATAACAAACTGATACTAAAACTTTTTACAGAAAATTTAATAAAAAAATAAGTTTTAAAAAAATTAGCTGCACAATTTTAAAATATCCTTAAACAATGCTGTTGTGTGTATTATAACTTTTGTTTACATAATTTGTTTATACTCAAATTGAATAATATAAATTTAAAATTTCGTACTGATCGTTATCAATCTTCGTTCATGTTATTTGTTTTGGTTGAACTAAAATCTGAAATAAGCGATAAGATTACCGAGTTCCAATTGCCTTTGTGGATATTGAGCTTGTTGTACACGCGAACAAATGATTAGAAACTTTTGGAATAATTACGAACGGAATTGACCTTTGGCAATAAGGTCGTAAAATTTCATAGCAGGTTTTCGAGAATGGTGATAAATTCCTTGCTAAATCCTCCGGTATGCAACGAAAAAGTTAAAATACTATTAATAAACAATTTTATCTTCTTCTTCATTCTTGATTTTAGGCGAGTCACCTGTTTAATTATCGTCCACTTGCGTGAGGCTGTCGCTCCATCGTTTCCTGGGGCGCCCAACGTCTCTTCGTCCCAATGGGGACTTGTCACGAGCAATTCTCACAAGTCTGCGGTTGTCCATTTTACCTATGTGTTCATTTCTCCTTCTTCCTGTTTGCTACCCAGTCATTGATGTTCTTGAATTTACAGGCTGTTCTGATATTCTCGCTTCTCTCTCTATCCAGCAGTGTCTTTCCAGTGATTCAACGAAGTATTTTCATTTCAGCTGTCTCTAGGAGTCTTTTGGTTTTCGCTGTTTCTGGCCTGGTTTCTGCGGTATATGTCATCACCGACCTTACGTCGGTTTTGTAGATCTTTGATTTAGTGTCTGTTTCAATACTCTTATTGCACCATATTGTATTCAGGCAGCCAGCTATTCTAATTGCTTTTGTTGTTTGATCTCTCACCTCTTCTTCAATATCACTAAAGCCGAAAAGTTCTATGCCAGGGTAATTAAAGTCATTTTCAGCTCCATTACTTTACCTTTATAGATGCCTTTAATCACACCCGCGGCCATAAATCACTCGCTAAATGGAAACGTTTTGTTGTCGCAAAAGAAATAAGCGCCTTTGTGTGAATAAATACAACCTTGGCCAGATAATAAAACAATATCAAATAACCCTTGTCCAATATTTTAAATCACATTCGCGGCTTCTTCCATTTCCCGTCGCAATCACCAAGTAATTAATTATGCTGTATAGTTAAATCCCACAATTGTAAAGAGTGACTCATAATGTTGAGCGATTTTATAGGCCAATCAAATTAGACGTTTACCCTGTACCAAAAAGTTTTTGAATACCGACAAAGAAAGATTCAGTATTAGTTAATAAAAAAGTAAGTGGTGCGTGATTGTACTTCAATTGCCACCGTACCACTTCAAGTTAAATCCAATTGAACTTGTATGGGCTCAAATAAAACAAAGTAGCAAGAAACAATGTTACTTTCAATTAAAATTACGTAAAAAATCTGCTTAGTAGTGCCGTCAACAATGTGCCACGTCTTTTTCGTTCTCTAAAGAGTACTCTGCCAGCGGTCTCTCTACTGGCAAATTATGCCCGAGCTCAGCCGTAGAGGGTAGAAGAAAAAAAAAAAAATAAAAGTGAGCCGCGCCACCGACTTGGACGGTTCAAGCCGGAAACCCCTAGGTCTTATAGGCACTAGCAGAGCCACACGATAAACAACTAAGATTATGGTGAACCAAATAAATAAAATTATAGCAAAAATATATTGGATACTTTACTCACACAATAAATTAAAATACACAGCTCAATAACAAAATTATAACACATATAATCAAAATTAACAGCCAACAATAAATCGAAACTTTAAAATTTACAACTTTATAAGACAACAATAAATCAAAAATCCAAAGTTTACGATTCCATAAAATAATTAAAATAAAGGTAAGAATAACAAACCTTATCGGGTTACCAAAAAAAACGTATACAAGTCAACTTTTTAATAATACCTAATCAATCGTTCACATACGGCTGCTAATTTACTCACGTTTTTACCACTTACATAAAGATTTACACTGTTAAAACAATCAAGCTTATTTAAAAATACTTTTACAATGGTTGTCCTTTAAAATATCAAAACTGTAGGATATTTACAAATAAGTATGAAGAAAATATATTTACTTGGACACAAAGAACTATTGAGAATATTACTTTAATCAAAGTTCAGCATTGGCATATTATCCAATGCAATAAATAGTTTTCAACAGTGTACCATATTAATAAATTAAAACAAAACTTAATCGTGGTGTCAAAAACAAATCACGTTGTTTAAATATTCTAAAATAAATCACTTGTAACCTTTGGGTATACGAATTCACTAATCCTGTGGCCTACTCCTGGGGCCTACTCCTGTGGCCGGTTTGATTATGGAACTACACCTGCTACTTAACAATGGCTTCCCTCCATCAGATCCCGCATGCGGATATTTTAACTCGACACCAAAATCCAAAATATCAACAACAAAGGTAAGATAGAATGGTCAAGTTAAAAATTAAATGGTTTTTCTTCAAAATCCAATTAAGATGGCCCAAATACAGCCAGATATGAATGAAAAAACCCTAGAGGTTCTGCTCACGTGTTAATATCAAATCGTTCCAAAAACTCTCACCACTACCCGACTTCGACGACTGACACCAAGCAACTGATCTAAACGACAGACACTCAGGCCGGATATCAAGAAATGACACGGGACACGCGTCAACCCACAATCTTCGCAAATCTATGTTTCAAACTCATAATCGCACTCGTCCGTGTTGATAGCCAGCCCATCCACACAGAAATGCAAACCAAACAATAATATAGCTGACAACACACGACAATCGAGGCCAAAATCAAAGCAAAAATCCAATAACAAAAACCCCCACTCCATCTCCATCGATTAACAAAAATGTCACAGCCATTAATAATTGAATCCTATCACTACAAGGTATGCAACACTATTTACAACGAGTGATATATTTAAATTACAACAAAATACGGTAAGCGAAACTATTTACGAGTACCTGAGGAATACTAAACTATCAGAGTTCCAATTAATAATGGAACTGTAGAAGGCAAAAAATAGGCACGTGACAAATGTAACCTCACAGTCGTGGATAAAATTTATCAAACATGTAGTAAAAGAAGAGGAAAATATGTGGAATCTTGATAATTGCATTGAAATTACCATCGAAACCGTTGTGTTGTGGATCTACGCCAAGATACTACTAATGAATCTGAAGATAACATAAACGACTCAGATTGGAATAAAGTTTTTTTTTATTCGCTCATATTTTTTATATTTAATAGAAAAAAGTATTCAATTATGTTTAACTATTTATTATTATTACTACTATCATCTTAAAAGACTATCACAGTTTATAACAGGAAAATATATTATACATTTAAATGTACCTAACTTGAAACTTACATTAATAATAGGAAAACATAATATGTAACATTTTTTGTGTATTAAACCTATTCGATAATTATTATCGCCGGTTTTCCTTATCTTGGGCATCTTTAAATAAAAATTTTTGTGACATCTAATTCGTTCTAAAATGCTGAAGTTTAATTTTAATAATATGATAATAAGCACACGACTATGAGTCGCCGATTCCTTTCCCCTTGGACCCGCAAAGTTCTACGTTGAAAATATGAGTCACTCTATACATTTGTGGTATCCTACCATGAGTAATAAATTGTGCTTTACTTATTTTTAATTTTTGCTAAGTGGAAAGGAATCTAATAATAAAGGCATAAAATTATAACAACTTGTAACGACACAAGTACGTTACTATTAATTTTCACCCGTGAAACCAGTTATCCCCACTGCCACGATGACGATATCCACCACCAAACCTGTCAAACTCCCACTCCGGATGGATTAAT
Organism: Agelastica alni; assembly: GCA_950111635.1. Taxonomy (NCBI): domain Eukaryota; kingdom Metazoa; phylum Arthropoda; class Insecta; order Coleoptera; family Chrysomelidae; genus Agelastica; species Agelastica alni. The sequence continues at coordinate 23,979,487 of OX467715.1, forward strand.
GGTAGAAGGAGACCACCACGACGGATATAAAAGACCATGCACCGAGCAGTAAAAGCACCTTGTTGTGCCAGGTCAGGGGTATTGACTCTGGTCTTGAACACTTTACACAGTTACTAACAGGTGTTGGACAAGGTCGGAGTATTGATCCGATCTTGCACACACTCACCAGAACCACCGTCGGCCTTCGGTATCGACAAAAGTTTGTAAACGACCGGGTTAGCCTGCCAGGATAATTTCAGACGCGGTACCGACGCTCTGAAATACACCTACAGTTCCACGACACGGAATCACCGTTAGGCCGAGTATTGATCGGCCATAAACGATATTCCTGTCATCTGAGTCAAACCGATGAAGTCAAGTCGAAGTCAAGCCACCCACGTCGTGTGAAGTACGTCGAGTTACTAGTGTTTCGATAGAATCTTATTTTTATTTCTTTTTATTTATTGTAAATATATTTGTTATTTTACGAATAAACATTTTATTTAATAGAAATCTGTCTACTTGGGCTAGCTGGGTAATACGCATTACAAACTTAAGGACACACACAATAGACCTAACAAGGTAGCAGTGATACAGTACCCCAATTAGTTTTGCGTCCTTTTATGCATGTTTCAGTTAATTGTTCTTCATTAATTTTAATGGTATGTTTAAGCATAAAACTTGTTATTTATCATTATCTTTATCCTTAAAATACAAAAACCGAAAGTTCAGGACTTGCCCCTTAAAAAATAGGTGAGGCACGAACTCCATCAAAAGCATCATCCAGACATCATTGTCCTGATTAAAAACAGGAATACAAGCACATCATAATATTCATTTCCCTTTCACGTTACACACACGTAGACCGAATAAGCAATGACATGTTGAAAAGGGAATAAATGAGTTTATACAGACGTGTATGTATCCGTCACGTATATTTATATAACTCATCCTTCAGCCTTCGCAGAGCTCGCTCTTGCTTACAGGGTAGACAATTTGTATTGACAACGTTGTTCTATTACTAATAAGCAACTGATATACAGGGCAAATTTTTATCAAATAATTTTTTATAGACAAATAGGTCCGTGAAACAAAATTTTTGACAAAATCTAAACATTTAATAGAAAAAAATTGTCATTTAATTTTAGCATAAATCACACCAGAAAGAAATTATTAAAGCAGCGTAAAATATTAAAAAACATTGAATGCTTGATCTGTAATATTATTTAATACATTTTTAATGTCTAAAAGAAAGTTTATAACTTATGTTTGGTCAACACAGTCGATACTAATTAGTTGCGTATAGCATTCAGAAATTTTGGGAAATTGTTAGGGGCCATCCAGAAACTTGCAGTTAAATGAATATAAAAAGATTTAATCACATCAAGAACATAACACCAAGTCTCGCAGCTCAGTTATTCTATCGTAAAAATTTGTAAGATCCACGTAATACCTTCTTCTTCTTCTTCTTCTTTAATTAAATCTGTCAATCTGTTAATTGGGTCGCCTAAGGATCTCTTGTGATGTCGATTGCCTGCTGTCCTTCCATCTCTTAGGTGGTCTTCCTGGGGGTCTATCTTTTGCTGGTCTGTTCTGGAATGCTATCCGTGGTCGATCTTTTGCCATTTGGGTTACATGACCTTGCCATTGTCGTTCCTTTGTCCCCCCCCCCCCATCTCACCATGTTCTGCTTCTGACATTCATCTCATATAACCTCGTTCACGACTCGGTCTCTATTATTGTTTTTTCGATTATGCTTCTAGGGTTTTTTATTTTTGCTACACGCAGCATGCTTTTTGTTTTAGTTGTCTCTTCTCGAGCTTTAATACCGTAAGTTATGATTGGCCTAACGCAAGTCTTGTAAATCTTGACCTTGCTGTCAATACGCAGATATTTATTTGTCCATACCACCTGTCGTAAGCATCCTGCTATTGCGGTCGTCTTGTTGATGTAACTTCTCAAATTATTTATTGGATTGTGGTGGTCCGACATCTCCATGCCCTCGTATTTAAACTTAAATACTTGCTCTGTAGGTTGATCTTGGACTACGAACTTACATTTTATGAGTTCTCTGGTTAGGGTCAAGCACTGTTTCTACTGATATGTTCATGTTAAGCTATGCTGCTGTTAAATGTTATTTATGGAGCTGTCATTGCAGGTCATTCTTTGTTTCTGCGATGAGAACTGCGTCATAAGCGTAGCATATTATGTTTATTTTGTTTCAGCCCATTCGATAAGCGAGACCCATCACTGACACTTCTTCTATAATTTTTTTCATTATTAGGTTGAATAAAAATGGGCTAAGACTGTCTCCCTGTCTGATACCACCCGGTTTTCTTATTATTTTCGTGTAGCTGTCTTCTGCTTTAATCTTTGTGTAGTTGCCGGTATTTAGATTATGTATAACTATGACGATGTTGTCGGCCGTTTCTCTCTCCTTTAGTAAGTCGATAACGTCAGTCAGACGTACTTTGTCAAATGCTTTGTTGAAGACGACAAAAAGTAGGTATGCTGGGACGTTGTATTCGATTGCTTTTTTTGGTTTAATTATAAATAAGACATCTGTAGTGGATCTGTTTCTTCTAAAATCCTGCTGTTCTTCTCTAAGTAATACCAAGTCGGTTAATTTATTCAGTCCCTACTTAAAGGTCCTTCTGTCTTAAGCTATTACGTAATTAGCTAACCTGACAACGGCTTATAGTGACCATATCAATACTAAAAATCCGTTATGTTTTAAATAAATAGATTAACTTGGCCATCATATGAAAACACAATGTATCTTACAAGTAATACATATTATATTAAATTAGATTGTTTTGTGCGATTGCCAAGTTAATCTATTTATTTAAAACATAAAAAAAATTTAAAATTGATATGGTCACCCTTAAGTAGGGACTTAACAGATTTAGTATTATTTGGATCTCACAACTTTTACGGTAGAAGAACTTAGTTGCGAGACTTGGTGTTTTTTACAAGTTATATTTTTGATGGCATCTCATTTATTTTTGTAAATAATTCTGTTTTTTCCTTTATTATTCTTATACAGGTACACGTATTCATTCACTGCAAATGTAACTTTGTAATTTCTTATACTTATATGGGATTACAAAGTTATTTATGCAGTTAGTGTATTTAGAATACTGGACCGAAATTGCAAAATATTTTAGTTTTTCTCTTAATTATACACTAAACACATATTGTATTTTAAATTTGAAGCTTTTATGTCTGCTAAAAGTGCGTTAGAGTTTTGATGATCGATCAGTCAGTAAGTGACAGAATTAAAAAACTTAAACTAGTTTTTATTCTTAAATTCTGGTTTAAATTAAAAAAAATTTAAAATATACCGTTTTTATACAATGCCTGCTTGGTTACTAAAAATTTAGGATTCTAGTTTTATTCACAACAAAGTTATAGAGGGGTCGAGAATGGCCTGAACTGCTTCGAAAAAAAGGTGGCAAGGTCGTGTCAATTTTTTACTAGACTTGGCGGGGGCATTGTCATGCGTAAGAACTATTTTAACGTACGCCACAGAAACCAGAGCTGAAACATCAACAACGAAAAGAATAATGGGAACGACCAAAATAAAAATACTAAGAAACATCAATGGTGTTACCCTTAGCGATAAAATAAGAAGCCAGGATATCAGAGAAGAACCAAAAAATACAGGATGTGGTAAGATAGGCTAGAACACGAAAGAAGTGCTGGAGAGACCATGTAGAAAGGATGCCAAAGGAAAGATGGGCAAAGTGGGCCTTGTCACAAAAACCAAATTTGCGAAGACCGGTGGGCAGACCACCCAAGAGATGGTACGAAAACTGGAACTAAGCGTTACAGGAAGAGCTCCGAAAGAGGCTAAATGCAACGGACTGAACAGGACCAGGTCCTATTATAAGAAGAAGAAGACATTTCACGACTGCTTTGCAGTTGGCAAATCAATAAGGGAAAACCACCAGCTTTTAAAAAAAACTTTCAAGTTGATGCTTGTAGGTTCCAATGCAGGCCTTGCCGTCTCCGCTCCCAGTATGAACTTCTGCCCTTTTGTATGTAAAATAAAGTCGTTGCAATGCCATTTGGTTAATATCTTTGCAAACACAATAATGTTTTATAAAAATTCTCAAAGTAATTGTCCACAAAGCAATCATCACAATCGAACTATGATATTAAAATATGGTATTTGGTACACAGCTTGCAGCGGTTTAAGAATTATTATGAATATGGGGTCGAATACCCAGAAACAAAAAATGTAAAATTTAATTAATAAATAGAAGCGAACTGTTCTTTGACGAAATGCTAAAAGAATACTAAACTGGTCTCATTATTCATTGGCGGATTCGGGATTTTGGTTTAGGAGGAGCTTGACCCCATTGAGGGTAGGTTTTATCACAGCGACCACTTAAAAATTTATTACGGGAGTTGTCACAGTGTGACTCAGATGTTTTTTGTAAGTGGCTTAATTCCCTTAGCCCCCCTCCCTAGATCCGCAACTGTCAACATTTTTAAAAAGATGAGAATATAAAAAAAAGTTAATGTAAATTTGTACTAAAATTAAACCCATGAACGTCGTGGTGATTATTTGTTAACCCCTTACTGCATAAATATTTTATTTTTATTATTTTAATTTATGTACTTAATGTATCATGGATTTGAAATTTTTTTTTAATTATTAAAAAAAATCTATAACAACTTTTTTATAAAAATAAATAAACACAAATTGTGACTTGTGTCACATGTGGAACAAATTAAGGTATCTTTAAAAATTAAAAATGAAATACATTAGAAGTAAAATATTTAAAAAGTATAAAAAATTGCTCCTCTTCAAAACAATACTCATACCAGTTTAGTTATACGGAATAAAACTATGGGGCTGCACGCTGGCCGCTTTGTTTTCTATCACGAGACCCCGGTTTTTTACTTGTTAGTAATTCCGGAATTCTTCGAATGACAAAAAAGTTTTTCTCCCATATGTTTATATGAAGCTGATAAAGCCGCTGTTATTTTTTTTGGTTTAAATAAAGGGCAATTTTTACTAATTTGGACCGAATAATATTTCTACACACAAATACTTGGAGTTTTGGTTCTGCTAGGTTGGTATCGAATTAATGAAATTGATGGTTTTCTCCTTGATATAAAGATTAACAAATTATGACGGTAATAAATTTGCCAATGTGGTTATAAATGCACTACTGCAGGTTTGAAATTTGCAAATGGCTCTGCTAGATTTATTGGGGTCATTATTTCTATAAAAGCGGATGTCAAGTGCCGATTTAAATCGGATTGGTTACCTATCGACCACACCTTTCTTTTTTTTAAATGATTACATATCGCTGCCTAAAAATATTCACTCGAACTTTTTTGTTTATCGTTAAGCAGGGTCATTTGATAGTTGTCGTGTTTAGTTTTTTTTTTTTTATGAAAATAGTCGCAAAAAGGGTAGACCTATCGTGTGGGCCGCGGACGGCCCGCACTGCCACTATTAGAAGGGGAAGGGATTATAGAAAGGAAATGATTGTGGACACGCTTTTTAAAAAGTTGCAGGTCATAGTTCTCTGGAAAAACTGATTTTGGAAGCTTATTCCATTCCGTAGCAGCCCTGTAAAAGAAGAATTCTTGATGAAGATTGGTCCTAGTAGTGTGAATCTTGAGAGTAAATGGGTGAGACTGATCAGCGTGCCGAGTTTTTCGGCCAAATGTGGCCAATGGTGGTACAAGAGTTTTTATTTTTCTGGAGCATCTGCCATGGAAATATCTGTAGAGTAATGACTGGTCTGCAACTCTTCTTCTATGTTCTAGAGGGTGAAGGGTATCTGAGAGAGTTGAGCTGTTTATCAAGCGAATGGCTCTTTTCTGAATAAAATCTAGAAGACGAAGAGAATGCCTTGGTGCTGAACCCCAAATGTGCGAGCAATACTCCAATAGAGGTCGGATTTGAGCCTTGTACTTCGTCAACAGTTATTCGGGAGTAAAAAACTTTCTAGCTTTCCACAGAAAACCTAGCCTCTGGCTTGCTGACTTTGCGATGTTAGCAACATGGTCATGCCAAGACATATTATTGGACACCGTGACTCCCAAAATTGAGATGGAGGGACTTGGTTCAAGGGTATTTCCGGACATTGTGATGGGATGATTTGATGAATTCACTTTCTTGGAAAACGTGGCACTTTGTGTTTTTTGGGCGTTAAACTGAACAAGATTGTTGGTTCCCCACTCGACGATTGCTTTAAGATCTCTATTGATGGAATCAACCTGTTCCTGCCTGAGTCTATTTGTATCATTCACCGTTTACGTTTTACCCTACTCCAACAATTTTATTTGAAAGCGGTCCCTTTTTAATAATAATTTATGTCTTACAATAGTGAAGTAATCTAAAGAATTTCGTTTAACACAAAAACAAAAATAATTTGACAAATAATTTTAAATTTGAAAAAGGTTTGAGGATAATTTTTTTTCAACAATTGCCTCAACTTTCCGCTGAATATTTTGCATGTGGAATTCCAATGAATAATGTAACAGTTGTTACCCTTAGAGAAAAAAACAATGTTTTAATTTTTTTTCCAAAAAATGTAAATATTGTACAAAATATTTACCATTGCTAATATGCTTCCCAACAAATCATGTACACCAATGAATACTGATAAATCCCATCTTTTTAACATTTTTATTGCAAAACATGGTTTTTAAACGCTGTTTTGTATGTTTATTTATTTTTATCATTTTAGGCTTTATATTTTTTACGACGAAAGAGTATTTCCAAAAAATGTCAGTTAAAAGTATGCGTTACTTTTAGTAACCCTATTCACTCCGTGCGTGATTGCAGCGCTATGGTATCTGTGAACTGAAGGACGCTGTCATAGAGTTTTTAAGTACCTATATAAGTAATGGAGATTTGCAATTAAAAATAATTTTTATTATTTAAACAAATTTTTTTGCGTGTCAAACCAAGTGATAATTAATCTTTAATCCTGTGAATTTGTTATGCAAAAATTAACCATAATTAATAATTTAAAAACAGTATGCCTTATGCACCTTATGCATCCCAGATCACCAAATAATATTAGTATGGTATAGTTAATAATCTGACGTTTATTTTTTAACACTGACATTAAAAATACCGCCCTTTATTGTCTAAGTTATCCACTGCGTGCGCTGGTGTCCACTCTGGCTTCCCCAACCTTGACTTCGCTCGGAACGAAATATTTTTAATTAAAAATAAAACAACAAAAAGTAGTTGGTTCATTGTGCATTTAAATTCAACACCATGCAGAAGAGTCGAAAAGGAAACACTCTATAGCTACATTTACATACGTGCAGACTACGCCCTTTTTTGAAGGAACGTGAGGGTTGTTTAAGCGTAGTCAAATTTCTCAATTTACATTTTTTACATATACGCGAGGAATTGCTCATGTGACGTTTCTAGAGTTTGTAATGTCGAAAAGAGGTAGTATAATTTTCCTAATGGATGCTGTACTTGAATATTATGAAAGAATAATTGGCTTTTTTTTTTAGAGAACATTAAATATTTAATTTTTTGGGATACTCAATATTTTGCATGGTGTTGCATAAAAAAAGCTGCGCTTTCGCGTTTAAACATTTTTTTGTGAATAAAATGCTATCCAAAACGGCTACAAAAAAATAACTATCATTATACAAGGGTGACGACGCCCCGGCAAGCAACACGGAGGTTTCTAGTAGATGGATGTTAAAGTTGTAGGAATCACCACAAACCCCATTTACAGTTTCGCAGACGACAGCACCCTTGTCTTAACTTTTACATCCTATCGATCACTTTCGGTGAATGATACAAATAGACTCAGGCAGAGACAGGTTGATTTCATCAATAGAGATCTTAAAGCAATCGTCGAGTGGGGAACCAACAATCTTGTTCAGTTCAACGCCCAGAAAACACAAAGCGCCACGTTTTCCAAGAAAGTGAATTCCTCAAATCATTCTATCACAATGTCCGGAAATACTCTTGAATTAAGTCCCTCCATCTCGATTTTGGGAGTCACGGTGTCCAATAATATGTCTTGGCATGACCATGTTGCTAACATCGCAAAGTCAGCAAGCCAGAGGCTAGGTTTTCTGTGGAAAGCTAGAAAGTTTTTTACTCCCGAATAACTGTTGACGAAGTACAAGGCTCAAATCCGACCTTTACTGGATTATTGCTCGCACATATGGGGTTTAGCACCAAGGCATTCTCTTCATCTTCTAGATTTCATTCATAAAAAAAACATTCGGTTGATAAACAGCTCAGCTCTCACAGATACCCTTCACCCACTAGAACATAGAAGAAGAGTTGCAGACCAGACATTACTGTACAGATATTTCCATGGCAGATGCTTCAAAGAAATAAAAACTCTTGTACCACCACTGGCCACATTCGGCCGAAGAACTCGGCACGCTGATAAGTTTCACCCATTTACATTTAAGATTGACACTACAAGGACCAATCTCCATCAAGAACCTTTTTTTTACAGGGCTGCTAAAGAATGGAACAAGCTTCCAAAAACTATGACCTGCAACTTTTCAAAAAGCTGGTCCACAATCATTTCCTTTATATAATCGCTTCCCCTTCTAATAGTCGCAGTGCAAGCCGTCCGCGGCCCACACGATAGGTCTATCCTTTTTGCGATTATTTTCGGTAAAAAAAAATGTTGTATGTTTTTGTCTCTGTTGAATCTCGCCGTGCCTCGATTTGATGTTGAATCTTTGATAGCTTGGGTTGGTCAATGTTCTAATTGTCCTGCTTTTCTGAACGTTGCAGAATTATGATTTATTGAATGGTCATGCTGTCCATTACACGTTGGTTTGTTTTTTAAGGAAAATAAACACTATATAATTACCCTGTTTAGTATATTACGATGCTATACAAAAGATGCCATTTTGTCGTCTATTTAAAACATGATCAATTTACAAATTTAGGTCTCTTTTATCCTGTAGAATTTTGTCACTGGCTGTCGACCTAAACTTTATTTTTTCCTTAACGGGATTCACATTTTATTTTATTACTGCATACTACATTTTCGTGATACCACGTTGGTTTTCTAAGCGAAGCTTACTTATTCTCTCTGCGTAGACGATGAACAAAGTTCTCAAACGGAAGTGGTCAAAAATAGTTTAGTTATAGCAGCGCTGTTGTTAGCTTTTTAATTGGTTTACGCATAATCATATGTATAATTGGTTGCCTATAGCACGCGCCTAGATGGGAAACCAAGTGAATTTGTTTGCCTATAGCACGCGTCTATCGGATGTAATAGTAAGGTTTTTAAACCAAGGAATGGACTGAAGAAGCATTTTACAGTTGAAAAATAACTGAATTTTTAACAAAGGGAAAAGGCATAAGATTTTAACTCGAAAATGTGTTGTCTTCCGAAGCAAAGTGAAGGGAGACAAAAAACCGACTGATGAAAAAGATATGCAATTTATTCTTGGAGACAGTTTTATTGGCTTATTAATCGGAACTGGCACAACAACAAAAGCCATGTGTTTGTTTAAAAAATTCAATGATTAAAATTATGTTAAATCTAATAATAATAATAATTTTAAAATATTTCAAACTTATTTCATTTCTGAAACGAAATGGGAAAGACTACACTCCCAATAAAGCTGTGATTTTTACACAAATTAATGATTTTTTAAATCATGCTCCCGATGAAGTTTATTTAATGGCCAAGGTTGTTATTGTACCTATTTGGGATCGTAGGAGCCTGTCGAATTTATGAAACCAGCCAGATAACGTAAGATAATATTAAAGATTCGGAAACGTTGTTAATTATGAAACTTAAGCAAACAAAAAATAATGTAAACAGGGGATTTAAAGTTACTGAATATATAATATTTTACCGAATGTATATAGCATGGTATCAGCAAAGGTTCGCCGCCTGTTTTGTGCATATCGAAATGGAAAATGTTACAATCAGGTTGTGAGTTAAAATCAGTTTTATAAGGTACCTGAAATAGTAGCTAATTTTTTTCAAGAAAACAATGTTAACTTAGATACAGGTCAATAATTTAAAAAATAGTCTGCGGTTAAAAGTAATCAATGGTCGCTAAAAGGTTTTGATAAATCGGTATTACACAGGACAGGGAGTATGTCATGTTAACTTTTGTATAATAAAATATTCTAAAATTAAATATCTACCTTTACTTACATACATATATATATATATATATATATATATATATATATATATATATATATATATATATATATATATATATATATATATATATATAATATATAATTATAGTCCTGTAGAAGTAGGCAGAGACCTCTTCCCTCCACTTGCTATTGTACTAACACACATCTTTTGCTTTATCTTCTTTCATCAGTGCTCTCATACATGATTGTCGGTTGTTGGTACTCTTGACCTGGCCTTTCTACAAAATAATGTTAATCTGATCCAAATGTGTTCGCCGAGGTCGACTTCTACCGACTTCTGTTCGTTTATTTAAACTAATATAAATCTGTTTTGTCTATCTTCCTTTATTCATTATTTTTACGTGTCCAAACCATTTAAGCATTTCTTCATCCATCGTTGTAACCACATCTTCATTTACACCAAAGCATTTCCTTATCCCACCATTCTTCACTTTATTTAACCTTGATACTTCGGCTAGATCTATGATATACTCAGTTGTGCTGCGCACTTGATAGAAAACAAAGTGACCATCAGTGAGATTGATATTCTCACTGACATACGCGCGGCCATTGGGGCCTTCGTGAGTAACACCACAACATCATCATGGTGTGGGACTGCATGCAAGCTCTCACTGAATTAGCGACGGTAAACAAAGTCACTTTTACATGGGTTCCTGGACACACAGGGATAAACGGCAACGAGGTAGCCGATGAACTGGCAAGAAACGGTACCCTGGTGGAACCAAGAAGCCAGTTGGTCGGATTGCCAATTGCCGAAGCAAAACATTTATTGAAATTAATCCTTGAACAAGAACATATGGCTCAGTGAAATGCAAATAATGGCTGCAGAACATCAAAACAGCTGATGAAAAGACCTCTTCAGAAAAGGGCTGACGCACTGTGAACGATGAAGCGGAGTAGACTAAGCAGCACGCTTGGTCTGCTCACAGGACACATCGCACTAAGGGTGCACCTCTTTAAACTTAAGCTGGCGGCCGAGAAAAACTGTCGACTTTGCGGAGAGGAAGAGGAGATCAATATATACATTTTGTGTCACTGCCCGATGCTAGCGGGGTACAGGTATCAAACCTGGGGCCGTATGATTATGGATCCAAGCGATCTAAAAGAGACAGGGCCAACAGAAATTCTGAGGTATGCAAAAATCAGCGGGCTAGAAATCTGAAGCACTGAAGACATATCAGTAGTCACAGAGGATCATAAGATCTAGGTGACATAGGTGCCGATACTAAAGGCCCAATTGCAAGATTGTAATGTAATGTGATGTACTCCTGCTATGCTTATCAGATAACCCATCTTTATGAAACTTCTAAAAATTTTATTCCAATCGGTCCAGCCGTATGGGAGTCATTAAAGGACATACATAAAAACAATTTTTCATTTATATATATATATATATATATATATATATATATATATATATATATATATATATATATATATAGATTTTCGAATAAAAAATGTAAAATGACAGGTGTTTGGCTACGAATATTTTATTTGCGTTGTATGGAAGGTACCACTACCACTTCCTACACAAAAGTTTTTTTCCACTAAAACCATTTCTGAAAATTTCATCCCAATCGGTCCAGCCGTTTGGGAGTTTTTGAAGGACATACATACAAACATTTTTCATTTTTATTTATTTAAATATAAAAAAGTAATATTTTGTTACCTGTCAACAGAGATAAAATGTCGTTTTTTTCGTCACATAAAAAACAATTTAAATTACATTTTTAAGATCAGATTAGTATATAGTATTTAAAAAAAATAATTTTAAAATCATCACTACTAAAATATTCCAGATGGCATTCTCGTTGTTCTTTAAAAATAACTTTTTTTTTGGTCACAAATAAATCGATCAGATTCATTCGAACAGTAAATATTAAAATTTGGTCGACGATGTTTTTATGCAGGATCTAAGTTGGCATCAAGTATCTATGTACCACTGCCATGATAGCTGTACAAATTTTGAGTTTTTCGTTAAGTGCTTTACTAATTCTGTTAAAAGCATCGCCTTTGTTAAATGCTTACTATAAAAAAGTTGTGCGACCTCGACACGAAGTATTGATCGTTTATTTATGATCGGCATTCGTAGATTTGCAAGTTCAAAGAACCTGTAACAAATGTAATTTACATGATAATTAATTAATTAAATAACTTATAATATAATAGCAAACCAATAATTTTACCACAATTATAATCTCTTTTCTAATTTGATCTGTGAATGTTCATGGTATAGGATACACTTATTAGTTTTAAATAATTTCTGTTAAGTTCATTTACCTTTATTTTAAATATATTCACTTGTTACTCTTAATTCATTTATAATAGAATTATTATATTTTATTAATAACTTATATAAGTTTCATCTAATGCATTATTATAATTTAATATTATTTATATATTTGTATATATTTATATAACTGTCATTTCATTTATACCTCAAAATATTTACTCATCATTTTCATTCATAACATTCATACTTATACATAAAATATCTTTCTCTATAATCTTCTTTTTCTTATTTTAATCTTTAAATATAAACCTTTTTCCATATAATTCAAATCCCTTTCTTTTATTATTTATCTTAGCATTGTTTCATTCTTATTAATCGTTACCTACATTACTATAAAATATATTTTATTTTTCTAACCAAATAATTATAATTCAATTTTCTTATTATTATCAATATTTAAATTTCAATTTTTAAATTTACTTGTTTTAGATAACTTTTAAATTCAGATTCAGAAAACTTATTCATGTCCCTTTCAAGATGGTTTCTGACTTGCTAGCTACAAAAATTCACGTAGAAAAGTCGTTCTAAGTCCTCTTTTTGAAGAAAGACGAATGGGTAAGGGGAGAAATCCTCTTTCCAGAGTCTGAATACGTAATGTACACAGATGGCTCAAATACCCCTGTTGGAGTTGGGGCCGGTGCTTTCAGCAGGAAACCAAACATTGAAATATCTACCAGTCTTGGCAGGTATGCTACAATCTTTTAGGCTTAAGTCTTCGCTATCAAATTGTGTGCAAGAGAGCTGACCAACAGACCTCTAGCAAACAAAAACATAAGTATAATATCAGACAGCCAGGATACTTTAAAAGCACTGAGCTCCAACAAGATAAATTCTAAACTTGTATAAAATTGCATCGAATCCCTAGATTATCTTGTTGCAAACAACAGGGTGACCCTACTGTGGATACCTGATCACAAGGGGGTGGAGGGAAACGAAAAATCCGACACCCTTGCAAAACGGGGGGCCGAATCTGCGTTTACTGGACCAGAACCGGTTTTTGGAGTCACCACAAGTGCCACCAAAACAATTATTTCGGACTGGGCGAAGAGAAAAATACTCACGTACTGCTCCGATATACCAGGGTTAACTTACTCGAAGGCGTTTCTACCTAAACCCTCGAGAAACACAACTAAGCAGATCCTTAAATGGAGCAGGAATGACTTGCGTATTCTAACGGGACTGCTTACAGAACACTGTCGTCTAAGATACCACCTCAGAAAGATAGGTCTGAACCAACAAACGGACTGTCGGTTTTGCTGCGTGGAAGACGAAACTGCTGAACATATACTATGTTCATGCCCCGGCCTGGGAAAAATAAGGTTCAACATATTTGGTTACACCCACTTAAAACCTACCGATTTTAAAAAAAACTCACCACATACAACCATGAACTTCGTAAGAAGGATTGTGCAGTGAACTGTAGCCTCTAGGGGCGAGCCACAATAGACCTACTAACGGTCGCGGTGGAGAGGCGACAACGCCACACTCACATGATACCTAACCTAACCTAACCTATTCATGTCCTTAATAAGTTCATGTTTTTTTTTATTAATCAATCTTATTTATATTTTTTTTTATGAACAGTCTCTTCTCCCCCGATTTTGTATCGTTCTATAAAATACAATTTCTAATATTTTACTAATAGTAAAATCAACTGTACCAAAAGTAGGTATTTCGTTGTAAATAAAATTCTACTTATTGGTTCACGTTCATAACAGTTACAATTTTTAAACAAATATAATAGGCGTATCTCATTAATATTTTTTGACTGTTTGTTTTTCTGGTGCAGTGTATTTTGCGTTTTATTAAATTTTAAAACGTCATCTCAATTATTTAAATTTTTCCTAAAATAATAAATTTTTTATTTACAGAAATAACCGTAGCAATAGAGGCAATTGAATTTAAAAAATGAATATAGAGTATATAGTTCTATAAATGCTTATTTAACAAAAGGCAATTAAGTTATTTGATTAACCAACCCTGTTTTTGTTTTATTAACAGTCTCACTAGATCCAGCTATCTTTGTAAATTGTTTCCTTTACGCTTACTTTTTTGTGTCAAAAACAAGGTTAATTCTAATTGGCGCTTTTTTATATGCCAGTTGTTTCATTAAATTGGATACAGTTGCTTCTGGTGCTGTGATAAAAATGTACCTACCAACACCTACTGTGTGAATGTTAGAATTACTACGTTATTTCTTCCTTTAAAATATAACCCGTTATTTATTTTTGTTTGCGTTTGTTTCTTAGTATTTTTTTTTGACCGATCTACACTTTTTTTGTTACAGATGTATTTTCCTGGAGAAGTGGCACTTTTATCTTTTTACTGTTACGAAAGCCAGACACAGCTGATTTTTAATTAGTAACATTTTTTTCATGAATATTTTATTCGCTGTGTAGCACAAATAATAAAATTAATTTAAAGCAGTGCCTATTCTTCTATTATACAATGCCTCCATAAAGTAACATATTAATTCATTATTAGCTAAATAAACAGTTACAGTTCTCTGTCTTGCTGTACGGAATAGAATCATGGACCTTGACCGAAGCAACTACTAAAAAACTTGTCGCCTTTAAAAGGTGGCTTTATCGTAGAATTCTAAAACTTCCGTGGACAGACCATGTGTCTAACGAAAAAGTCTGTCGAAGAATGAAGAAAAACACCGAATTAATAACCACGATAAAGACTCGTAAACTCGAATATCTCGGTCATATAAAGAGAAATGAAAAAAGATACGGTCTACTACAAAACATACTGCAAGTGAAAATCCCATGGAAACGTGGGCCAGGTCGACAAAGTAATTCCTGGCTAAAGAATCTCAGGGTGTGGTTCGACAGCAGGGCTTTTCAGTGCCGCAACTAACAAAATCATAATTGCCAAAATGATTGCCGACATCCGTACCGGATAGGCACTACAAGAAGGAGATTTTTTTAAAAGAATAATCTATCATACATGGTGATTAACCGTTGAGCGATAGCGTTAGCACCAGTTTTTTTTTTGAAATAAAACACCCCCTCTTTTTAATTTGTAAATTTTCCTTGCTGAGCTGATTTTATATATGTATCACAAGTTGATTAAAATTAGTACAGGGTGAACAAAAAAGCAATCTTGAATAACATCTTGTTTAAATGTTAACCTTAAAAACTTATTAAAACCAAAAAAGAACACTTGACGCCAAAGACCCAAAAAATAAACTGGTTGATTGGACATCGCTCACAGTTATCACTTGAAAACAAGGTATATACTGCTATATAAAGCCATACTAAAGCCAATATGAACAAATGGTATAAATCTAGGGGGTTGTAATACTGTAACACACCATCGAACCAAAATATAACAAACGTTCCAATCTGAAACACTTTGAACAATAGCTAACGTTAAATGGTTCGTAAGCAAACACACACTTAATATAATTCATTTTTCGCTTTTAAGTTAGATTTTTTACTTACCCTTTTACCATTCATCCCTCGGTACGTTTCTCACCAGTATATTGGATTGGGTGAATCATAATATGACATTGAAACTATGCACATGCGTAGTTCACGCACTAGTTCTATCTCTCTTACACTTATGCAGAGGATCCCTAAAGAAATTTATGAATCCTGGCAAGACAAATCAGGATTACCGGATATTTTAATAGATTTATCGCATTTTCATTGGTCTTTGACAAGTGTGCAAAGTTTAAATTAAATATGATCGTTTTAAGTAGGGCAAAATAGAGGCCAAAGAGTCAGTTACAAATAAACTCAGAAACATACAGGTGAAACTAATAAAAGCGTGTTAAAAATACACCTGTTACAATGAACACATTGTTAATATAATAAAACAAATTTTATTTTAAGAAAATTTGATTTTATCATTGGCGTTTTTAAAAAATTAACACTATACTTTTTGCAACACAAAACACAAACTACCATTTGATTTACTGCAAATTACTAGTAGCGCCATCAACTAGATAATAGGCAAACTACTTATTTTAAAAAGTATAAAACTGTCGCGTATTTCTGTTTCGTTAAAGGAACTGCGTGCATGCGTAGTTCACGCACTAGTTCTATCTCTCTTACTCATATGCAAATGATCCCTGAAGAAATTCATGAATCCTGGCAAAAAAATTTAGGATAATCGGATATTTTGATTAAATTATTGCATTGTCGTCGGTCTTTGACAAGTGTGCAAAGTTTAAATTAAATATGATAGCTTACAGTTGACAAAATCGAGGCCAAATAGCCAGTTACAAACAAACATACAGAAAACATATATACAAGCAAAAATACTGGTAAAACTAATATAAGTGTGTGAAAAATGAAGTTTAATTATGTTACAAAATAAAATAAATTAAAAAGTAATGTGTACTGGTTTATTTTTTATCGCATAAGTTATCTATTTGTATTTGCCCACGCCTGCTGCGATGTCTTAAATCCTACATCACCTTTTTAATTAATACCTCCTCTTCGGATTAACACAGTTGTACAAGAAAGTTATACTACCAGTTTTAACTTGGGATGTAAAACCCTTGTATAACTGTATTTTGGAGTACTTTTTAAATAAAAAACCGTTTTTATTCATTTGGAGTGTTATGTACAGCAGTCTCAGTACAGCAAGTACTTTACAAATACTTTAAATACTTGACTTCGAACTAATTAAACTTCAACTCCCTTTTTCGCAACCGCTGTGTTTTTTATATCTTTAAATAAAAATTCTAGAAGAATCGTCATCATTCGAAACAATTGGCCTTTTTTCTAGAGAGTACCCTAATAATTCTTTTACCATTTCGAAACCATTAAACGCGGTATTCTAGAATTTGCCGGTCGTTCCTTTTCTCACAATCGCTGCGCTGGCATAATAAATCAGTCCCCTAAATGTGAACGACTCGCTGACGCCGACCGACACAAGGCCGTATTGTAACAATATATTTTAAAAACCACCACATTTTTACAGCCTATTTGTTTATTTACCTACCTAGTCTGTCACAGATAGGTAGTTGCGAAAAACGCGGCTAACCAGCAAAACTGTACTTAAAAAGAATGTGTGCAGTTACTGCAGAAAGGAAGAAAGAACGAAAGTGTTATCCGATCAAACCAATCATAAAACTTCATTTTATAAGTGGCGGGGATAAATTATATTTCGTGATTGGTTTGTATAATCCAAGTAACAAAAACAAAATTACAATGTTTTGGTGTTTTTCATCCTTTAACATTTAAAAAATATCGTAAACACAACAAAATCCCATTGGACAAATTGTTAAAAAGTATTGTGACACGCAGCACCAGGCCACTTTTTGACATAAATCTCAAGCTCTGACGTTACATGCACGTCACCCATACCACTAATGTCAAGCTGTGACTTCAGGTGCACGTTACCCATACATGATCCATGTTGAACAGGGACATCTATACGGAATGCTTACTAATACTTAAAGTTTAAAGTAAAACCAAATAGTGCTAGTACAGCGCGAGATATTGGTCTCGAAATAATTAGCATTTAAAAAATTTTGTGTGTACTTAATACCTACAAAAATTACTATATTTTAGGTTTCATTTTTATTGGTGGTTACTTAAACTTACTTGGAGAATCCGTTGTAGAATTCCGTATCGACATTCGTTACGCATAATGTGACCAAGATAGTCTAGTTTTCTGGTCTTTACAATATCCATGACTTTTAACTTTGTCACGTGCCTATTTTTTCCCATCTACCGTTTCATTATTAATTGTGTCTCTGATAGTCTGGTGTTCGTAAATAGTTTTGCATACCGTATTTTGTTCGTTGTAAATAGTGTTGCATATCTAGTAGCGATTGGATTTAATTATTAATAACTGTGACGTGTTTGTTAATTGGAGTGGGAGTCTTTGTATTAGATTTCGCCTTAAATTTTGGCCTCGATGGTCGTGTGTTGTCAGCTATATTATTGTTTGGTTTGCTTCTCTGTGTGGATGGGCTGGCTATCAACACGGACGAACGAGATTATGATTGAGGGACATAGATTTGCAAAGGTTGGCTGACGTGGGTTCCGCGTCATTTTTCTGATATCCGGCCTGGGAGTGAGAAGGGGACAGGATTCGTTTGGTGTCAGTGGTGGAAGTCGGGTGAGAGTTTTTGGTATTAACACGTGAGCAGAACTTCTACGGTTCTTTCTTTCATATCTGGCTGTATTTGGGCCATCTTAATTGGATTTTGAAGAAGAACCATTTAATTTTTAACTTGACCATTCTGTCGTGCCTTTGTGGTGGATATTTTGGTTATTGGGGTCGAGTTAAAATGACCGCGTGTGAAATTTTATGGAGAGAAGCCATTGTTAAGTAGCAGGTACTGTTCCATAATTCAAACCGGCTCCAGGAGTAGGCCACAGGATTCGTGAATTCGTATACCCACAGGTTACAAGTGATTTATTTTAGAATATTTAAACGACGTGATTTGTTTTCGACACCGCGATTAAGTTTTGTTTTAATTTATTAATATGGTACACTGTTGAAAACTATTTATTACATTGGATAATATGCCGAGTCTGAACTTTGTTTAAAGTAATATCCTCAATAGTTCTTTGTGTCCAAGTAAAAACGTTTATTCATACTTGTTTGTAAATATCCTACAATATTGATATTTTGAAGGACAGCCATCGTAAAAAGATTTTTTTTTTAAATAAGCTCGAGTGTTTTAACAGTGTAAATCTTTAAAAAAACTACTTGGTGTTTCTGTTCTTGGATCATCGATGTAACAGTGGCGTCTTAATGAAGTTTTCAATTGGTTACATAGTATTGAGTTTAATTTTATCAACTTATCAGTTATTATATGCTTGATCTAAGTGTTTTCAATAGTTTAAAAGTAACAGATTATTTTTCATTAAATTTGTACCTGCTCCAAGTTGAATCTGAATTTATATATTACTGAATATAATTTATGTGGTTATTGTGAGGGTTTTAAATTAATATTCTTGTTGCAAGTCCATTTACTTGTATTTCTTTTTTTTGTGTTAATCTTTTGCTATCAGGAATTCTATATAAAACCAATTATTTTTGAAATTTTAAATATTGTGAACATTTCTTTTTTTTTGTTGTTTTTAATTCTCTTTTGTACCTCATTAGGTATTTATTATTGTCTGAAAGTTTGTTATAATTAATTTAAATATTATTTGAAGAGAAGTGTATTAAATTCGTTTAATCCACTTTACAAAAATACAGAATTTGTTGTAAAAAATCAGAACATCATTTTTACTTAATTAATATATTACAGGAATTGTAAATATAGTTTTATTTATCTAGTTCACCATAATTGTTTGTTGTTTATCGTGTGGCTCTGCTAGTGCCTACGAGACCTAGGGGTTTCCGGCTTGTACCGTCTAAGTCGGTGGCACGGCTCACTTTTATATTTTTTTTCTTCTACCCTCTACGGCTGAGCTCGGGCATAATTTGCCAGTAGAGAGACCACTAGCAGAGTACTCTTTAGAGAACGAAAAAGACGTGGCAACTTCTTGTTCATTTTTGTAAGCACTGATTGGTTGGTAACATGGTCTGTCCATGGAATCTTCAGAATTCTACGGTACAGCCACATTTCAAAGGATTGTAGTTTTTTGTGGTATCCTCCGTCAACGTCCATGTTTCTACTCCTTACAGCAACACAGAGAAGACGTAGCATTGAAGAAGCCTTATTTTGGTGCTCATTTGTAAATTTTTGTTTTTCAAGAGTGATGCCATTTTTAGAAAGATTATTCTCGCTTTATCTATAAGGCAGTGAATTTCTTGTAAGTTATCCCACTGCTCATTTATCATGGTCCATAGGTATTCATATTATTACGTTTTTTAATATTTTCATTATTAACTCTCAGTTGTGCATTATTGATAGGGGATTTGCTAATGACCATATATTTAGTTTTATTAATTTAAGATTAAGCCCATATTGGGCGCCAGTTTTAATTATTCGCGTTATGTGTCGTCGGCATATCTACTTTTATTAACTCTCTCCCCACTAACGAGTATTTCTGCTTCGATCTCCTCCAGTGTTTTTTAGAAAATTTGTTCGGAGTATATATTAAACAGTAGGGGGGAAAAATACACCCTTGTCTAATACCTCGTTGTATTAATATGGTATCTGTGCGT
This sequence comes from Agelastica alni, assembly GCA_950111635.1. Classification (NCBI taxonomy): domain Eukaryota; kingdom Metazoa; phylum Arthropoda; class Insecta; order Coleoptera; family Chrysomelidae; genus Agelastica; species Agelastica alni. Next base: position 24,000,009 of record OX467715.1, read on the forward strand.
TTTCCTTTTATCCTAGCAAATGCCGTTTGTTGCCAATAGAAGTTGGTGAATATTCTTTGGTCCTTCTTATCTAGACCTAGTTGTTCTAATAATTAATTAATTTGTGATATTAGACTCTATCAAATGCTTCTTTATAATCAATAAAGCTTATGTATACATCACAGTTAACAACGTTGGATTAAAACTTGTACAGCTTCTCTGGTTCCCAGGGCATCACGGAAACTGAATTGGGTTTCAGATAATCTATATAGTCTTCCGTGGATGACTTTGAGGAATATTTACAGGAAGTGGCTTATGAGACTGATATTTTGGTATTCGTTGCTTTTTCTAGCTCCTGCTTTTTTAGGTAATGTAATAAATTGTGATATTAACCAGTCTTAATGGATTAAGAAAAAAAATTATTTAATTTAAAATATTTTTCCATATCAGTATAAAAACATGAAATAAATAATTTAATATTTAACAGAAAGTCTTAAATATATGTTTTATACTTTCAATTTTTATACTGTAAATGTTTTTTTTAGAGAATTTTTTTGCAACTCTAATTTATTTTGATTGCTGGTAAAGCGTAACATTAACAAACATCAACCCGTCACTGCTGCTACGTTTTAAAAGAAACAGAAATGATAAACGAGAGTCATTCAGATTCAAAATAACATTTACAAGGATTTACATGGAAAAATGATGCAATTAAATTCCTGATAACATCATCATTCCAACGCGATGACAGGAATTTAGACAGGATTCCTGACCCTCAGTCCAGTGATTGAAATTTACATCCGGCAGACAGAAAATGTAGTAATGCAGGCACGCAAAATGGCAACTACAATAAAATATACTCACTCCCCATTCGTTTTCAGACATTAATCTTCATGGGCGGAGATTGCACAAAAACTTACGAGCCTGTTTATAATAAGAAAAATTGATTTGGTAATTTTCTTATTTAAGGTTACATAAAACCATTACCCCAATTTGTCACAATATTTTTCAGTTTAGATGTACCCCAGAAATGCAGACTTTTTAAAGTGAAAACTTCTTTAGCCTCGTTGGACACTTTTTGGCAGGAAAAAATCATATGGGTTTTTGTCACCAACATGCTCATAATTGGCGTACACGCAGTGGCACTGTGAAATCTCGTGGGTTCGCGTCACCGACATGCTTATGACTGTATATCTGTAGCTAAACATACATACATAGATACAGATAGTCAGACCTTTTTTTCGTAGTGGTAGGCCGAGACCACTTCTTTCCAGTTACTACGGTTCTTACACACATCTTTTGCTTCTTCTACTTTCATCAGTGCTCTCATACATGCTCGTGGGTTGCTGGTACACTTGACCTGGCCTTTCTTCAAAACAATGTTAATCTGATCGAGATATGTTCGCCGAGGTCGACCTCTACCGACTTGTCCATTGACAGTCGCCTTATAAATTTGTTTCGTCAACATTCCTTCACCCATAATTTCTACGTGTCCAAACCATCTAAACATTTCTTTATCTTTGTTACCACATCTTTTTTTACACCACAGCGTTCTCTTTTCTCACTATTTTTTACTTTATGCAACCGAGTCACTTTGGCTATACTTCTCAGACTACTCATCTTCGCAGCATTAATCCTATTTTAATGCTTCTTCTGCCAAACCCAACATTCACTACTATACATAAGTGTAGAAACCAACACACCTCTAGGCACAGCCAGACGTGCCTTTTTTGACACTTTCTGACTGTTCATAAAGCTCTGCAGTGCCCCATTCATTTGTTTTTGTGCCAATACTCTTCGCTAAATGTCACTGTGATACTTTCTCTCTCTCGTAAACTTTGAACCCAAAAACACAAATTCATTTACTCGTTCCGGTCTTTTTCCCTCAATTAAACTTCACAGTTTGTCATCCTTTCTTCACTTTATAAAACTTATTACTTTTGTTTTGCTTACATTTATCCCCCTGATTTTCAGGGCATCATGCATAACATTAACCATCGCATGTAACTTCTCTTCAGATGACGCTAATATGACTTGATCATCGGCGTAAAGAAGGCATTTGACGATCAAATCATTCATTTTTAATCCATACGCACTTTCATTCTAATCTTTTAAATAATCAACAATCGACAATGTCGACCACAATTTACTCCTTACCACTCTGTCATATGCCTTTTTCAAGTTTATAAAATCGCAATAGACCTTCTGACTTTAAGCAAAGCATTTTTCAACTATACCTCGTAATGAAAAGACCTGATTCATACATCTCCTTCCTCTTATAAATCCTGTTTGCACATCCCATATTATTTTCTTAGTTTCATTTGTTTCTCTTTTAATTAATATCTTTGCAAACAGTTTGCCGACTATGCTGAGTAAACTAATACCTTGGTAGTTCTTACAGTCCTGCTGCGAACCTTTTCCCCTGTAAAGTGGCACGATAAGGGCCTTGCACCAGTCATCTGGTACGCTATCACTCCTCCAACAAAGGTTAAAAAGGTGGTACAGCAGACTAGCTAGCATGTTTTGTCCAGCTTTTAGCATTTCAACTGTTATCCTCTCATATCCAGCATCTTTATCCAATTTTATACTGTTTAACGCTTCCACAATTTCTGTCGTAGTTTCATCGCAACTTTTAGTCATGTCTCCGAATGGGGCCTGTACTTGTGTTTTCTTTTTCTCAAATAAACTGTCGAAGTATTGCTTCCATCTTTTTAATATGCATTTAACATCTTGGTTTTTGATTTTTTCCAGTTGCGAGGTAGTATTTTTACCTCTGGCTGTTCTCATGGACTTCCAGAAAAGTTAAATATTGTTTCTGAAATCATCAGATACCTTTCTATTAAATTCATCTTTGTTACTCTCCTTCTTTTTTGTCACAACCTCTTTTGCCACACCTTTTAACCTTTTAACCTTTTATACTTATTCTTTGCCTTGTTTACATTCTCAATCGTTGCCTTTTGCGTTCTTTGATTGGCTATTGCAGCTAGCCAATTCAGCCAGGCTATCTTCTGTTTTGACACTGCTATACATACATAAAGTCACGCCTTTTTTCCATGGGGGTAGGCAGAGACCACTTCCTTCCACTTGCTACGGTTCTTACACACATCTTTAGCTTCCTCTACTTTTATAAGTGCTCTCATACATGCTCGTCGGTTGTTAGAACTCTTGACCTGGCCTTTCCTCAAAACAATGTTGATCTGATCAAAATATGTTCTCCAAAGTTGACCTCTACCGACTTGTCCATTCACACTCACTTTATAAATTTTTTTCGTCAATCTTCCTTCATCTATTTCAACGTGTCCAAATCATCTAAGCATTCCTTTATCTATCTTTGTAACCACATCTTCTTTTACACCACAGCGTTCTCTAATCTCACTATTCTTTACCTTATCCAACCGAGTCACTCCGGCTATACTTCTCAGATTACACTGCTATACAGCTGACATATTGTGCAACATTAGTGCTGTGTATATCTTGTAAGTAAAATTAAATGGATTTAGTTTTAATGTCTATTTACTGTGCATTGTTGAAATAGTGTTGTTTTTTGATTATTATTTGAATTGTTTAATTGTAGAATTATTGTGCAGTACAATAGTGAGTACTTAATAAATATACTAATATTGAAAAAGCTTGAGAGTTTACAAAAATGTAATTGCAGTGGTTTTAACCTATTACAACCTATTTGTAATTATAAAGTGGGTGGCGCAAATAAGAATTAAGTAGCTCGATTTTTGTTTGTGGTGATTTTTTAGGTTTTTTGTCATTTTTAAGAGTAACTGCTTGTTTTTTTAATTTTTTTCATAATATTACTTTAACACACAAATAAGTATGTAAATTTTGTTATTTAATAAAAGTATATTAATCAACATTGCTAAAGATAACTAATTTACATTTTAATTATTTGTAAAATGTACATTATTAAAAACCCATATACAATTCATGGTTAAAAAAATATTCTCGTTTATTTTATTACTAATAAAATAATTAATTATTAACTATTTATTGTACGTGTGAAAAAAATGTATCTCTAGTTTAATATGGTTTTTGTTTGAAAAATTAATAATTTTAAAAAAGCAATAAAGGTTGTGTATCGTTTAATAAAAAACAAACAACTAGTCCTCTTATAAATCCGCCAATGTTTAAAATCAACACATTGCGTTCATTGTCAACACAAATTGTCACTCTTCATTGATTTATTTTTTTTCCCTTGTGAAAAATTCCACAAAGCTTTTTCATATTTGCAATTCTGATTTCACAAATTGCCTGCTACTGGGACTGTTAAACAGCTACAGGCTGTTACCACCGATGTTCAAAATAGACGCTATGGATCCTTATAAACGATTTTTTATGGTACGTCTTTGTTTGTTTTTTTACGACAGATTTTATCAAAAATGGCATCTAAAATTGAGTTTTGATAAAAAATGTTCTAACTTTACGTCAACAAGTCGTCAGAAGTTTCATGAATTATTCCATTAAAGTAAATTTAAAAGTGTATCATACGAAGTGACCGCGCATGATGGTGATGCCGTCTTGTAACTAAATTTTTAAGCTTTGTGATGGAAATCATTTGGTTTAAACTTGTCAATAACAGTATTAATTCTAAATCAAATATAACAATATTTTTTACTTATATTAGTTATAATATTTATTTAGTTTTGGTTTCATATATTTTTAAGTATTTACTAGTTGGTAAAATCTATTTATTTACTTAAAGTTAATTTTAATTGAATTTAAATAATCTTAACGGGTAATCATTACAATCAATTTTTTCTAGATGTGGTACTAGCTTACTTGGCAGTTTATTATCACGTTTTATAGGTATTAAAACGCAAAGTTTTGGTAAATAAATAAATTAATCACTTAACGTAATATTTGACACATTTATTTGTATCTGGACAGGTATTTAAATTTAATGATTGTAATTCAGTTAAAAACCATTTTTATTTAATTTTATGTACGTACTTAACATGATCAAAGATCGGGCCAGAAACACTGCATACAGACTAAGGTGTCAGGGTGGGTGGAGAAGCAACGGGATTGGTAACACCAAGATCGAGGCCCTCCGCAAACAGCCCTTCACAATAAAATCGGACAAGATTCCGAAAAAATCTTGATAGAAAAAAACTATAAAACAAAAATACCAACCAAAAAAGACTGGTTGAAGAAAACACCATTGACCATCCTAGGAGTGAAACGATGGTACACTGACAGATGTCAGATGTTTTGTGGGCATACTACAACCACAGGGAAAGCATACCGATCTTCCAGGCCGAGGTCTATGCCATACTCAGGTGCGCAACACACCTGACAGAAAACAGAATGACCAACAGTGAGATTGATATTATCATTGAAAGTCGCGCGGCCATTGGGGCCCTCGTGAGTCGCGCCACAACATCATCGGTGGTGTGGGACTACATGCAGGCCCTCACTGAAATAGCGACTGCAAATAAGGTCAATCTCACATGGGTTCCTGGACACACTGGGATAAATAGTAACGAGATGAACTGGCAAGACATGGGACCCCGGTGGAACCAAGAAGCGAGTTGGTCGAATTGCCAATTGCCCAAGCTAAACATGAATTGAAATTAATCCTTGAGCAAGAACATATCGCTCAGTGGAATACAAATACTGGCTGCAAAACATCAAACAGATAGTGAAAAAACCTCTCCAGAAGAGGACAGAAGCACTCTGGACGATAAACTGGAGTAGGCTAAGTAGCAAGCTTGGCCTGCTCAATGGCCACATCGCACTAAGGGCGCACCTCTTCAAACTTAAGCTGGTGGCTAAACATTCTGTGTTAATGCCCAATGCTAGTGGTGTACAGGTACCAAACCTGGGGCCGCATGATAATGGATCCAAGTGATCTAAATGAGACAGAGACAACAGAAATCCTGCGGTTTTCCAAAACCAGCGAACTGGAATTCTAAAGCCCTAAAGACACAGCGGTATTCACAAAGGATCATAATATCTAGGTCACATATTGAAAAGTATGAAGAAACTTTAGCTGTGGCATTAGATATCTCCAAGGCGTTCGATCGAGTTTGGCACCAGGGACTCCTCGCCAAGCTTTCATCTTATGGCTTGCCCCCTCAGCTGTGTTCTCTGCTTGCTAGTTTTCTCTCAAACAGGTCTCTCCATGTAGTGGTCGATGGAGTTTCATCTGACACTCTACTCATAAATGCTGGTGTTCCGCAAGGATCCATTCTAGCACCAACACTATTTTTACTTCACATCAACGACCTATTGAAAGCAACTTCATGTCCCGTACACAGCTTTTCTTCCAGGGCCCCTATATCAGCCCGTGAAACCAGAAATGAACGAGGAAGAAATGTTAACAATATAAATATGGACTTAGCAACAATTCTCGAATGGGGATCCAATAACTTGGTAGAATTCAATGCAAACAAAGCACAAGCATGTCTTTTCTCTAGAAAAGCCGATCTCACTGTGCCTAACATAACTTTGTCAAGAGTAACCATACCACTGAAGTCATCCATATCGATGCTTGGTATTACTATCAGCAATAACCTTTCCTGCGAAAATCACGTGAGGTCCATTGCCAAAAGTGCATCCCAAAAACTTGGTTTTTTGTTTCGTGCCAAGAGCTATTTCACCTCCAGTCAGCTGCTTATGATCTATAAGGCACAGATCCGACCTGTACTGGAGTACTGTTCCCATATTTGGAGTGCAGCACCTAAACATATCCTGAAGCTACTGGATTCTGTCCAAAAAAGGGCAATTCGTCTCGTCGGTGATGCCTCGCTTACAAACTCGCTCACTTGTAACACCGTAGAAAAGTTGGCGATTTGTCTCTATTTTACAGATATTTTCATGGGCGATGCTCTTCTGAAATATCAACAATCGTTCCTCCTTTGGCAGTCTCTTCAAAATTCACCCGTCAAGTTCAGTCTTCACACCCCTTCGTGGTCACTTCGGAGACCTGCAGAACATCACTTTCCAAAGACTCATTCATCCAACGAATTGCGAGGCTTTGGAACTCAATGCCTAGGGAGGTGTTCCCCGAGGCATACAACCTTCAGAAATTTAAGAAGAACACCAACTCCTACCTTCTTTTCTTTGGTTCCCACGATGTTCTCTGAACATTACAGGATATCCCTTTTCGTGGGAACCAGAACATAAAAAAAAAAAAAAAAACATAAGTGCCTATACCAATGGCCTAACCGCAAGAATGTTATGTAACATTTATATTACGTTGCCTTTCGTCAGATATTGTTTTATTTTTACATTTGATTTCAATAAGACGGTTTTTACAAATTTTAGATCCATAGACAAAAACACCATCTGGAGAAGAACTAAGGCATGGTTAATTAATATTAATAAGGAGTTTAACTTTAATTATGTGTAATCCTGGATTTAATATTGTTTTTATTCCTGGAGCGCCAGTTCTTTTATGTGACATTACAGAAAGTTCGGTTTGATTAGGATTTAGTAAATTAATTAGTTTATCCTTGTCAAATCGAGTTTTTTTTATTTTGTAAGCATTACTTACTGGTTCCGTTCCTGGAACTTCTGTACAATTTGGGCTAGCAATTTACGAGATAATTGTCCGTTTCCAGACTTTTTGTCCACTCTGTATATATCTATGTATATATATCATTCATTTGTTTACCGTTTTTAATTAAAAATACTGATGTTACTTAAATTTTAAAAATATAAATTGTGTTTTTATAACCTCCATTGCGCTCATTTTTTTTTTTTTTTTTTGAGAGGCAACATTTTTTTTATTGTTTTAATTATTGAATTGTGTTTTTACTTAAATAAGTAAATATTTTAACAAATTTTTGAAACGCATATACCTACTTAAACAAAAAAAATCATATTTAAAAATACAGTTATTGCTACAAAGTAAAAAAAAAAAAATTTGCGACTTTTGAAGGAGAAACATGTGCACATCAGAATGCTTACAAGAAATAAAGAAGACTAAATTTACTATTTTTTTATTAAAAATATAAAATAACTTCATTTTTTAGTCAATTTAGTAGTTATAACTGAAACTGGTTACTTATGAACACTCTAATGCAACGCGTATAAGTTAATATCGAACGTGCATTGTTTAAAATGAATTTTATTTGATTGATTATCGCAACATTGTAATTAATTAAACAATCTGTAATTAATGTCTACAATTAAAAGGTCTCATTAAATAAATAATAATAATTTATGTACAGATATGGAAAAAGATTTGCGGAACATACAAATATCAATGCAGAATGCTGAGGTGCACGAAAATCAGTTAACCAGCACAAAATATAATAAATATTTCCGACAAACAATTAAATAATAAATTAAATGTGATTGCTCTAACTCGAGAAAAAGGATAGTTTTATCCCGATAAGTCACTACAAAAGGGATGAGAGAAGGTTGAAATATAAAAACTAGCAAAAATTGTCGATATTGGTGTTAAATTCATAGTTTTTTTTAGGAACGCTAAATTAAAAGGTGACATTTTTAATTTTGTTATCTCCTATAAAAGGGGTGGTAAGGGGATAAAATATTTTGGTTCCACTCTGACGCAGCCCTGTTAAAAAAGGATTTTTGATGGAGATTGGTCCTTGTGGTGTCAATCTTAAAAATAAATGGGTAAGACTGATCAGCGTTCTTCGGCCGAATGTGGCCAGTGGTGGTACAAGAGTTTTTATTTCTCTGGAGCATTTGCCATGGAAATATCTGTAGAGTAATGTCTGGTCTGCAACTCTTCTTCTATGTTCTAGTGGGTGAAGGGTATCTGTAAAAATTGAGCTGTTTATTAACCGAATCTCCCTTTACTAAATGGAATCTAGAAAACGAAGAGAATGCTTTGGTGCTAAAACCCATATGTGCGAGCAATACTCCAGTAGAGGTCGGATTTGAGCTGTACGTCGTCATCAGTTGATCAGGATTAAAAAACTTTCTAGCTTTCCACAAAAAACCTAGCCTTTGGCTGGCTGACTTTGCGATGTTAGCAACATGGTTATGCCAAGACATATTATTAGACACCTTGACTCCCAAAATCAAGATCGCAAGACTTGATTCAAGGGTATTTTCGGACATTTTAATGGAGTGATTTAAGGAATTTCCTTTTTTGGACAACGTGGGGCTTTGTGTTTTCTGGGCGTTAAACTGAACAAGATTGTTGGTTCCCCACTCGACGATTGCTTCAAGATCTCTATTAATGAAGTCAACCTGTTCCTGCCTGAGTCTATTTGTATCATTCACCGAAAGTGATCGATAGGATGTAAAAGTTAAGACAAGTGTGCTGTCGTCCGCGAAACTGTAAATGGGGTTCGTGGCGGTTTTTAAGAGGTCGTTGATGTGTAAAAGAAATAGAGCGGGGGAAATAATGGAACTCTGGGGGACTCCAACATTGGTTTTAAACGCATCAGAAGAAATACCGTCAACTGCCACATGTAAGGAGCGATCTTGCATGAAGCTCATGAGTCATTGGCGCAGTTTGGTTGGAAGACCGTAGGCAGATATTTTGCTTAACAATGCCTGGTGCCAAACGCGGTTAAAGGCTTTAGATATATCCAATGCTATTGCACGGCAAATCTCCAGTAGACCGAAGTTGTCGAAATCCATATTGTCTGTCATAAATTATCTTAAATTTCTCCAAATATTTGATAAGTTCTATGTTCATCGCTTTTCCCATAACTTTGGATATGACTGAGAGCAATGCAATAGGGAGATAATTCGCAGGAAAAGGTTCTCTTCAGAGAACTGGGGTAAGCTCTTGAGCACAGGTCTTTAGAACAATTTTCGGAATTCCATCTGGTCCTACTGCCTTATTGGAGTCAAGATTTCAAAGAATTTTTTTCATAGTGCGATAGCGGATAGTTTGATAGTGAGCACCCCTACAAAAGGGTAGGGAAATTAAAAATAAAAATTAATAAAAACAGTTATATTAGTACACCAAATAATAACATCTATGTAGAAACAGTTGAGCATCCATTGAATTAAAGAAGATCATATTTAGGCATGAAATTCCTATACAAATTAAAGTCAAAAAATAGTGAGTCATTAAACAAAATTAATCAGCTTTTTATTTGTGACTTAACATATAAATACTGGCAAAATAAAAAATCCCCGAATTAGTTGAGTTATACTCCGAGATTTTATCAGATTTGAACGATACATATTCATCAAATATTTTTCCAACTTTTCATTTATATATAAATGATAGAAATAAAACAGAAACTAGCTTACCACAAAAATATCACAAATTGATTCCACAATTTAGAAATGTAATATTCAATTATGATATATCCAAAATGTTTTCAAACTTTTTTTATATTTATACTGACGCCTCTAAGATAGAATATAATATTTCTGCTGCTTTTTGGATACCTAAATTGAATGTTAGCAAATGTATTAAACTTAATAAAAAATTTAGTATTTATTCTGCTGAACTAATAGCAATTGTAGAAGTTATCTTCTACATATTGTAACGTGCCTTTTTTTCCCTTCTACAGTTCCATTATAATTGGGTCTCTGATAGTTTTGTATTCCCCAGGTACTTGTAAATAGTGTTGCATACCTTGTTGTGATAGGATTCCATTGTTAATGGCTGTGGCATTTTTGTTAATCGCTGGAGATTGAGTGGGGGTTTTCGTTATTAGATTTTGCTTTGGTTTTTGGCCTCGATTGTTGTGTGTTGTCGGTTATATTATTGTTTGGTTTGCATTTCTATGTGGATGGGGCTGGCTATCAACACGGACGAACGCGATTCTTAGTATGGAACATGGACTTGCGAATATTCTTGTTTGACGTCGATTCCGTGTCATTTCTTGATATCCGGCTTGGAAAGTAGTGTCAGTCGTTTGGTGGCAGTCTTGGGAGTGGTGGTGAGAATTTTTGGGACGGTGTGATATTGGCAAGTGTGCAGAACCTCTACGGTTTTACTTTCATATCTGGCTGTATTTGGGCCATATTAATTGGATTTTGAAGTAAAACCATTTAATTTTTAACTTGACCATTTTATCTTACCTTCGTTGTTGATATTTTGGATTTTGGTGTCGAGTTAAAATAACCGCATGCGGGATTTATTTGAGGGAAGCCATTGTTAAGTAGCAGGTGCCGTACCATAACCAAACCGTCCACAGGAGTAGTGAATTCGTATACCCAAAGGTTACAAGTGTTTTATTTTTAAATATTTGACGACGTGACTTATTTTTGACACCACGATTACGTTTTGTTTTAGTTTATTAATATAGTACATTGTTTGAAACTATTTATTGCATTAGATATTATGCCAAAACTGAGTACTTTGATTTATTGTTGGCTGTTGATTTTGATTATATTTGTTATAAGTTTATTATTGAACTGAGTACTTTGATTTATTGTTGGCTGTTGATTTTGACTATATTTGTTATAATTTTGTTATTGAGGTGTGTATTTTGATTTATTGTAGGAGAAAAGTATCCAATAAATTTTTGCTATAATTTTATTTATTTGGTTCACCATAATCTTAGTTGTTTATCGCGTGGCTCTGCTAGTGCCTATAAGACCTAGGGGTTTCCGGCTTGAACCGTCTAAGTCGGTGGCGCGGCTCACTTTTATATTTTTTTTTTCTTCTACCCTCTACGGCTGAGCTCGGGCATAATTTGCCAGTAGAGAGACCGCTGGCAGAGTACTCTATAGAGAACAAAAAAAGACGTGGCAATATATAATAAAGATATGCAAAAAAATATAGTTATTTTTTCAGATAGTAAAAGTGCTGTTAAAAAATTAACAGATAGTAGGAATAAGAACAACTTTTATTATATAATCGTTAATATATTAAAACTTATTTAAAATTTGAATGATAGGCAAATTACAACAAAAATAGTTTGGATTAAATCTCATTGAGGTTTAATAAATAATGAAATTGTAGATAACATTGCAAGGAATGGTCCATTTAATATAAACAATTCAGAATATAAATGCACAAGAGAAGATATGGTCTATTTTTCAAAAATAATTATTAAAGATTAATGGAAAATAGAATACTGTTAATCAAACAAGGAAAAATTTGCAATCAGGGATACCTTCTAAGCCGTGGTTTAAGAATATAACTGTAAATAAAAAGATTTTATCCACAATAAGCGACAGATCGACATTGTGAGTGTGGAGAAATAGGAACAGCAGAACATGTCATTCTAGGATGTCAGTTAATAAATTCAAAGGTTAAATTATTTAATAATTTAATTTATCAAATTTTAGATATTAATAAACCTTTAGACAAAAAAAAGCTAAATTTTTTTGAATTGCTTTGCTTCGTTTGCCCTGTGATTTGGTGTTCAGGTCACCAAGTGCAGACGAGTTACAAGATAGCTTATTCAAAATCCATGAAACAGCTAGGAAGACTTTGGGGTTAGCAAGTAATAAAATGAAGGCTCGCTATGACCTTGGAGCAAATTCAAAGGGATTTAAGGAAGGAGATCGGGTAAAGCTGTATAATCCACAACAAAAGAAAGGTGTGTCTCCCGAGTTGACTCCATCCTGGGTCGGACCATATAAGGTGATAAAAAGAATAAATAATGTGGTTTATAGAATCCAACGCAGTCCCAGAGCCAACATAAAAGTCGTCCAATTAGAGAGATGAAAGCCTTACAATGGTGAGGTGGCGCAAGTATTTGATCAGGCCGATTAAATTTGAGAGGGGGGTGATGTAACGAGCTGGCCCTGTTGTTTGTCGCATCGATCACAATTTGGGTTAAATATTTAATGAGCCAATACACAGAAGACACTGAATGATTCTAGAATTTCTTTAAATAAAGCCAATTATAACGTTGATTTGGAGGTATTTTAGTATTTTAAAGGAATTGTAAAGTGAATATCCAAATGATTTGTAAAAATACAATTTATTGTGAAGAAATACTAAAATAAAAGTTGTTAGTTATTGTACTGAGAGTTTAGAATTAACGATCCAAAGGAGAAAATATCATAACACATATTATGTAGATTTAAGTCGTTTTGCTTTATCTATAGAACCATTTAAAAAGCATTTTTTTTAATTGTAAACAATTGGAATTCTTAATACTTTTATTTTTTAATGAGAAACAGTAAAAGATACGGTCTGTTGCAGCTTATATTACAGGGAAAGGTGCTTGGAAGGAGGGGACCAGGCAGAAGAAGGATCTCATGGCTTAAAAACCTGAGAACTTGGTTTGCAACCTCCCCCACAGGTCTATTTAGGGCCGCAGTTGAAATAAAATAATTATTGCCAAAATGATAGCCAACATCCGATAACGGACAGGCAATGGAAGAAGAAGAATACTTTTAGCTACTCATAGCTGATAGTTATAGCTTGTATGTATACGTGTAATTTTCTTAAAAGTTTTTTAAAAAATAAAAATGCCATTAATATTTAAATAAAAAGATATATAAATAAAATAAATTAATACATAGATACAATATAACATACATAACAAATAAGTATTTAATTATTTACTGTTATTAAACCTGTCACGTATTTACTGATACTTTTAATACTTTTTAAAAAATATTTCGTTTGCAACACTACACCCATTGATAACTAATCCTTCTGCTGTACACCATTATGTTACATATGCCGTTAGTGCCTACTTTAAACTGTTTTAATAAAGGTGCTCGAAAAATGTGAAGGGTCCTTTCGAAGCATACTCCCTGAAACATTCGAAAGAACTTAAAAGGATGGAAGTAGCTGACTTCCCAAGTTAAATGCGTGGCATTTTTTGGCCGGGCTATAAAATCGTAAAAGCGATATCCAGTGTATGGTTTATCAAAGGCAACTTTTATGTTCAGTATTCGTTTATACGGGTTCAAACATTAAGGACGAAATATCAAAAACGATACTTCACAAAATCTTTATATTTTAAACGGTAGTAACATATTGTTTGATATTTGATACGATTTGTCTTTACAAGTCACATGCTTACATTAATACATTAGTGGTTTTTTATTATTTACTGTATGTAATACCATTTTGTTGTTCACTGGTTATACGGGTAATACATTTAAAAAATAAAACTTCTTTGATTTAGCAATGATGTTTTTATTTTTGTTTAAAAGGAGGGTAAAATTAAAAAGTTTGTATGTAGAAGTCACACTTTCTACAAAAATTAAGAAGTAATATTTCAATAAAATTAACTGTTCGCACCAATATTTTTATTTCTTCTTCTCTTCTTTCTTTTTCTCTTCTTTCTTCTTATTAGGCATAATACCTATTCCTCTTAGTAACTCGCTTTATGGAGGTAGATTGTCACTCCAACGTTTTCGAGGCCTTACTGTGCTTCGACTTCCCGAAGGTGGTTTATCTCTTGCAATCTTCACTATTCGTTCTTATGTCATACGTGTTATATGGTCATTCCACTAGATTTTTCCACATAGTACCCAGTCGTTGATATTCTCGATCTGGCATGTTTGTCTGTCCTCTGTCCCGTAGTGTTTTTCCAGCTATTTTTTAAATTATCTTCATCTCTGTTGTTTCCATCATAAGGCTTAGTTTTGGGTCTAATAGCAGTTTTGTAAATACGGGCTTTTACTTCTGTTTTCAGGTGCTTGTTACAAAATACTGTGTCGTTAATTTGTGCATCCGTTTTTGTTGCTTTAATAGCTTGTGCTCTATGTCGCCGAAGCTTGAAATTTCCGTACCCAAGTATCTGAATTTCATCCCTTGATGTACTGTCTTGTCATCAACCGCTAATTTACATCTTAGAGGTGTTTTAGATGTGGTCATGCATTTCGTTTTAGATATTGATATTGTCATCCCGATCGCTTTAGCAACTGTGTTAAATGTATAAAGAAGCCTCTGCAGGTTCCGCTACCAAAATTGCATCATCAGCGTAGCATAGAAAAATTCTAAATCCCAAAAAAATCCTACAATCCACTCTTTTTATGTCTAAGGACAACGCGACGCTCATGTTTTGATTTCAATAGAAGTAACGTAAACTTTCTGCCCATGCTGGAATAACAGCTTTCAGCTTCTTTTATTTTATTAATTTTTTTTGTTCCAATTAAATTAGTTTCGAGCCGTCCCTTTGCACCAACGTATGTATTTTATTTTATTTTGTTCACCTGATATGTAAATGGGGGTTATCACAAAGATTTTAAATTGTTTGTGGAATCTTTTATTACAAAATATTAATTAAATTATACAGAGTGCCCAACCGAAAAAGAAACAGAGACATTTGCAGAAACCTCGTCAACATTTTAGAAAAACGCTTAGATCCGTCGATTTTTGATTAAAGGGAAACAAACACTCTTTTCCGGTATTTTTGAATTCACTACTTTTAACTCCAAACGAGGGTAAAAATTACTCCAAAACTCAAAAATGGCATTGGAGGTCGAATAAGATGTCTCTTAAAAGCTCTGACAATTCTGTTTACACTAGTCTTTAAATTTTACATTTTCTTACAAAACGTTAAAAAAAATTACTTGTTAAAATTCCAATTATTTTAGTTGCTTACTTGCTTCTTAATTGATTAAATGTTCAAACTAAAGACCGCACGCTTCCATACAATAAAGATTTTGTTTAAAACGTTCAAACACATTCCGGAGTAATTCAACGGCACTCGTCAACAATTCTTTGACGCAAATCTTTCAAAGATATTACTTTTCAGATGTCCCCACAAAAAGAAATCAAGGGGTGATAAATCTGGCGATCGTAGAGGCCATACAATACTACCTCTTCTTCCAATCCAATGCTATGGAAATCATCATCAATAGCCGTTTTGAGTCCACTGCTGGACATAGACCTCCCGTAAATAATTCTTTTGCTTCCGGTCTTGAGCACTTTGCATCCAGTTGTGCTGGATGCGCTTAATGTCGTCTGACCATCTCGTTGGTCTAAATACTGACGAACAATCGCTGCATAACGCGAAGGAGCACCGTCCCGTTGAAAATAAAAATTATCTTCGTCATACTGCGGATTTTTTTCCAATACATATCAGTCAATGCAGGGTCAATAGCGTCTTCCATTAATTGCAAATACATTTTTCCAGTCAAATTGCCTGATAGGACCCACCAGTCGGTCACTGCAAATGTCAGCCCCTACATTTAATTTCTCCCGTGCAAGAAAAAACTAGGTACTAGGTACTTAATTTATACCATTGGCGTACTTAACTCGAATGAATGACATTTTTACCGTTCGTGACAAAGTGATGAGAAGTGAATTGTGATCGACATTGTCTATGTTTAAAGTAAGCGGTAGTTTAATACGAGCACTGAAATCAATTTCCAAGGATTCCACTGCTTGTGTCACGATAAACGGAGCTTGCACGGACTGGTTTGACATCGAAAAAGGTGTGAAACAGGGATGTGTGGCTTCACCATAACCGTTTAACTCATACATAAACGATTGTTTAAAAGATTTAAAAGAGAGTGCGTATGGATTGAAAATCAAATGCCTTCTTTACGCCGATGATTAAGTCATATAAGCGTCATCTGAAGAAGAGTTGCAGGCAATGGTTAATGTTATGCATGTTGCCCTGAAAATCAAAGGGATTAAAATAAATGTAAGCAAAACGAAATTACAGGTTTTGAAAATAAAAGATAAACTGTAAATTTCTGATTAAGTGAGAAAGAGTGAAACTGTAAATGAATTTGTGTACTTGGGTTCAAAGTTTACGAGAGATGGAAAGTATGACAGTGATATTAAGCGAAGGGTATTGGCAGGAAAACAAATGAATGGGACACAGCATAGCTTTATGAACATCCATAAAGTGTCAAAAAAGGTACGTCTCGCTGTTCATAGATGTGTATTGGTTCCTACACTTTTGTATGGTAGTGAATGTTGTTTTTGGCAAAAGAAGCATGAAAACAGAATTAATGCTGTTGAGATGAATATTCTGAGAAGTATAGCCGAAGTGACTCGGTTGGATAAAGTAAAGAATAGTGAGGTAAGAGAACGCTGTGGTGTAAAAGAAGATGTGGTTACAAAGATAGATAAAGAAATGCTTAGATGGTTTGGACACGTAAAAAGGATGGATAAAGTAAGTCCGTAGAGGTCGACCTCGGCGAACATATCTCGATTAGATCAACATTGTTTTAAAGAAAGGCCAGGTCAAGAGTACCAACAACCAACGAGCATGTATGAGAGCACTGATGAAAGTATAGAAAGCAAAATATGTGTGTAAGAATCGTAGCAAGTAAAAAGAAATAGTCTCTGCCTACCCCTACGGGAAAAAGGCGTGACTATATGTATGTGATTGTTTGCAGATAAGTTTTACATTTAAAATCTAATTTTTCAATAAGTAATCGGCGAAATTTAAAAATTTTAAGACTATTGTATAAAAAATTGTAAAAGCTTTTGAAATACATCTTATTTGACCCCTAAGCCATTTAAAAATGTTGGGGTAATTGTTAACTTTACTTGGGGTTTAAAGTAAGGGAGTTAAAAATACCGGAAAAGAGTGTTCTCTTTTTTTCTAAAATGGACGAGTCTGAGCGTTTTTCCAAAATCTTGACGAGGTTTCTGCAAATTACTCTGTTTCGTTTTAAGTTGGTCACACTGTATGTCCCTACCAGTTCATGACATTGACATGTTCATTTGTTAGCTCAACAAAATTAATAGTTTAATAGTATTAGTATCATTAAACGAACTTCAGTAACGCTGAATATAATCATTAAAAAGTTTATGATTTGGTGTAACGTTTCAAAACAGCCAGTGCGTGTCAGGATAATTATTTAAAGCACCACCTCTCTGTAATACCACACAGCTGACAACACGAGATAGCTTCCTTTAATGTTTATTTTGGTATTAAAAACCAAAATTTATTGCATTAAATTGGTTGTGGATCCATTAATTTACACGATATTAAAATAAACAAAATAGAATATTAATCGTGGTTTTTATCTCATTAAAAGTTTTGTTGGTATAAACATTTAAATAAACAGAAAAGTAAATAAACATTTTCAAATGAATATCTTTGTACGTTTGTTGTTTTTTTAAAATTTTTAAATAATTGTTTATATATAAGTTAAACAGTAATGAAAAGACCTGATACATACATTTTATTTAATAGCAACATCCACAATTCATCTCTTGAATGGCCTCCACAATAATTCAACCTTACATGCTTCATCTAATCTGTCAAATTTCTTGATTAATTTACTAAAGAACTCCTCTTTTACAACTTTTGCTTGCATATTCTCAATTTTTATACGCTCTAGTACAATACTTGATTTATGTACACGATGCCGCTACCGCTTAAAGAGACTTTTTATTCGGCTTATTACTAAGAAAAATCGTAAAATAATATTAAATACATGGTGTTTTTTTTAAAAAATTACAGTAGCTGCTACTTCATAATTTTCAAATCAAAATATTTCAAAGACGGTACACAGTATCGAGTTTTACCAAAGGTTCCTTTTTAATGTAAAATTGAATAATGTTTAAGTTTACTTAAAATTTTGATTAATAAATCTAACTTTAAAAAAGTTATGTTTAATACTACTTGGTAAGAACCGTGTAACTAGCGTCAGATATAAAAACAAATTCATAGGATGTACCAACTTCTAAACATATTCGTATAAAATTTTATTACAATGTTTTTAGTAGTTTTGACAAAATCGTAATAAATGTGTATACATTTTTTTCTTTAACGCCCTTTCTCTTGAATACGGATGGCGTCATAAAATTTTTTTACAAAACATACCCCAATTATTTTTCAGTTTTCTACCTATCCCAGAGACGGGGTTACTTTTTTTTGAAAAACCCTGTATATAAGAAAGTTTTAGCAAAACATACAAGATAAAGGTTCCTTCTGCAAATTAAGTCATCCGTGTTTCGCTGTAAAAGGAGTTACGAGGTCTCGTATTCTCATCGAACAAATAAAACAAATACATGAGTCTTAAATTCTTTAAATTAAAAAAAGATATCCTCTTCTTGAAATTCCGCTCTTTATCATTTTGGTTTAATAACAAACTATAAACGTATAGAGACGACGATGCTGGTCAATAATTATTTCTGCAGTATCAGTCACCTTCAAGGTCTAGAAGTAGTGCAAGGAAGAATTTTAAAATTAATTTTGTCCAAAAATTTTAGGTATCTATCAAATACATTATATGTTAAAATAAAATAATGGATGTAAGACAATTGCATTAATTTTGCTTCTGTATTAGATATAACTTACGTGAACAACAAGCTCCACTTACGACTCATCAATAAAATACTCACCACTTTGTTCTTCCATTCATGAACAAATCTTGTACTCAACGTTTTTACTTGTTTATGGCACCAAAATTATACGATACTATGGGTACCAGAAAATATCAAGTCTCTTAGTTGTATTTGTGGCTTTAAAAGAGAGCTTAAACTCTTTATAAATAATACCGATAGGTTTAATGTAACTAAGCATTTTAAGAACTAGTTAAAAAAAAAGCAATTGTTACTAGTAATATTGTGTTACAGCGTTGTTTATCTAAAATCATCACATGTATGTTTATTAATTTGCTTAAAACTTTTCATGTAAAAGTAATTTTTACCCTAATTTTCTATTGACACGTATATTCTGTTAGTAAGAGATGTGTAAACCGATGTTTTTATACTTTTATTATTATTATTATTATTATTATTTTTTTTTTTTTGGATTAGGCAACGTTCGATTGCCATGATCATTTAGCTGCCAGTATAGTATTTAAATTCTATTGGTTAAACGAAGATGATCAATATAGGTAAGAGCTTTTCTAATATTTTCGGTATTATTCAAATTATTTTCAAATTCAGGGTTTATTCCCATATTGTGCCTGAGATACGTGTACGTCGGGCATGAGAAGATATGCGCAACTGACATTCTTGTATTGCAATGGTCGCATCGGGGTCTGGGCCCCCCACTAAGAGATACGAGTGCGTGAGATGGGTATGTCCGATTCTGAGGCGGCAAGTAATTACTTGTTCACGTCTGTTCAGGGTAATTGGGTATCTCCATTTATTAGTATTTGGCTTAATATTGCTCAATTGAGTATTTTGGGAGGTACATCTTTCTTGCCATGTACTAAAAATTTTTGAGCTGATTTGGATGTTCATATCAGTATAAGGAATAGGGATTCCTTCATCTTCTGGAGTAAGTGTTGCTTGTTTCGCTGCAAGATCTGCCCTCTCGTTACCAGTGATGCCACAGTGGCTAGGAGTCCAAAGAATGGTGCATTTTTTTTCCGGCGCTAGATAAGTAACTAGTTCTAAGATATTTTGGCAATAATTATTTCTTGTGAACCTGTTATTTAGTGACTGAATTGCACTCAATGAGTCAGAACAACCTACGCAGCTTTGGTGGGTTGAACACGAAAAGAAAAGGAGGGCTTGCCATACGGCGTATAGTTCTGCAGTGAAAATTGAGCAACTAGGATTCAAAGACCAGAAGTGCTCGTTTTCTCCTATTACAATTGCAGCGCCAACACCATCACTTGTTTTCGATCCATCGGTGTAAATGATAAGACTATTTGTGCACGAAACTATTTCATTCATGAAAAGAGCTCTGTAAGTTGAGCTAGCTGTCTCGCTTTTCTTCCATGATGATAATCCGTAATTTAAGGTTGGTAGGGTAAATTGCCATGGCGGGACAGAAGGAACGTTGTTGGTTAAAATGGAGAAACTCTCTATAGAGTATTTTCTGCAGGCTTCATGAAAACGAATTCGAGTTGGTCTAGTTGCCGTTGGTCTGAAAGCATGCTCATCGGGGGATGAAAAGCTGGAGTGGTTAATATGGAGTGGCTGGGATAGAACTTTGGTTGCGTAGGTTATCGTTTGATGGTCTCTTCTCAGGTCAAGAGGAAGTATCGTTGAGTCGCATTGCACTGCAACTGCAGGGCTGGTTCAGAAAACACCAGTGGCCAATCTTAGGGCTGTCAGTTGGAGGTTATCCATTATTATTATTATTATTATTATTATTATTATTATTATTATTATTATTATTATTATTATTATTATTATTATTATTTTTATTATTGATTTAATTTATTAAATCCCAGTCACGACTCTGCGGTTCCAATACCTCGTAGATCCAAGCTAGAGAGTAACCAGTGACCACTCCTCACGCCGTGAGGTGAGTGACTTTTTCTTGTAGGGGTATGCAGACCCCACTTGTTACGGTTCTTACACACATCTTTTGTTTCCTCTAAATTCATCAGTGTTCTCATGCATGCTCGTCGGTTGTTGGTACTCTTGACCTGGCCTTTCTTTAAAACAATGTTGATCTGATCGAGATATGTTCGCCGAGGTCGACCTCTACCGACTTGTCCTTTCACACTCGCCTTATAAATTTGTTTCGTCAATCTTTATTTATCCATCCTTTCTACGTGTCCAAACCATATAAGCATTTCTTCATCTATCTTTGTAACCACATCTTCTTGTGCACCACAGTGTTTTCTTATCTCACTATTGTTTACTTTATCCAACCGAGTCACTCCAGCTATATTTTTCAAACTACTCATCTCCGCAGTATTAATCCTATTTTTATGCTTCTTCTGCCAAACTCAACATTTACTACCATACATAAGTGTAAAAACCAACACACCTCTATGCACAGCTAGACGTGCCTTTTTTGACAACAAAAATTAATTGCCTAATAGGGCTCAGGGACGGCATAGGATAAATTTAATTAGAAATAAAAGAAAAGTTAATAAAGAGTAATATGTTATTAAAACATTACCTATAACATTGTACATCTATATATATATATATATATATATATATATATATATATATATATATACATATATATATATATATATATATATATATATAACATATTACTCTTTATTAATTTTTCTTTTATTTCTAATTAAATTTATCCTATGCCGTCCCTGAGCCCTATTAGGCAATTAATTTTTGTTTCTGACATTCAACGTGTGTAAACCGTTGAACAGCTCTTTCCTCACCACGCCATCGAAAGCCAGTCAGTATGCTTGAAGACGCCGTTCAAAGACGATAGAAAATTAAATTTATGACAATATATGAACGATCGGTTTTTCCTATTATTCGTAATATTCGTCCAAACGCTGACTAGAGAGAGTCGACGATACAATTAATTTCACATCGATCAAAAAAATCAATCTCTCGTATTGTTCCACGGAATCGAATTACTTAGGTGTTTGTATTTTTCCAAACTATCCAGTTAGCAAGGGTGAATTTACGTAAAAAGGCAATTCAATAGTGATGCAAGTGCATGGTGAATTTTGAAGAGGAAAAAACTTAAAATGTATAATAAAAGTTTAATTAAACCGGCAAACTATGATTTACATCCAGTCCACTATTATCGAAATTGAGTATAATTTTTTTCCTGCGTACGGAAAACGGAAGTATCCGCGGTTCGTACAGCTAATTTGAGTAAGAACTAAAATCGAGAGTGTTTAAACTTGTTACAAAAGCCGAAAAAAAAATCCATTATTTAAATATTTTGTTTGCGGTCGATATCTTAATTTTCTGTGCTGCAATCTTGAAATTTATCACACGCTCTTAAAAATTTCAAGCAAACAAAACAGAAAAATTGTAATCCAAGGTAACAAACGCATAACAATAGTGTCTAGCTACACGTTAGAAATAAAACAGAGTGTATGTCGTTGCATTCATGCACGTTTTATGTTAATCTGAAGCTAATCTCGGGAAACGGGATTTTTGCAGCTTTTGCGAATAGCACAATTTCATTTATTTCCTTTGGTGAGAGTTTGCGTTTTAACAGATTGCCTTGGGAAATATATTTTGGCCTAAAGAAACTTAAAATATCTTGTTTTTCGTTAACCTTTCAGCACACGCTTTAGAAAAATAAACTTGAATACACGCAGCGGTCTAATAGACCATAATGGTATAAGAGCCTTAAAAGACGCAAATAATATTTGTTTGGGTTATGATACCAGAAAATATGTTTTACCACAATTTTGTTTTATGTTAAAAATTAAAACACCTCTTCTTGAAATTAAAAATATTCCATAAGTTGTAAATTAACGGTAATGTTATTTAATTTAACATATTCTGATTAACTAAATTTGTCGATTCGCGGAGTAAATCTGGTGATAAAATTTTTCTTAAGCCGCCCTGACACTACTGTCTCTCTACTGCGCATGCTCACATGTGCACGATAAGCTACGGTAGGGCATGCTTATAAAACATGTTGTCATTGTACTTCTAGTTTTTTGAGTTCTGTGTAAAAAACAAGGATAAAAATTTAAGTACAAAATAATTGATCCCATTTGTTAAAAGGGAAAGTTTAATACCCATCAAATAATATAACTTTTTTGTTTTTCTTTGTAACGGAAATTTTTTTTTTCAGGAAAAATATCAGGTTATTAAAGCTAATCCTGGCAATTTTATTAAATTATTTGGTTATTAAATCCGACCCTGGCAACTTTGTTTCGTTTAAAAAATTTAACAATTAAAAATCGATCTGGCTTACGTATCACATTTTGGTGCGTTCGAGTTGTTCGAAAAGTCGAAGCAAGAAGTCTTTAGCAGTTATGTTTAAATTTAATAATATAACGTTTTATTCCAACGTAAAAATGACATGCACAACTCACCCAAGAAAATTAAAAAGATAGCACACAACAAAAAGAATATGCCTAATATGCTAGAAGACCCAGATGGCAGAATAATTATTAATGAGGAAGAGAAACTACAACAATGGGAAAAGTACATTCAAGAAATGTTCGCGGACGAAATAAATCAATAAGACACCAATAATGACTATTTAGAAGGACCTCATGTTTTAAAGAGTGAGATTGTGTATGCTATTAACCAACTGAAAAATAATAAAAGTCCAGGCTCCGATCAAATAAACTCAGAGATACTTAAATTTATAAATGAGGAAAACATTGATCTGTTCTACTTTTATTTAACACCATACATAAATCAGGTAAAATTACACAGGATTGGTTTAAATCAATCTTTGTACCCTTACCCAAAAAGCAGAGGGCAAGAAAATGTAACGATTAGGTACAGACATATAAACCTGATGAGTCATGTTCCCAATATTCTTCTAAACATTATACACAAGAGAAGATTTATTCAGCCTACAAGTCCTTTCACAAAAATTTCAAGATCAACAAAAATATCTACACGTTTGTTTCGTCGATTTTAAGAAGGCGTTTGACCAAGTCTTCTTCTTTTTTTAGGGTGCCGTCGTTTTTAGAAGGTTGACTACCTTAAGTTGCGCAGCCACGACATTCGTTTTCGACCTATGCTGAGTTTGCCAACAATTTTGCCCTGCATAATAACTTGTAACAGAGTATATTTTTCTCCTATCATAACGTGGCTTAGGTACTGTGGTTTTCGTATTTTTGTCTTATTTAAAAGCTTCCTTTTCTTAGTCGACTGAGTACTTCTTCGTTAGTGATTGGGTCTACACATAATATTCTAAGTATTCTTCTGTATAACCACATTTCGAAGGCTTCCAATTTTTTAAACGATGTTTTATTCAGTGTTGATGCTTTTATGCCATAGAAAAGAATAAAGAATATGTAACATTTTATCATTAGTATTTTCAGTCTTTGATTCAACGATCGGTTACAAAAGAACTGCTTTATACATAGATGTAAGACAGCAATAAAAGGTAAATAAATATTCTGTCACGGCCGACAATGCTTAAAACAGTTAATCAGAAGTTTTGTTGGAGAAAAACTTGGGTTAACTTCTTTTTGTACATATATGTAATAACGGATATAAGACAGCTATAAAAGGTAAATAAATATTCTGTCACAGCCGACAATGGTTAAAAAACTTAATTAGAAGTTTTGTTGTGAAAAAACTTAAAGTTAACTGCTTTCAAATTGATAAACTTCCACAGCCTACAAGAGGCAGTTTCCTGTGTCACTTTTGCAGCTCAACGACAGCATTTAGGACGAAGATATATAGAAGGCGGTCTCCTCCATGAATAATAGTGTGTAATATGTCCGTCTAGATGGACAAAGATAAATCAGCTAATCTGTTAAGCTACACTATTAATTAATAGCCCCATTAAAACTATAATTGAATCTCGAGTTCAGCATGATTACTATTGTTGTTTGTATATATATTATCGGCGTTGGAGAAATGATGGGCAATAAACATAATATTTTACTGGTAATGACAACGTGCAGGATGTGTGGGACAATTCTGACTATAAACATTTACAAATTATGTTGTTTACATAATTAATAGCGCAATGCAACAAAGACGGTAATAAAATATAGAGCATATTTTAACTTTATAATGAAAATGTTTTATTGTAGCCAAAAGCCACCGATACATAAAAATTTGGTTCATTAAAGGACATTTTAAATATTTAATATTGCGACAAATATATATATATATATATATATATATATATATATATATATATATATATATATATATATTGTAACGAAATATTTTATATCGAATACAATATCAATATAGAATACCAGAATGTTTCTATATCGATTCTAAAAGTTGTACCGATATAAAGAAAAATTAATATTGTTGTAAAATAAATGATTTGTAAAAATATGATTTGATTACTTTTAAAATAAATAGATAAAAATTAACGTACCTTGAGCGCCATTTGTTTTTTTTTTGTATGAGGTCGTATTTTGGAGCCTATTTTGGGCCTGATTTTTTAATAATTCGGGCATTTTCTGTTTTTTTAAATTTAAGAGGCATTTCCTGCGTATTTTTTGGACTATTTAAGTGTTTTCTGCAAGTCATATTTTTCTAGAAAAAACTTACCGAGTAAAAATAGATTTGAAGCCATTGAACGACGTTGTTGAGAAACTGGCAATATGACACCAAAAAAAAATTAATTCTGGTAGGCCAAGAACAACAAGAATCATAAATAAAGAAAATATTATTTTAAATTTAGTTGATCAAGATCCAACAGTTAGCGTAAGGAATATGGCAAGACAAACAAATACTTTTTCAAATACTTGGAGGATACTTAAAGAGCAGCAGCTACATCCTTATCATAACAGATAAGTAAAAGATCTTTTGCCAGACTATCTACGAATTAGAGTGGATTTTTGTTAAAAATTACAAGAAAGGACAGCACTTTATTCAAATGTTTTAAAATGTATTCTTTTTACGGACGAGACCACCTTTACGCGACAAGGTATGTTTAACTCCCATAACGCACACTAGGGGTGTGATGGGAATCCACAAGTCAAAAGGGTATCACATTACCAACACTCATTTAAACTTAATGTTTGGGCAGCAACTTTAGGTAAAAAATTAATAGGTTATCATATTTTACCTAGAACAGCGTTTCTCAAACTGTGGGGCGCGCCCACTAAGGGGGGCGCCTTTACATGATTGGGGGGGGGCGCAGTACAGATTAAAAATAAAATGGTAATGATAAAATGCTACAGATAGATTTTTAAAAAATCTTTATTGAAATTTTACTTACTTAATGATGACAAAGAAACATTCTAAGGACTAATGGCTAACATGAGCTTGTTTTAAGGCGCACAACTTCTCTAAATTTGATTCTATGTTAGAGATGGCCACTCTGAGTTCATTTTCTACTTGAAGTTTATTTCTGTATTTAGATTTCACGACAGCAAGTGCAGAATATCCAGTTTCACAAAGGTAGAACGTTGGAAAAGGCAACAGAATTCTAAGCGCTTTGGCTTTTATAACGGAGTAGTCGTTCGGAAGTTCAGTCCAGAAGTTTGTTAAAGATTTGTTAACAAAGTTTGATTTTTGTAAGGGATTTGTTGAAATATCTATCAGTTGTTCTTCTTCTTGCAGTGATAGTCCGACAGGTCTATTTTCGAATGGATTTAAAACCCAGCTCCAGTCTGACAACTTGATATCTTTCTCTGTAAAGAAGTATCGCTTGAAATTCTCAGTTAAGTTTTCTAAATGGCTTCCTATGGTTTTTAGCATCACAGCTTTATGAATATCTTCCAATGGGGAATCTTGCACAAAATCGCAAAATGTGGGAAACATTTTCAAACTGTTTTCTTTCAATTTGTTATGCCATAACTGCAATTTCTTACAAAAAGCATCAATCTTTTGACTTAAATCAAATATATTTACGTCTTTTCCTTGCAGCTGAAGATTAAGTTTATTAGGTTTTTCAAAAATATTTACTAAATAAGAAAGCTTCAGTAAAAATAATTTGTCGAAAAAATCTGTTGAATGCTTGTGACCTTCCTCGCTTAAAAATATCGCTATTTCCCTTCTTAATTCAAAGACACGCTTAACCGTCTTACCGCGTGACAACCATCTGGATAAGGAATAAAACAACAAAGATTGATGCTCAGCTCCCATATCTTCACACAGAACAGAGAACATCCTTGTTTTTAGTGGTCTGGTTTTTATAAAGTTAACAACTTTAATAACTACTGTCAAAATCATGTTTAGTCCAGGGCTTAGCGATTTTGATGCTAACGCTTCCCGATGTATCATGCAGTGCGTCCAGATAATTTCTGAGGATTCCTTTTTTACTAGCGCTTGTAAACTGTTGTATTTACCAGACATGGTTTGAGCTCAATCGGTGCAAATCACAACACAATTTTTTCATTGCAAATTCATTTTAGTAATAGAATCATTTGTAATCTTGAACAACTCGGTGGCTGTAGTTCTTCCTTCAATCTGTTTACAAAACAATAAATCTTCACATATTTTAGAACATTGACAGAATCTAATGTAGCAAATCAAATGGGAATCATTACTAGAGTCAGTTGCTTCGTCAAGTTGTATAGCAAACAAGTTTCCAGTAAGCTCAGATTTAAGCTGCTGCTGCATATCAACTGATATATCGTTAATTTGTCGACAGATTGTATCATTTGACAGAGGAATATTGTTAAGTTGTGAAGTAAAATTTTCACCAAACATTATTTCTACAATGTCTTTGCAAGCGGGTAAAATAAGTTGCTCTGCAATAGTGTGCGGTTTTTTGCATTTAGCTACTTTGTATGCCACTTTATATGATGCCAAGAGAGCCTTCTCATTTACTGCCAGTACTCTATGGAAGCTGGATTTTTGTTTTTTAAACAATCTGAGTTTCTCCACAAAAAAATCTCGCGGTTTATTGACATATTCTCTGTGCAGCGTTTCTAGATGCCTCTGTAATTTATTTGGTTTCATGCTATCTGCAGCCAATACTTTTAAACAGATAACGCATTGTGGTTTTTCTTTGCCACCTACTTCAAGGCTAGTAAAGCCCAAATTTAGGTATGATTGGTCATATTTTCTTGTTTTAGATTTCGGACGATTTCCACCTGAACCTGTCGATGTACATCCTCAAGTTTTCGTTTTAAAAATTTATCCATACTACATCTACTTATACACTCACACTTCACGATAATGCTTGCTTAGTGTTAAAACACCTTCACTGAGAGACTGAGAATACCGTATGTGCGCTTCTGTATTTATAGTCGCGTTCAGACAGTTTGAGAAAGATCAGGAAGCTTGAATACGTGGCAGGAACGCCGCGAACTTTCCAACAGCATCATTGGCGCTCTCGACGAGACAATGTTGCCTATTTTAGTCCAAATTCCTAGGTCTACGGATTGGGGGGCGAAACATAAATTAAAACAGGGGGGTGTGAATAACAAAAGTTTGAGAACCGCTGACCTAGAAATTTAAATGGTAATATGTACCTGGATTTTTTAAACAATAACTTATTTGAGATATTAGAAGATTTAACGCTAAACGAGCAAAAATCTCTACTTTTTATGCATGATGGAGTTTCACCGCACTTTGGACACAGTTTGGTCGTATCATAAGGAAAAAGTCTATGCTATAGAGATAAATTCTTGTTAAGAATTAAAAGACATAATTTAACGTCACTTTAATGAACTTATAGGTGATCCCCAACCGTTTGGAAGATTAGTGAATTCTTAAAAAAAAAATAGACTTGTGTACTCGTGAAAACGAATTTTAAATTTTATTTTATGTTCTTAGTCTTTATTTTAATTTTTTTTTTGTGGTTTTCTTTTTAATTAATAACTTTATCATTACTTTAAATCAATTTACCTGTAAAAAAGTATGTTCAATACTACTTTGTACGAACCGTGTAACTAGCGCCCTCTATGAGAGTCAGATATAAAAACAAATTCATGGGATGTATCAGCTTCTTAAACATATTCGTATAAAATTTGATTACAATGTTTCAAGTAGTTTCGGCAAAATCGTAATAAATGTGTATACATTTTTTTTCTTTAACGCCCTTTATCTTGAATACGGAGGGCGTTACTAAAATTTTTTTATAAAGCAAACCCCAATTATTTTTTAGTTTTCTACCTATCCTAGAGACAGGGTGATATTTTTATAAAAAACTCTGTATTTTATTTATTGTATTTTGGAATGTAGAGGGAAAATTTGTAATTTTTTTTAAGAAATAAGCGAGTAACTTTAATTTGTGTCCGTGTGTTATCTCCAGGACTAATCAGCGGTAAAATTGTTATTGTGTGCATTTCTGTTAAATGAACTATTTTTCTGATATGAGTAGTTAAACAACAGGAATTCAAGCGCAAAGGAGTGGGGGGAGGAGTGGGGGAAGTGGTGGGGGTAGGAGTGGGAGAAGTAGTGGGGGTAGGAGTGGTGGAGTGGGGAAAGTGGTGGGGGTAGGAGTGGTGGAGTGGGGAGGAGTGGGGGTGAAGTGGGGAGGAGTGGGGTGAAGTGGGGGAAGTGGCAGGAGAAGGAGTGGGGGAAGTGGCGGGAGAAGGAGTGGGGAGATGACATTGTTGACATATGACAGGAGTGGGGAGATGACATTGTTGACATGTGACATTGTTGACATATGACATTGTTGCCATTGTTTACATACGGCATTGTTGACATACGGCATGTTGCCATTGTTGACATATAACATCATTGTTTACATTGTCACCATCGACTCGATTAAGAGGGTTACGTAAGCACGTTGAAAAGTGGTGTGACGTAAGCGTTGAAAAAAACTTGGTTTCTCGGAGGTTCGAACCTTAATCCTTTGCCTTACTAAACGGATAGCTATACCATGTAGCTACTACGCATATTAATTTTATCGTGCAAGATTGGATATACAAATATATATTTGTGACATCATTTTTGATAAAAATAACCTTGAACTGCGCTACCAGATAACTTTGTTATCGTATACTTAAATGAGGTGTAATATTGATTGCGACAGAGATAATAATTACACACGCACATAGTCCCAGTTTAAATGTGTGCGATATTGTTGTACATGTACAGGGTATGTCACAAATTAAGAAGTCAAAAGAACCTTAACGAATGTTGGCATGGGAAAAATTGTTTTTATGAAAATTCCCATACGCTAATCTTAAGATACGCCGTTCTAAATATAAAGGGGTGCATTCACTGTTGCAAGAGATCTAATTCGAAAAATCAAAGCACTGAGTTATCGTATACTTAAAGGAGGTGTAATATTGATTGCGACAGAGATAATAATTACACACGCACATAGTCACAGTTTAAATGTGTAAGATACTGTTGTACAAGTACAGGGTATGTCACAAATTAAGAAGTCAAAAGAACCTTAACGAATGTTGGCATGGGAAAATTTGTTTTTATGAAAATTCCCATACGCTAATCTTAAAATACGCCGTTCTAAATATAAAGGGGTTGGAAATTCCGATTAAATTAAATCAAATTTTAAAGTTCGAGAAGCTAAACAAAATTTCAGTTAACGTCTATGTTTTAGAATTAAATAAAACAGAGAAGAGATCATTTTACATAGTTATACCTGTTGTGTTTACTAAAAATAAAATGAAACGTCACGTCAATTTGTTACTAATACAAGATCAGTATTTTCGGAAATTAAATGATTATAAAGCGCCACCTATCGACAATGAAAATGTTGAAATCAAATATGTTTGGATAAGTACGAGGTATGTCGTAAATTAGGAAGTCAAAAGGACCTTAACGAATGTTGGTATGCGACCCATCAAACGATTCAGCGTTGCTTAAAGTACGTCAAGTGTCACGAAAGTACGTTAAATGTCACGTGAGTACGTCAAGCGTCACGTAAAAAGTCACGTGTCACGTTATACGTAACGTGTCACATTAAAAACACACACACACATGTTGAATATTTTTGTTCATGTACAGGGAATGTCACAAATCAAGAAGTCAAAAGGTTCTTAACGAATGTTGACATGTGACCCATCAAACGATTCAACGTTACGCTACGTTTAAAAACATACACACATGCACAACAACGTGACATGTCACATTAGTAGACATTGTTAACATATGACATTGTTGTCGTTGTTTACATACAGCATTGTTGACTGCCATTGTTTACATAGGGCATTGTTGACATATGACATTGTTGTCGTTGTTTACATACAGCATTGTTGACTGCCATTGTTTACATAGGGCATTGTTGACATATGACATTGTTGCCATTGTTTACATACGGCATTTTTGACTGCCATTGCTTACACACACATGACATTGTGGACATATGACATTGTTGCGATTGTTTACATACGGCATTGTTGACTGCCATTGTTTGCATAGAGCATTGTTGACATATGACATTGTAGCCATTGGTGACATTGTTGCCATTGGTGACATTGTTGCCATTGTTTACATACGGCATTGTAGACATATGTCTTCAAATTTCCCTTATACTTGAATACTATGTTTTTATTTAATGTCATTACGGAATTTTGGAAAATATGGGAAGCAAGATTTTTGATACATAATCTTTATTTCATTCACATATTCATTGTATTTAAATTAATTTTCTTTTGTTTAACTTTTTAAATTTATTTTTAACACTTATATTTTAAAACCAAAAATTAATTTTATAAACATTTTTATTTGTATGATACTGTTAAAATGATTTTTTCGAATACTTTTTTAGTTTTAAATCCAATTTTAGATATTTACTCAAATTTTGAACATTTTAACATTTTCTACGTTAATTAACTGAAATAATTGTCAAATGTTTGAGACGTGTGTCAAACGTTACTTCCAAAAATAATTGAAACGAAACAATATTCATCCATTTCCTTTATTTAACTCAAAAATAAAATTTTTTTTAATTAGTTTACACAATTATTTGGAAAATTTGGGAAGCAAGATTTTCGATACATAATCTTTATTTCATTCACATATTCATTGTATTTAAATTAATTTTCTTTTGTTTAACTTTTTAAATTTATTTTTAACACTTATATTTTAAAACCAAAAATTAATTTTATAAACATTTTTATTTGTATGATACTGTTAAAATGATTTTTTCGAATACTTATTTAGTTTTAAATCCAATTTTAGATATTTACTTAAATTTTGAACATTTGAACATTTTCTACGTTAATTAACTGAAATAATTGTCAAATGTTTGAGGCATGTTCGAACGTTAAATTTCAAAAATAATTGAAACGAAACAATATTCATTTCCTTTATTTAACTCAAAGTTTTTTTTTTAATTACTTTACATAATTAAAGTAGAATAGGCCCATTATCTGCAACATAAAAAAAAAACATTTGTAAAATAAAAATATAAAATCATAGATAAATTTATACCTTAATGCCCAAACCCATGTCTCGCTCTCGAGTACCTCCATATATATACTGTAGGGGCCCACATCCCCTACGCATATCATTGATGGAGGTGGGTTGCCTCCACGAGAACCCATCATAATTATGATGGGTTTAGCCTGTAAAAAAAAAAAGTTTTAATTAAAATTTAATGTACTAAAATTGACACAAAGAATTTTTAATTTAGTAAAAAAATATCTAAAATGATTAAAACCTTATGTTAATACAAAAATTAGCATAAAAAAAGTTAGCCTAAGAAATTTTAGTTGGAAATTAAATTTATTGTTAAAACTACCAACACCAAAGTAAGATTGGTAGAAATAATTAGCAAATGGTTTTGTTTACTTACTCTTTGATGCGGGGGTAATGCTCCCCTTACTCTGGTATATAAGGTCTTCTAATCGTCTGTCTGTAAAGCAATTTTAAATTGAAAACTAGTGTGTAAAAAATAACAAATTTGATTAAAAATCAGTATTATCAAAAATTAAATAATTATGAAGCTCAGATGATGAGAATTGTAAAATTAAATATAACTACTGCTGCATCAAAGGTTTGTCTAGATTAATAAATAGTTGAGTAACTAAGAATAGACAAAAAATTTATTTGTGAGTGGTGTTTAAATTATTTTTTAACTGACGAAAAATAACTTTAAAATAAAAGTATTTTGAAAATTTGCAAAAATTTTGTAAAGAGTAAAAATTTAAAATAACAACATAATTAAAAAATTTTAGTTACTTATCCATCTCGTTTTAAATTCTAGTAAAAATGCACTTTTTGTTTTTCCCTTTTATAGATTTTAAACCGTAGGTAAAATATATTTAAGGTAAGCGGTCACTGTATGCGGTTTTTGTTTTGTTTTTCTTTTAGATTTAGTGCAAAAACAATGAATTTGCTAATTTTAAAGAAATCTGTAAAAATACAAATTTGTAGTTTCTGTTACAAACCGTTTAAAAAGATAAGTTGTCGTCATATCATTACGCATTTAAGATGTCCTCTGTGTAATTTAAGATTTAAAACAGAAACATTTTAATTATAAATACTTATTGAAGGTGTTACAAGATTTGATTTCTTTACTTTAAAACTTAAAATCACTTAATATTTTTATATTTTAAAAAACCATAGCTTAATAAAGTTAAAAAAAAGTCGATAGAAAAATTGATCGTCCGTTAAAAACACCGACAAAATTTCTTTATTTAGAATAAAATAGTTACAATTATTTTTTTCTAACATAGAAATTAAATAAATAAAAATTAACAAAAATGTTTCTTACCCATAATAAGTGTGACACTTGAAAACACAACAGAGCAACAACTATGCAAATAATATTTATAATACATATTCTATAGAAACGTAGATTCAAGCATTCCTGAATTACCAGGTCAAACTTATATCAATGTCAGCAATAGCAGTAGTAGTTAAACAACAGGAATTCAAGCGCAAAGGAGTGGGGGGAGGAGTGGGGGAAGTGGTGGGGGTAGGAGTGGGAGAAGTAGTGGGGGTAGAAGTGGGGGAAGTGGAGGGGTAGGAGTGGTGGAGTGGGGGTGAAGTGGGGAGGAGTGGGGGTGAAGTGGGGAGGAGTGGGGTGAAGTGGGGGAAGTGGCAGGAGAAGGAGTGGGGGAAGTGGCGGGAGAAGGAGTGGGGAGATGACATTGTTGACATATGACAGGAGTGGGGAGATGACATTGTTGACATGTGACATTGTTGACATATGACATTGTTGCCATTGTTTACATACGGCATTGTTGACATACGGCATGTTGCCATTGTTGACATATAACATCATTGTTTACATTGTCACCATCGACTCGATTAAGAGGGTTACGTAAGCACGTTGAAAAGTGGTGTGACGTAAGCGTTGAAAAAAACTTGGTTTCTCGGAGGTTCGAACCTTAATCCTTTGCCTTACTAAACGGATAGCTATACCATGTAGCTACTACGCATATTAATTTTATCGTGCAAGATTGGATATACAAATATATATTTGTGACATCATTTTTGATAAAAATAACCTTGAACTGCGCTACCAGATAACTTTGTTATCGTATACTTAAATGAGGTGTAATATTGATTGCGACAGAGATAATAATTACACACGCACATAGTCCCAGTTTAAATGTGTGCGATATTGTTGTACATGTACAGGGTATGTCACAAATTAAGAAGTCAAAAGAACCTTAACGAATGTTGGCATGGGAAAAATTGTTTTTATGAAAATTCCCATACGCTAATCTTAAGATACGCCGTTCTAAATATAAAGGGGTGCATTCACTGTTGCAAGAGATCTAATTCGAAAAATCAAAGCACTGAGTTATCGTATACTTAAAGGAGGTGTAATATTGATTGCGACAGAGATAATAATTACACACGCACATAGTCACAGTTTAAATGTGTAAGATACTGTTGTACAAGTACAGGGTATGTCACAAATTAAGAAGTCAAAAGAACCTTAACGAATGTTGGCATGGGAAAATTTGTTTTTATGAAAATTCCCATACGCTAATCTTAAAATACGCCGTTCTAAATATAAAGGGGTTGGAAATTCCGATTAAATTAAATCAAATTTTAAAGTTCGAGAAGCTAAACAAAATTTCAGTTAACGTCTATGTTTTAGAATTAAATAAAACAGAGAAGAGATCATTTTACATAGTTATACCTGTTGTGTTTACTAAAAATAAAATGAAACGTCACGTCAATTTGTTACTAATACAAGATCAGTATTTTCGGAAATTAAATGATTATAAAGCGCCACCTATCGACAATGAAAATGTTGAAATCAAATATGTTTGGATAAGTACGAGGTATGTCGTAAATTAGGAAGTCAAAAGGACCTTAACGAATGTTGGTATGCGACCCATCAAACGATTCAGCGTTGCTTAAAGTACGTCAAGTGTCACGAAAGTACGTTAAATGTCACGTGAGTACGTCAAGCGTCACGTAAAAAGTCACGTGTCACGTTATACGTAACGTGTCACATTAAAAACACACACACACATGTTGAATATTTTTGTTCATGTACAGGGAATGTCACAAATCAAGAAGTCAAAAGGTTCTTAACGAATGTTGACATGTGACCCATCAAACGATTCAACGTTACGCTACGTTTAAAAACATACACACATGCACAACAACGTGACATGTCACATTAGTAGACATTGTTAACATATGACATTGTTGTCGTTGTTTACATACAGCATTGTTGACTGCCATTGTTTACATAGGGCATTGTTGACATATGACATTGTTGTCGTTGTTTACATACAGCATTGTTGACTGCCATTGTTTACATAGGGCATTGTTGACATATGACATTGTTGCCATTGTTTACATACGGCATTTTTGACTGCCATTGCTTACACACACATGACATTGTGGACATATGACATTGTTGCGATTGTTTACATACGGCATTGTTGACTGCCATTGTTTGCATAGAGCATTGTTGACATATGACATTGTAGCCATTGGTGACATTGTTGCCATTGGTGACATTGTTGCCATTGTTTACATACGGCATTGTAGACATATGTCTTCAAATTTCCCTTATACTTGAATACTATGTTTTTATTTAATGTCATTACGGAATTTTGGAAAATATGGGAAGCAAGATTTTTGATACATAATCTTTATTTCATTCACATATTCATTGTATTTAAATCAATTTTCGGTGATAATGTATTATCGTATCGATCGTCGGTAAAACATCTAAACCATGACAATAAAACCCACAATAATCTTTTTTAAAAATAAAATTACTTAATAAATTCAAAGTTTACGAGAGATGAAAAGTATGACAGTGACATTGAGCGAAGGGTGTTGGCAGGAAAACAAATGAATGGGGCTCTGCATAGCTTTATGAATAGCCAGAAAGTGTCAAAAAAGACACGTCTGGCTGTGCATAGAAGTGTGTTGGTTCCTACACTTATGTATGGTAGTGAATGTTGGGTTTGGCAGAAGAAGCATGAAAATAGGATTAATACTGCGGAGATGAGTAGTCTGAGAAGTATAGCCGGAGTGACTCGGTTGGATAAGGTAAAGAATAGTGAGATTAGAGAACGCTGTGGTGTAAAAGAAGATGTGGTTACAAAGATAGATAAAGGAATGCTTAGATGGTTTGGACACGTTGAAAGAATGGATGAAGGAAGATTGACGAAACAAATTTATAAAGCGAGTGTGAATGGACAAGTCGGTCGACCTCGGAGAACATATCTTGATCCGATCAACATTGTTTTGAGGAAAGGCCAGGTCAAGAGTACCAACAACCGACGAGCATGTATGAGAGCACTGATGAAAGTAGAGGAAGCAAAAGATGTGTGTAAGAACCGTAGCAAGTGGAAAGAAGTGGTCTCTGCCTACCCCCATGGGAAAAAGGCGTGACTTTATGTATGTAATAAAATCTCAAGAGTACCAACGACCAAGAACACTAATGCAAGTAGTTCATTGTATTTAAAACAATTTTCGATAATAATATATTATCGTACCGATCGTCGGTAAAACATCGAAACCATGACAATAAAAACCCCAATAATCTTTATTAAAAATAAAATTACTTAAAATCTCATGAATCAAACAAACAAGAATTAGCTTAAGTCCTTATGATGACATTTATTGCCTGGGACTATCGATACTCTTCCTTTTGGGTCATTATAGTTTAAATAAATATATATTTTTTTCACCCTAGCAATAAATCGTCTTGTGACGTCATCAAAAGATTCAGCATTACGCAAAGTACGTCGACCATCACGTTAAACGTCATGTAAGTACGTCAAGCGTCCCCTTAAACGTCACGTGTGTACGTTGAATGTAAACACAGCGACGTTAAACGTCACGTGTGTATGTCAAACGTAAACGTCACGTTAAACGTCACGTGTCACATAAAAACACACACACACACCAGTTTGATTTAAACAATCTGCATGGTTAAAGCCCTATATCGAGCTGAACAATCGTTTAAGGACTACAGCTACCAGTTTATTTGCAAAGAATGAATTAAAATTCTCGAACAACGCGGTGTTCGTCAAAACAATGGAAAATAAACGCTTCCGCAGTTGGTAAGTTCATACGGGGGTCGTTACAGATCAAAAATTTAATTTCTAGCGTCAGATTTCACAATAGATCAATTTTTGATGATAATTTAATACGCAAAGTACGTCGACCGTCACGTTAAACGTCACGTGAGTACGCCAAGCGTCACGTTAAACGTCATGTGAGTACGTCAAGCGTCACCTTAAACGTCACGTGTGTACGTCAAACGTAAACACAGCGTCACGTTAAACGTCACGTGTGTATGTCAAACGTAAACGTCACGTGTCACATAAAAACACACACACACACACACACACACACCAGTTTGATTTAAACAATCTGCAATGTTAAAGCCCTATATCGAGCTGAACACTCGTTTAAGGACTACAGCTACCAGTTCATTTGCAAAGAGTCAGTTTAAACTCGCGAACAACGCGGTGTTCGACAAAAGAATAGAAAATAAACGCTTTCGCAGTTAGTAAGTTCATACGAGGGTCGTTACAGGACAAAAAATTTAATTTCTAGCGCCAGATTTCACAATAGATCAATTTTTGAAAGCGAACGAGCAAGATATTTTAAAACATTTTAGTCATTTGAAAATTGCAGGACCTCGAAAATTTAAAGTTAGCGCCATTGTACGAATTAGTAAAGCCAAACACGTTTTTAAGAAAGGTTATACACCCAATTGGTCAACGGAATTATTTAAAATCACAAAATGTAAGATAACCAATCCTGCAACGTATCTTCTGGAAGATATGATGGAGGCACAAATCAAAGGAGCCTTCTACGCGGAAGAATTACAGAAAACTGCTAATCTTGATATCTACTTAGTAGAAAAGGAACTTGGACGCAAAGGAAATAAAATGTACGTCAAATGGTTAGGCATAAAAGGCAACATTTGTTTAATTATGAACAAAAATCGACTTTTAAGTGGAGTGGAGGAAGGTTACAAATATGCGCGAGTTATATGCGTCATTTCCGCTGACTTCTATTAGAACCATTTTTGCGACGCAGCAGTTCTAGAAGCTTCCAGAAATTGCTTATCTAAAAAAAATGTTACGCTCGCATTTTCCTTTGTTTAACCTTATTATAAAATAAGCATTATCTATTAAAATTAATCAATTTTGACTTTATTTCTAAATTTTTAGCTTCGTTGTTATATTTTTTATATTATATTTATAATTTTGTTAAAGTAAAAGTTTTTTTTAAAATAATTTAAAACGAATTATAAAATTCGCGTCATTGGCAGGTGGATGTCAGTCATCATGTGCAGCAGTCAAGACAGTAATCATTTTAGTATGACGTCGAGTAGTGATGATAGCGTGAGTAATGACTTTGAAATGTCCGAATTCATATTGCCGGGGGCACCTTCTATAGAAACAATTGTTCAATCCTACGAAGATGCTGCCAAACGTGAAGTGCATTACTTACTGCTAACGACATATATGTTGTCAGAATATGAAGTTCGATGTGGCCTTAGTCCTGCGCGGACGTTTTCTCCGGCAATCATTTTGGCTAAACATTTTGGGCCTACTAAAATATCTTTTGACGATTTTGAATGGGGTACCCTCATCAGTATTTTGGAGAAAAGGATGGAAGATTTTTTTCATGAGATGTCACCTACGTATCCCGATGAAGACGATGATAACACCCCCATAACGTTTCACTGTGGCGATTATTGTACCATCATGCAACTAGTTTATGATGATACCAAATTCCTGGTTTTAAAAAAACACGACGTCGAGTACTATTTGTGCGAAGAAGATGTTCAAGAAATTCTTAAAATCCACGCGCATTTGCTGACGCATCGAGTAAATTTATTAAACAAACTTAGTTTCTGTTCATATTATCACAATATTATTGGTTTTTGTAAACTGCATGGTGAATTATCGTTATCATTTTTGTCGGAAATACTTCCAAATGATTTGTTAAATAGTGCCTTGAGAGAGTTTATCTATTTTTATAGAATTACCACAATTAATGATTTAAATAAATAATTTTTTCAAAAAATTTTGTTTTATTGGTTCCCCGAAATTTTAAGTTTCTATAAATATACTGTAAATAATATTTGTTAATCATTTAAGATGCTGTGCCCTACTCAAAGTTTGAAGAAACAATTGAAATCTCTACTATTAAAGCTAATTTCATTTTACGAATAACATGTAATTTTTTTTTAAATTGTTGATTTGTGCATGAAATTTTTTTAAAATCGATCTTTTCTTCATTTAACGTTCATAAACCATTAAGGCTTATTTGACTAGCCAATATGAAAACAATTGCTTAAATTTCAGATATTAAATAAATTCTATAACATTTCTACATATAATATAAGAGTGTAAGAATTTTAGTAGTAAAATAAATATTTTAATTTTTTTAATTATTTTATGCGTGTTAATACTACTGGGAAACCATTACGCGAAAATGAATGGATGTACTGTTGTGGCCAAGGCACGTGGGTTAGAGGTGATCCTCGTGGAAGCAAATATGATGTGTACATGAAATGATTATAATATGATATTGTTTCTTGAAAATATAATTGAATGCAAAAATTACAAATGGTCTTTTAATAACTGATGCTATTGCTGACATTGATATAAGTTTGACCTGGTAATTCAGGAATGCTTGAATCTACGTTTCTATAGAATATGTATTATAAATATTATTTGCATAGTTGTTGCTCTGTTGTGTTTTCAAGTGTCACACTTATTATGGGTAAGAAACATTTTTGTTAATTTTTATTTATTTAATTTCTATGTTAGAAAAAAATAATTGTAACTATTTTATTCTAAATAAAGAAATTTTGTCGGTGTTTTTAACGGACGATCAATTTTTCTATCGACTTTTTTTTAACTTTATTAAGCTATGGTTTTTTAAAATATAAAAATATTAAGTGATTTTAAGTTTTAAAGTAAAGAAATCAAATCTTGTAACACCTTCAATAAGTATTTATAATTAAAATGTTTCTGTTTTAAATCTTAAATTACACAGAGGACATCTTAAATGCGTAATGATATGACGACAACTTATCTTTTTAAACGGTTTGTAACAGAAACTACAAATTTGTATTTTTACAGATTTCTTTAAAATTAGCAAATTCATTGTTTTTGCACTAAATCTAAAAGAAAAACAAAACAAAAACCGCATACAGTGACCGCTTACCTTAAATATATTTTACCTACGGTTTAAAATCTATAAAAGGGAAAAACAAAAAGTGCATTTTTACTAGAATTTAAAACGAGATGGATAAGTAACTAAAATTTTTTAATTATGTTGTTATTTTAAATTTTTACTCTTTACAAAATTTTTGCAAATTTTCAAAATACTTTTATTTTAAAGTTATTTTTCGTCAGTTAAAAAATAATTTAAACACCACTCACAAATAAATTTTTTGTCTATTCTTAGTTACTCAACTATTTATTAATCTAGACAAACCTTTGATGCAGCAGTAGTTATATTTAATTTTACAATTCTCATCATCTGAGCTTCATAATTATTTAATTTTTGATAATACTGATTTTTAATCAAATTTGTTATTTTTTACACACTAGTTTTCAATTTAAAATTGCTTTACAGACAGACGATTAGAAGACCTTATATACCAGAGTAAGGGGAGCATTACCCCCGCATCAAAGAGTAAGTAAACAAAACCATTTGCTAATTATTTCTACCAATCTTACTTTGGTGTTGGTAGTTTTAACAATAAATTTAATTTCCAACTAAAATTTCTTAGGCTAACTTTTTTTATGCTAATTTTTGTATTAACATAAGGTTTTAATCATTTTAGATATTTTTTTACTAAATTAAAAATTCTTTGTGTCAATTTTAGTACATTAAATTTTAATTAAAACTTTTTTTTTTTACAGGCTAAACCCATCATAATTATGATGGGTTCTCGTGGAGGCAACCCACCTCCATCAATGATATGCGTAGGGGATGTGGGCCCCTACAGTATATATATGGAGGTACTCGAGAGCGAGACATGGGTTTGGGCATTAAGGTATAAATTTATCTATGATTTTATATTTTTATTTTACAAATGTTTTTTTTTTATGTTGCAGATAATGGGCCTATTCTACTTTAATTATGTAAAGTAATTAAAAAAAAAACTT
The DNA here is from genome assembly GCA_950111635.1 of Agelastica alni. Lineage (NCBI taxonomy): Eukaryota > Metazoa > Arthropoda > Insecta > Coleoptera > Chrysomelidae > Agelastica > Agelastica alni. Next base: position 24,041,520 of record OX467715.1, read on the forward strand.
TGAGTTAAATAAAGGAAATGAATATTGTTTCGTTTCAATTATTTTTGAAATTTAACGTTCGAACATGCCTCAAACATTTGACAATTATTTCAGTTAATTAACGTAGAAAATGTTCAAATGTTCAAAATTTAAGTAAATATCTAAAATTGGATTTAAAACTAAATAAGTATTCGAAAAAATCATTTTAACAGTATCATACAAATAAAAATGTTTATAAAATTAATTTTTGGTTTTAAAATATAAGTGTTAAAAATAAATTTAAAAAGTTAAACAAAAGAAAATTAATTTAAATACAATGAATATGTGAATGAAATAAAGATTATGTATCGAAAATCTTGCTTCCCAAATTTTCCAAATAATTGTGTAAACTAATTAAAAAAAATTTTATTTTTGAGTTAAATAAAGGAAATGGATGAATATTGTTTCGTTTCAATTATTTTTGGAAGTAACGTTTGACACACGTCTCAAACATTTGACAATTATTTCAGTTAATTAACGTAGAAAATGTTAAAATGTTCAAAATTTGAGTAAATATCTAAAATTGGATTTAAAACTAAAAAAGTATTCGAAAAAATCATTTTAACAGTATCATACAAATAAAAATGTTTATAAAATTAATTTTTGGTTTTAAAATATAAGTGTTAAAAATAAATTTAAAAAGTTAAACAAAAGAAAATTAATTTAAATACAATGAATATGTGAATGAAATAAAGATTATGTATCAAAAATCTTGCTTCCCATATTTTCCAAAATTCCGTAATGACATTAAATAAAAACATAGTATTCAAGTATAAGGGAAATTTGAAGACATATGTCTACAATGCCGTATGTAAACAATGGCAACAATGTCACCAATGGCAACAATGTCACCAATGGCTACAATGTCATATGTCAACAATGCTCTATGCAAACAATGGCAGTCAACAATGCCGTATGTAAACAATCGCAACAATGTCATATGTCCACAATGTCATGTGTGTGTAAGCAATGGCAGTCAAAAATGCCGTATGTAAACAATGGCAACAATGTCATATGTCAACAATGCCCTATGTAAACAATGGCAGTCAACAATGCTGTATGTAAACAACGACAACAATGTCATATGTCAACAATGCCCTATGTAAACAATGGCAGTCAACAATGCTGTATGTAAACAACGACAACAATGTCATATGTTAACAATGTCTACTAATGTGACATGTCACGTTGTTGTGCATGTGTGTATGTTTTTAAACGTAGCGTAACGTTGAATCGTTTGATGGGTCACATGTCAACATTCGTTAAGAACCTTTTGACTTCTTGATTTGTGACATTCCCTGTACATGAACAAAAATATTCAACATGTGTGTGTGTGTTTTTAATGTGACACGTTACGTATAACGTGACACGTGACTTTTTACGTGACGCTTGACGTACTCACGTGACATTTAACGTACTTTCGTGACACTTGACGTACTTTAAGCAACGCTGAATCGTTTGATGGGTCGCATACCAACATTCGTTAAGGTCCTTTTGACTTCCTAATTTACGACATACCTCGTACTTATCCAAACATATTTGATTTCAACATTTTCATTGTCGATAGGTGGCGCTTTATAATCATTTAATTTCCGAAAATACTGATCTTGTATTAGTAACAAATTGACGTGACGTTTCATTTTATTTTTAGTAAACACAACAGGTATAACTATGTAAAATGATCTCTTCTCTGTTTTATTTAATTCTAAAACATAGACGTTAACTGAAATTTTGTTTAGCTTCTCGAACTTTAAAATTTGATTTAATTTAATCGGAATTTCCAACCCCTTTATATTTAGAACGGCGTATTTTAAGATTAGCGTATGGGAATTTTCATAAAAACAAATTTTCCCATGCCAACATTCGTTAAGGTTCTTTTGACTTCTTAATTTGTGACATACCCTGTACTTGTACAACAGTATCTTACACATTTAAACTGTGACTATGTGCGTGTGTAATTATTATCTCTGTCGCAATCAATATTACACCTCCTTTAAGTATACGATAACTCAGTGCTTTGATTTTTCGAATTAGATCTCTTGCAACAGTGAATGCACCCCTTTATATTTAGAACGGCGTATCTTAAGATTAGCGTATGGGAATTTTCATAAAAACAATTTTTCCCATGCCAACATTCGTTAAGGTTCTTTTGACTTCTTAATTTGTGACATACCCTGTACATGTACAACAATATCGCACACATTTAAACTGGGACTATGTGCGTGTGTAATTATTATCTCTGTCGCAATCAATATTACACCTCATTTAAGTATACGATAACAAAGTTATCTGGTAGCGCAGTTCAAGGTTATTTTTATCAAAAATGATGTCACAAATATATATTTGTATATCCAATCTTGCACGATAAAATTAATATGCGTAGTAGCTACATGGTATAGCTATCCGTTTAGTAAGGCAAAGGATTAAGGTTCGAACCTCCGAGAAACCAAGTTTTTTTCAACGCTTACGTCACACCACTTTTCAACGTGCTTACGTAACCCTCTTAATCGAGTCGATGGTGACAATGTAAACAATGATGTTATATGTCAACAATGGCAACATGCCGTATGTCAACAATGCCGTATGTAAACAATGGCAACAATGTCATATGTCAACAATGTCACATGTCAACAATGTCATCTCCCCACTCCTGTCATATGTCAACAATGTCATCTCCCCACTCCTTCTCCCGCCACTTCCCCCACTCCTTCTCCTGCCACTTCCCCCACTTCACCCCACTCCTCCCCACTTCACCCCCACTCCTCCCCACTCCACCACTCCTACCCCCACCACTTTCCCCACTCCACCACTCCTACCCCCACTACTTCTCCCACTCCTACCCCCACCACTTCCCCCACTCCTCCCCCCACTCCTTTGCGCTTGAATTCCTGTTGTTTAACTACTGATATGCAGTTAAATAAATTCGAACGACTAGGTATAACACTGACAACTACTGTCAGACAACAATTTGCTAAGGCCAGACAGGCGTTTTTTACAGAAGCAAACAAACATTTTTTATTTCTCAAAAAGGAACGCTAAAATGGTTTTTGCTTACTTTCTCATCTTCAAGACCTAACTGGGAAATAAGTATCGAGTGTGTTGTAGCGAATTTTTGTAATCAAATTATTTTTTTTTAATATTAATTATTACAATAAATCTGAAAACACCTAATATTTTCGAAACAGTTAAAAATGGGCAAAGGACATTGCACATGTCTATGTCTAGAATTTTCTGAAGAATCCAATAAATTAAATAAAATACAGGATGTTGCATTTGAAATAAAAAAGTTGATATCGGCCGCTGTTACATAACACACCTTGCATAAAGTTTTTGTTAATAAAATGCTTTTTTTTAAAATACCAATCGACGTTTCCGAGCGGTTTTTTGAACACACCCCCGTTTATTCATTATGGAATTTATTCCATTTTCTGTGTCTTTTTTGCGTCAGTGATATCTATATTTTACTAGAATATAGTTTTTATTGTTCCCGAAGAATGTTGATATAGCCATCGTTAAATTAATGATACAACATTACCCAACAGCAGGAATTGCTTGATTTTACAAATAAACGCGAAAGATCCCGCACAATGGAGATGTATTACTTACATTTATAAAGAATAATGTATGAAATGTAATGTAGTTAAGGAATTTAAATAAACTCTAAATAGTAAGGTGAAGCACCCATTTATATGGGACTTTTAACATAGTATATTGTTCAACGAGTGTGAAAGTTGGCCATTTCCACGAGGATCAAATTTTGCGACTCAAGCCGAAGGCACGTGGAGCAATTTATTTAAGTGAATATGACCAATTCTTACGAGTCCAACGCTAAGCTTTTTCCCATCGTATTAAATAAAATGGAAAACATTTGCAATTATTTATTTATTTTCTTGTACTACCTACTTATATTAATAGATCCTTAATTGATATAACTAACACGTGAAGAATTTTTATTAACATTGAGATTTTTATTAGACTTTTTTTGATGTGGTTGCAGAGGGGGAGAAAATTCTTTACGAAGGGGTTAAAAGTCTAAAAGCTCAAGAACTACTTACTGTAAGACCGTGACTGTGTCGTCAGGTCTACTTACTAAAAACTCCAACTCATTTAGGTCCGTCTGGCTAATTGCCTCCGGTGACACTAAGGCCAGTTGGCTCATTGTATCTTGCCTATGTGTTTTTGTATCATTGCACAATGAATACCCGACGCGCAGACCGCCCGGCAAGAACTCGTAACTAGCAAAACATACACTGCGCCGCCGCGAGGCAACGGCTCGAAAAAGACAAACAATCCCCGGAACCTTGTCACGTGCCTATTTTTTTCCTTCTACAGTTCTCTGATAGTTTCGTATTTCTTAGTTACTCGTAAGTAGGGTTGCATACCGTACTGTATTGTAACTCAAATATATCATTCGTTGTAGATAGTGCTGCATAACTTGTAGGGGTAGGATTATTGTTTGGTTTGCATTTCTGTGTGGATGGGGCTGGATATCCACACGGACGAGTGCGATTCTGGGTTGACGTTTATTCCGTGTCATTTCTTGATTTCCTGCCTAGGAGTGTCAGTCGTTTGGGAAGCTTCTTCGAAGTCGGGTGTTGGCGAGAGTTTTTGGGACGTTGTGATATTAGCACGTGTGCAGAACCTCTATGGGATTTCTTTCATATCTGGCTGTATTTGGGCCATCTTAATTGGATTTTGAAGAAAAACCATTTAATTTTTAACTTGACCATTTTGTCTTGCCTTTGTTGTGGATATTTTGGATTTTTTGGTGTCGAGTTAAATAGCCGCTAGCGGGATTTATTTGAGGGAAGCCATTGTTATTTAGCAGGTGCCGTCTCATAATCAATCCGGCCACAGGAGGAGGCCACCGAAGTAGTGAAGTCGTATACCCAAAGGTTATAAGTGATTTATTTTTAAATATATAACGCTGTGACTTATTTTGACATTACGATTAAGTTTTGTTTTGGTTTATTAATATAGTACATTGTTGGAAACTATTTATTGCATTAGATAATATGCCAAAACTAAACTTGGATTAAAAAAACCTTTTCAATAATTCTTTATGTCCAAGTAAAAATATATTTTCTTCCTACTTATTTGTAAATATCCTACAATCTTGATATTTTAAAGGACAACCATTGTAAAAATATTTTTAAATAAACTCGATTGTTTTGGCAGTGAAAATCTTTATGTAAATGGTAAAAACGAGTAAATTAGCAGCCTTATGTAAACGTTTGAGTTAGTGTTATTAATGAGTTTATTTATATACGTTTTACTTTTTTTTTGGTAACTTGGTAAAGTCTGTTACTCTTACTTCTGTTCTGGTTATTTTATAAAGTTGTAAATTTTAAATTTTTGGTTTGTTTTAGCAAGAAAATTTACCATAGCTGTTAATTTTGACTATATTTGTTATAATGTTGCTATTGAGCTGTGTACTCTGATTTATTGTGTGAGTAAAGTATCCAATATATTTTAGCTATAATTTTATTTATTTGGTTCACCATACTCTTAGTTGTTTATCGTGTGGCTCTGCTAGTGCCTATAAGACCTAGGGGTTTCCGGCTTGAACCGTCTAAGTCGGTGGCGCGGCTCACTTTTATATTTTTTTCTTCTACCCTCTACGGCTGAGCTCGGGCATAATTTGCCAGTAGAGAGACCGCTGGCAGAGTACTCTCTTTAGAGAACGAAAAGTCGTGGCAACCTAGAACCACGCTTTACCTAATCCAGTACATTCGTACCTTCTACAAGTTTGTACAAGTTCTGTACTGGGTGGGAACAATGTAGTTAGTCACCCAAGAACCACCCATCCTTTACAGTGCCCCGCAGCAGTACAGCACGCGCTCAACGCCTCTGGATCTCACCGCACAACCCGCAGGCCAGGCCTCCATTATACAGTCTTAGCTGATTCCTGCAAGTTCGTCTACTTCCTCATTACCTGCAACTTCCTGGCGTCCTGAAACCCGTATCAGTTTGACGTGATTACGGTCTACCAGCATTTTCAGTTTTTCTTTGCAGTTAACGAGTATGAGGGAAGGGGTGCTCCCTGCACAGGAATAAGACTGTCTACTACAGGATATTACCCGGTATTCTGTAGGCTCCGTTAGCTATGGTGCTCCCCTACCGCCATGCATCTATCAGCACGGGTCGCATAACACTATGGATTGGAAGTCTTTTAGTCGCCATTTACGACAGGCAGACCATACCTGGGATCTATTATATTTTCACCGTATCCCCAGCGGAATTAGACATTATATTTGTGTTATTTGTATTGTTATCGTTTATATTACTGTGTAGACCTCGACTACTGTAGATGATTTTCAGGTTCCGTGTCTGTTAAAAGCTGTGATATCTGCTTCTGCGTCTAAAATTATCGTTGCAGATGACCTGCGGAAGCTATGTCCGGTGTATTGATGTGGATCTGGAAGTTTCAAAAACGTTGCTATCTGCTTGCCCATTTGACTTAATTTGTTTATTCCAATTTTGTGGAAAGTACACTTGCCTTTTTAATAATTTAGAAAAAGAGCTTGTGATGCATTTAGTGGTCTAAAGCTTGAGTATTTTTTGATAATTTGATAAAACTCGCCAGTTACGAAAAAAAAATTAAAAAGTTTTAGTTTTTATTACTGGAACTATTACAGGTATAGAATTATTAAAATGTTTCAAGTCATTAATTATTATCGCCCTAAATGAGAGAAACCCAAAATCATTTTAACACAATTATTTTACCTATCAGGGACAACGTAGGTATACATTTTTAACTTTTTAGCAAGATACAATTATTATGAAATTATTTATCTCTTTATCTGCGAAGGTTTTGGACTTTTTAAGATAGTAGCCCTCCAATTTGCGTTTTAAAAAACCCTCAGTTTTAAATATTGTTCAATGTTTACTTCATTTTTCAAATTTAAAGCCCATTTCTAAAACGGGTGTTCGGATAACAAAGACGAGTGGGGAAAGTGGCAATGCCGGCTTCTCATTGGTCAAGAAGTGTTAAGAAAGTAAACAGTTCAAAAAAATTCGAATTTCCCTAATCGAGAAGTGTTTAAAAAAGTTAACAGGTTGAAAAAAGTAAAATTTTCTCAATAAAAAACTATGAGAGAAAGGTCTTATTTTTTTACGGAAGCCTTAAGGCTTGTTATACCAATTTATTTGCCCCTCCTGGGATGCTGACGCGCGACGTCTAGCTGTCCTTTCACCTCTTGGGAGGCTGTCCTGGTAGTCTGCCGGATGCTGGTTTTTTATTTCTGGTGATTTTTGCCAGTCTGTGGTTCTCTACTATTGGAACCAAACAGCAAAGCTGCGACTTCATGACTCACAGCACACAAAGAACATAACTATTGCTAAAGGGGTCCGACAGGGTTGCATACTATCTCCAATGCTGTTCAATGTCTACGTGGAAAGGATTTATCAACTGGCACTGGAAGGAAACCCAGGAGGCATCAAGGTGAACGGCATTCCCATTAACAATTTGCGTTATGCCGATGACACAGCTATATTAGCAGATAACATAGAGGATTTACAAGCAACCATAAATGTTATAAACACCATAGGAAAAGATTTTGGTCTCGATGTCAATATAAGTAAAACCAAACTAATGATAGTGAGTTGGCAGCCTCATAAGAACGCTCACCTCTACATCGATAATATGCAGATCGAGAGAGTGAACAAGTTTAAGTATCTTGGCACAACGCTGAACGATAAGTGGGATAATGATGATGAGGTCAAAATACGTGTGGCTATCGCTCGAAGCACATTTGTCGGGTTCAATACCTACCTCCTACGACAAGAAATACCCTTGAATCTCCGGCTGCGAGTTGTCAAGTGCTATATATGGCCAATACTACTATACGGAGCAGAAACCTGTTCACTAAAGGCCAAATCCCTTAACAGAATCGAGGCCTTTGAAATGTGGATCCTGAGAAGGTTATTTAAGATTCCCTGGGTAGATCATATATAAAATGAGCAAGTCTTACAAAGAGCAAGAACACATCGGCAACTACTGAACATTGTAAAAGAAAAAAAAACATCCTATTTGGGACATATTTTAAGAGGTCCTAGGTATATTCTGCTCAAAACTATACTTATGGGAAAAATCGAGGGAAAAAGGGGACCGGGCCGAAAACAACATTCATGGCTTCGCAATATTCGAAACTGGTGTAACATCGCGGATGCCGCCACGATATTTAGAAGAGCCGAAGAGGGCACGCTTCACATTACTCAATGAACACGTGATCGCCAACGCGCTACAATAAAAAGCGTACAGCACCAGAAGAAGAAGAAGTGGTTCTCTATCCTGTATACGTGCTCATTCCAGAAGCGTCTCCAAGCGCGTGTACATCTAACCACGTCCTCTATCTTGCATTCTTTCCTAATTTCCTTACTCCTTTTTTGATCCTAAAGTGTGTTACCTGTGATCATTTTTAGTATTTTTATTTTAACTGAATGATCTTACGTTCCAACATCCCAGCCTTATTTGCTTTTTGTGTATGTTCCGTCTCATTTTCCTTGTATTCGTTCGTGTCGTCAACATTAAATCGGTCCTGTTCCGAGACAATGCTTGGGTTCTATGAGCATAGCGATTGTTTTATGGGGGGTAGGTTGCTAGCCTTGTCCTCCAGCCCTCCTTCTTTATCCGGGCTTGGGACCGGCAATGGCACCATCTGAGTTACTTAATTCACCGAGTGGTACCCCTGGCGAAGATAGGTTATGTTAGGTTAGGTTAGGTTAGGTTAGGTTAGGTTAGGTTAGGTTAGGTTATTTAATAAGATGGGGAGAATATATTTTCCAAAAATTATAATGTTGCATTAATAAAATTTCAAGAAAATATTGATTTTTCGTTTGGAAATCTACAGTTTTGTATATAGGTAATTAAATAGGAAAAATAGGAATTCAAAGGGAGTACCCAGGATGTGGGGACCAGAGTGGTTAGCGCAGAGAATAAAAATGAATAATAATAAAATAAATGCACTTTTATTTAAGTTAATTTAAAATTCCAAAATCCTTTTGTTCCAGAAATTTATCTCTCTACATATTTTTCCAATGCACCCCGAAATCCCCGTTTGATGTGAAATTTCCACGGTCAGGTATTCTGCGCATTTATAATCTACACATGCATGGAAAGTGGCTATTAGTGTGATTAATACCGTTAAACTAAACTTCAAAGCACGCATTTAAGCAGTGCTTTGATCGTGCATATAAAAAAAAAAAATTTGGGTTAATTCTTTATCACAATTTTAAATAATAAAAATATGTATTAAATGGAATTTTTTAATATGGGATCGACTAAATAATTCAAATGGGTTCTAATTTAAAATAATTTTTCGCTTAAAGTTTTGGAAAATTAGTTGAAACAGAATTAAAATGTTTGTTATAATTTTGAATACGTACAGGTTTAGTCAACAAATGCGTGGAGTAAGTTTTTGCCTAGTTCCTCGATTAAAAAAGTCAAAAAAATTTATTTGCATTATGATATGTCTAACAAACTATGTTAAAGCATTTTATTTACATTAAAAAGATAATTATTAAAAATTTAATTCGGAAATATTTTGTTATTAATTTTAAATTTTTTTTTTTTTATTTAATTAAATATATTTTTAAATATTTAAAAATATTTTAAACTATATAGGGTTTCCCAAGATTATAATATGTAACAAAAATAATTTAAAAAATTAAAAAACTAGTTTTTTCTTGGCAAATGTCCAAAAAAAATACCCCCCTTGCTCAATTCAACAGTAAAAACACAAGAGCTTTTTTTTATCGAATAAATTTCTTTTTTTAACAAAGTAATTTTGCAAATCAGTAATTTTACGAGAAAAACTGACATGGGCAAATTGCGAGATCAAAAAAGGGAATGCACCTTTTTTATCGCTGTCAAAATGACAAAACTGTCATCAATAATGACATATTTTATGTAGGAGTTAATTTATCAAAGTAAAAACTTAGCCGCATTATGCAAAATTTGGCAGGAAGCAAAGTTATGGTTTCGTGTCACCTGACGTCAGTGTCAGGTGACGTTAAGGTTTCTTTTTCTTTTATCTGTTAAAAAGTGTTTTCAAACTGACAGCCCACTTTTATAAGGTTATTTATTATTTAATGATTATGGAAAGTAGAGATAAGAGAAAAATCTGAACCTAGCTGTTTTAGATGATGTGTAGTATGTCAAATATTTTGTTATTGTACGGATTGGGGGGTTGTAAATCACTATTTTCGTAAATTTCGGTAAAATTATACTTAACTTCGATAATAGTGGACTGGTTGAAATCATAGATCGCTGGTTTTTTGAAGTTTAATTTGACACTGAAATATTTCTCTCTTCAAAATACAATATGCACTTGTACCACTAATAAATTACATTTTTACGTAAATTTACCCTTTTTAACTGGATGAATTAAAAGAATACAGATTTCTAAATAATTCGATGCCGTGTAAAAAAAGAAAAGCTCGATAACCGTTGAATGAAAACAAATTTTTAACGACCGTCTGTCACGGCAGCGGTGTTTGAAATCGTACTATTGCGTCGACTCATGACTCAAGTGCGTTGAGACGGGAGGAGTCAGCGACTCTCCGGATCAGCGAGAGACATCACGAAGAGGCCATGCTGGCTGGAGACATCGCGAATAAAGAGATAATTGTTACAGCCGCTTATGCTTTGGATCTGTTTGTGATTTATAGCTGGTTGTGATTTTACATACGTTGGCGCTCGGGGATGGCTCGAGAATAATTTAATTAAAACTCAGGATAAAAAACGACGACCACCTATAAGATGGTATGAATGCTGGTCTTTAGCATCCCAACTGCCCCTGGCAAACCATTAATGCAAACACAGAACTTAGTAGTTACGTAAGAAGAAGGAGAAGAGAAAAAAAAATTAATAATGTTGGAAACGAAATTCCAACAATTATTTTTAAAATATTATAATTATACAGTAAAAAATTGCCCAAGTAAACGTTAAAGTAAAAAATAAAAAACTCAAATATACGGGGTGTCCAAAAAGCCTGGAAACATCTAAATAATTTCCCAGTTAAATTATTTTTGAAAAATGTTAAGGTCATTCTTGAAGTAACTTAACATAAATAAGGTTTAACCAAAAAGTCATTTAAAGGTAAATTATTTTTAAGAACTGGAAATCTGCGAAGGACGCAATTGATAAAAATGGAACGAAGCTCACTTAAGTTATTTCGTTTAATTGCAGTTAATGGTGACCTCAAACGTGACCTTCTTGGTATCTTTCAGGTTCATTTAAAAACTAATTTATTTTTTTAAATCTTTCAATTTAACGTCGGCGATTAATTAACATAGCGGAAGTTTCCATACTTTTACTTTTAGCGTTACTTAGAAACAACGACGTGGACGTAGTAATTTCTGTTCCCTTTGGGGTGCTTTATTATCCTCGGTCCCCTTACATCTCACGTTTAGGGTGCTTTATTACCGTGAGTCCCCTTGCCTCTTATGTTGGGGTGCTTTATAACCGCGAAAAGAAAAAGAATTGAAAAATAAAGCTGTCAAAGAAGGATTAAAAACAGTATTTTAAAGGGATTCTAAAGGGAACCAAAATTACTACGACCACACCGTTTTTCCTGGATATAGGTCATATACGGCAAAAAAATCACACCTATTGGACAACTTTTTAAAAACCTCTGCTAATACATCAAAATGTTGTTTATTAGGACCCTAAACCGCAGTAGATGCGGACATTATAATGTTACGTTATTGAAGTTTTTTGCAGTGTTGTATCTTATTTTTTTTTCACCATATATTAGTAGGTTATTTTTATCTTAAATTTTTAACCCTTGTTATAGCAACATTTTACTTCCCTTTAGATTTACTTGTAACCCCTTTTGCCGAAGATGAAGGATTAATACTTCGAAACATGTCCAAATTCTGATGTAAGTCTTTGGGTAATAAATCTGTATTAAAAATTATTTTTGGTTTGATTAGACTGTATGATCTCTCATCTACCTAGTAATATCACTGTATGCGATGGATCGCTTCCGTTGGATAAACTACAGGGTGTTCTTTTTAACAGTAATTTGAAAATACAACATTAAATTACCTCCTTTACTTTATAATATATACTAGCTTTTGCTCGCGACTTTGTTTAAGTTGCCTCGATTACATTGCTATGCAATGTTTTTACTTGCAATTTTGTGCCATTGCATAATTTTGGTGAATTTATATTGCGCAGCAACATAATTTGCGCGCCAACTATAAATTTTAATATGTGAGTTTAAAGACCGGAAGGCTTCAGTGCATTCAGGAACTTGACCGGATAATGAATGGCATTATTGGTGTTTATCAATAAATCGACGGAATTATATTGATATTTGACCATTTCAAATGATCTCAAAAGTATTTCATTTATGACTGGGGCTTGTTGGTTTTTTGTTGTTAGGATGGCACGCTTGCATAACCATTTTGCCGATTTATCGTAAATATTATTAATTTTTGGGTAAATTTTAGCTATAAACTCTCCTTTAGTGAAAACAATTAGTTTTGTCACTGAAGGTCACAAATATTTTTTTATATTTGACATTACAATTTTAATGGTATGGCATTGCACCAATCTTTTATGTGAGCGAAACGTTTTTATTTTTGAATAAAAGCGGATTGAGTTTTTAAACATATGTCAAAATAAAAAAAAAAATTTAAATCAAAAGCACAAGGATTATTGATATCAACTTTGATGCAAATGACCCCCAAAATAACTTTTTACCCCTTTTAACCCCGTTAGGCGATGAGTTTTAATAAAATACGAAACACATCTTTCATTAACTCTGTTAAAGAAGGTTTATGCAAAATTTGAAGTATATTGGACCAAGGAATTTCTTTGTCCCATACAAACTTTGTCTCACCCTTCAAGTTTTAAGTCTCTACGATCAGCGGTTTTGGCTGTACGTTGATCCGTCAGTCAGTCATTAGGGACAAAGCATTTTATATTATTACAACTCGGACCTGTTACCTGTTGGCAGCAGCGAGTCGGTCACAATTAGGGAACGCTTTATTATGCCGGTGCGGCGGATTAGCACAAAGGAAAGGATCGGAAAATTCTGGAATACTGCGTTTAGCGGTTCCGTAATGGAAAAAGGATTGTTCGAGCTCTTCCTAGAAAAAGGTCGAATAGTTCCAAATGATGACGATTCTTGGAGAATTATGATTTGGAAATATTAAAAGGACAGCGGTCGCGAAGAAAGAGTTTTATAATTTATTTAGTTTAAAATCAAGTATTTAATGTAATTATAAAGTAAAATATCTAAGTGATTTGTAAAGAAAAAATTATTTTGTAAAAGTATTGGAATAAAAATTGTTTAGTTAATGTGCCAAAAATTTGCCACGTCTTTTTGGTTCTCTAATGAGTACTCTGCCAGCGGTCTCTCTACTGGCAAATTATGCCCGAGCTCAGCCGTAGAGGGTAGAAGAAAAAAAAAAGGAAAATAAAAGTGAGCCGCGCCACCGACTTAGACGGTTCAAGCCGGAAACCCCTAGGTCTTATAGGCACTAGCAGAGCAACGCGATAAACAACTAAGATTATGGTGAACCAAATAAATAAAATTATAGCAAAAATTTATTGGATACTTTTCTCCTACAATAAATCAAAATACACACCTCAATAACAAAATTATAACAAATATAATCAAAATTAACAGCTAACAATAAATCCAGGCACACAGTTCAATAATAAACTTATAACAAATATAATCAAAATCAACAGCTAACAATTAATCGAAACTTCAAAATTTACAACTTTATAAGACAACAATAAATTAAAAATCCAAAGTTTACGATTCCATAAAATAACTAAAACAAAGGTAAGAATAACAAACCTTATCGGGTTACCAAAAAAAACGTATACAAGTCAACTTTTTAATAATACTTAATCAAACGTTCACGAACGGCTGCTAATTTACTCACGTTTTTTTTACCATTTACATAAAGATTTACACTGTTAAAACAGTCGAGCTTATTTAAAAATATTTCTTTTTACGATGGCTGTCCTTCAAAATAGCAATATTGTAGGATATTTACAAATAAGTATGAAGAAAACATTTTTACTTGGACACAAAGAACTATTGAGAATATTACTTTAATCAAAGTTCAGCCTTGGCATATTATCCAATGCAATAAATAGTTTTCAACAGTGTACCATATTAATAAATTAAAACAAAACTTAATCGTGGTTTGAAATTACCGAACCCAAAAAGAAAATTTTGTAACAATATGTATAGATTATTTAAATATTTTTAAATTAAATATAATTTGTAAACATATCAAATGACGAAGCAAGTTTTTTTGCTATTTTTATTTATTACTTTACTTCACTGTTGACCGTCAACACCGTTTATGATTACAATACCCATCTATTTTTTTAAAAATTAAAATTCAATACCTTGTTTTTAACAAACAGTTTGTTAATTTTTTAATAGATTTCCTGATAACTTTTTGTGAAACATTGTTTTTGAATGATTCCTCTTTTAGGTTGACTAGATATAACATTTTATTGTTGGATAAAAGTTGTACGGTTCCACTAATAACCTAGGTAATCTTCTAGTTTGATAGAGTATATTAACACAAATTTAATTATCAGTAAGTATTCCTTTGCGCTTCTTTAATTTAAAACGCACCGAGCATTGGAAAATTGTCTAGTAATATAAATTAAACAACAGCTCGGTTTTAATGAATATAAATCACTTTACTAGTTGTATTTATTAATTAATTAATAATTTATTTGTTTTTAAATTTGCTTTTAAATGAACTTTTTACTTAACAGCTGTTTGGACGTGTCATCCTTTTGTTATATTTGCATATTGGTTAGTGAAGTAGTCGGTAAAATTTGCTTTGTCGTACTTTAATTTTACAGAGAACAAAGGTATTTTATCGACCACAGAATTTGGTTATACCATCTCCAGTCTATTGGGAGTACTTATAGCAGATTAACAATTGACAGTGAAATTAATATTGTTGTAATTGTTAAGTGGTTTCACAAAATTAACATCAGCAATTATTTGCAACGTCTGTAAATCCTGGCTATTATGTTATTAATAGTTTTTTAATAGTAGTCTAAAATAAACATTTTGTTTATTTTTTAGCTATAATGGCTTTATAATATAAAAAGATGTATTCACAAAAAAAATTTAAAAAAAAAACCACAAATTTTTACAAAAAGTAAACAAAAAGCAAGAATAATAAAGTGAAGGATACAAAATATTTCTTTTTATATTTTTAAATTAATTTTGTCTAATGTTTAAACAATAGCTGATTATCTTTTTAATTAATTTAAGTATTTGATACTTACTATAATAGTCGTTCGCGGCCCACACGATAAGTCTACCCTTTTTGCCAGTAAAAAAAAAACTTACCTTTTATCACCATACATAAGTTTGGGGACCAGCACACCTTTATGCAGAGCCAGTCGTGCCTTTTAATACGTTTTTGCTGCTTATAAAGTTATGCAGGGCCCCATTCATTGGTTTCTCTGACAGCACTATTTAATCAATCACAGCCCTAGTTTTCGTCTCTCGTAAACTTTGAACCCAAGAATACAAACTCATTTAATTTTTCCATTCTTTCTTCTTTAATCAACACCCCACAGTTTGTTATGCTTTTAAATATTTTAAAAACCATTACGTTTGTCCTGTTTACATTAACTTTAATTTCTCTGACTTTTAGAGCATTATGCAAAATATTTTCCATAGCCTGCAACCCTTCTTTAAAAAATATAACCTGATGATCGGCTGTTTGTCTTTTTTGTGGATTTAACCAAGGCATTCGACAGGGTCCGACTGGATGACGTAATCAAGATTCTAGATCATCATCGATTACCGGTACCAAAAAATTATACAAGAACTTAACAGCAGAAGTAGAACAAGAATAAAAACGAACGATAGACTGTCTAAGAAAGTGCAAAGCAATACAGACATACGACAAGGTGACAGCCTTGGTTCTACTCTGTTCAACATCATTATGGACCAAATCATTGAAAATATTAAAAAGGAAACGTTGGATATAGGATGGGCAATCGCACCATTAAAGTATTATGCTATACAGACGATGCAATCCTCATAGCAGAGAATGAAGACGACCTACAACGCTTGTTATACAAGACAACAGTAACAGCACACAAATTTAACATAAACATCGTAACAGAAAATATGATTATCTCTAAAGAACCCATAAGGTGCAAACTGGCAGTAGACAACAAGATAATCCAGCAGGTGAGAAGATTCAACTACCTAGGAGTGGAGGTATCAAGCGAAAGAAACCTTATTGAAGAAGCACGAACACAAGCCATAAAAGCAACAAGAGTCAGCGGATACCTGAGAGATATCATATGGCGAAATAAAAAGATGAGTACAAAAAGCAAGCTGAGAATAAAACACCAGAATTTAAATTTATATTTTATCACTCTACGGATTTTTCATACGGTGTATTTTAACCGTCAACTGGAAACACGTATAGGTGGTTTAGTTTAGTTCGGACCAGTTAAACCATTTTAATGCAAATAGTTTGTTTAGTTTTATAAATAGCAATGTTTGTTCTTATAAAGAAAAATAGGATAAACTAAATAAAATTGATTGCATTTAACTTAAAAAACATTTTTCTGACAGTTTTATCAAAAAACCTAAATTTTCTATAATACAAGTAAAGGAGCTGAAATGGTTTTTTTGCAAAACTGTAAATTTATAATTTAAAATTGTTTTTTTATTGCCAAACACAAATATTGTGAAAAAAGTTTTCTCGCCTACCTTTTTTTTATAAATACACTTGTTGAATAGCATGACATGTGCCTCCAATGGAGAAACATGCTAGAAACGTTTAATTTTTACGAAAGTAAACCTAAACTGGTGTATAAATCTAGTCGGTGCCACCGTTCATCCATCACTGTTGCCATTAAATGATGAATGATGGTTGAAACGTAGATTTTCACAGTATAGGTGAATATATTTTTATTTATATCTCAAGATCTCAAGATGTAATGAAACTACGATAGGATTGAGAACAGTGCTATTTCGTAGTATTCGGAGTAGTGACAAACACGATACCGTGATTTTTCAGTCACACTGTAAACCGTTACCGTCACTTGTTAATATCAGTGATTGCATAACACTGTATAAGAAATTATAATTCGTTTTTTGTTTTTGAGTAAATCCATTGTGACAAAAATAAGTATAAAATAGCTGTTGTTTCATTAAAACTATGCTTTTGAGGTTAGTTAAAAATTTAATTTATTTGTGATTTGTGATCTAAGGTTTTTATTATTCCAGTATTTTCTTCTGATGCTTGTACCATAAGTATTTATTATTTTTATCTTTAAGCTGGCTATTACTTTTTTTTTTGGCTTTGACTCACGTCATTGTCATTCAGCCAGTCGCATCAGGAAAAAAATAACTGGCTATTACTTAAATATGACCTAAAGATATTGATTAAAAGAGTAACGAATAAAACTGAAATGATATGAGATGTGCAGGCAGGATTTAGAAGATGAAGGATCAGGTCTTTTCATTACAAGGTATAGTCGAAAAATTCTTGACTAAAGGTCAGAAGATCCATTGCGCTTATAGACTTGAAAAAGGCCTCCGTCCATTTTCCGAGGCTGGGCCTTCTTCTCTGTAAGCCGTAGGTGTTTTTTTACCCTAGGCAGGGAGCTAACCTAGACTAAAATCCTTCACACTTTATCCGGGCTTGGGACCGGCAGAACTACTAAGTTCATCCCGCTCGTCGATCACAGGTGGATATATATGTCCTGTGTTAGACCGGTGCTGACCTATGACTAGAGCTGACACGAATAAGACAATGAGCATCCTCAGAACAGCGAAGATGAAAACCTTAAGAACCATCGCAGGAAAGACACTTAGAGACAGGGTTAGAAACAGCGACATAAGAGAGGCATGCAAGGTGGAGGACATAGTATAATAGGGAAAAAAAAGGAAATATTGGCGTGACCACATAGACAGAATGGACCAAGAGAGACTAGCATACATCGCTAAAGACAAAAAACCAGCAGGCCGACGACCGAGAGAAAGACCACCTATGAGATGGAGAGATAGCTGGAACTCTGTCTCACAAAATAACCAACCGGATTGAACCTTGATAATTAACAGACCTTAAGTTTTACGAGGAATGATTTAACATCGAAACAGGTGAAAAGGGTGTGGCTTCGCCATGGCTGTTTAACTTATACATAAAATATTGTTTAAAAGATAAAAAAAAATTTACGGGTTGCACTCTGGGAGTGCCGGCAGAAGTGAAAACTTAAGTATTAACGTTGTGCGCCCTGTGCCGCCTAAACGAAACAGCCGGCGCAGGCATACATTTTCGCCGCGCCGTAGAAAGATTATTAACGCTTTATTATAAATCATATATTAAACATCAGTACCAGATTTGAATGTTTTCGATTTCTTTCTTCCGCTTTTTGCTTGATCTTCTTTCAATATGGCGCTTTTCTTCCTACCTCGACTTTTTCGTTTTCGGTTTTGTCGCTTTTGGCTACGTCGTCTACGGCTTCTGCTTCTATTTTTTCTTCGTCTTCGAGCCTTCGTTATCAACAAACCAAAACCTAATTTAGACCTTCCCCCGTTCTCTTTGATCAAACCAGCTTTCAGTCCAGTTTTTAATGCTTTTTTAACACAAATTGATGCATTTTTTAACAGCTTCTTGCACTGATAAATTATTTGATTTAAAATTTTGTCGGGGGGAGAACCATTAGAGGCATTAAGACAAGCTATGGTGTCCATAACATCTGCTAAAAATGACACCTCTCCTTGGACCATTTTAATGCAGCAAAAGCAGAACTTAATCAATAAACTAATGAAAAGCACTTAAATTTTGAATTTAGCTACTTAATTAATTTATCAAAATGACATAAAAAATGTACTTGAATTTGTCAGTTTGTTGAATAAGGTTGCCAAGTTACCAGTCAAGAAAAGTCGCATTTTTTATTGCTCCAGTGAAATACATCCGTCTTACGAATTTTCGATCAGGCCACGTGTCCTGACGCGAGTTTAACATTTTTTACCCATTACAAAAAAAGTTCACAGCGTGCCATAAGAAGTTATCACTTCAAAAAAAGTGCATATGGATTAAAAATAAATGATTTAATCGTCAAATGCCTTCTTTACGCCGATGATCAAGTCAATTATATACCTCGGTGCATGCATCACGAACAAAGGTGGCAGTGAAAAGAAAATAAAAAGGAGTATCGGGACGGCAAGGACAGCGTTAGCCAAACTAACAAAATTATGGAAAGATCACAACATAAGTAAATCTACAAAACAACACCTCATGAAATCCCTTGTATTCTCAATCGCTACCTACGGCTCCGAGTCATGGACTAACAATGTGGCATGCAGACGCCGGATCAAAGCTTTTGAAATGACATGCTATAGACGAATGCTTAGAATTCCATGAACGGCCCGCAGAACAAACGCTTCAATCCTTTAAGAGCTAAGAATTGCGGAAAATAAACGGTTGTTACCAGACATCCAAAGAAACACTCAAATAATTTGGCCGTGTCATTCGGAGAGATGAGTTAGAAAAACAAGTCATTC
Organism: Agelastica alni; assembly: GCA_950111635.1. Lineage (NCBI taxonomy): Eukaryota > Metazoa > Arthropoda > Insecta > Coleoptera > Chrysomelidae > Agelastica > Agelastica alni. The sequence goes on from OX467715.1 coordinate 24,061,079, forward strand.
AAGTGAAAGTTAACGGAAGGCGCCGGAGATGAAGATCACCGAACAGATTCATCGATCAAATAAAATCCTGGACAAACCTCTCCATACAAGAAGTGATGCGGACTGCTGAAGACAAAGAAACCTGGAGAAGTTGGCTGTCCCGGGCATACATTCAAGTGGTCACGACGTCTGAAACCAGACATCGACTGAAGAGAGAGAGAAGAGAGAAAAAAAACTTATATTGTGGTATTCATCTTTTATTTTTGTTATTTTGCATTTATAAATAAACAATGCAGAGGAAAACAAATTGTTTTTGTTGAATTAACATACTTTCTGACAATCAGTGAACATTGTTGCCGTACTGCCAATTGTACTTCCAAAAGTACACCTATATATGTCATTACCATTTGATATTTTAAATAAAAAGTGCTTATGATCTATATGTATAATTTTGCAACTATGATACCATTTAATATTTTGAATAAAAAATTGTTTATGATGTAGATATTAAAAAAAAATTATTTTTTCAAAAAGTTACCATGAACGCTAATGGGTTAATCATTACGCTATTGACTCTCACGAGCATTGAATCGTTAAGAGTTATTATTTGTAAATTGAATATATTTTTGTAATTATTGATCTTAAATTTTATTCGGCAAAATGAATTGTTTAACTACAAGGTGTCATATTTTATCTTCAATTCAGTGGCTTAAATAATAATTAACAATTATTCTGACGAGACCATTTTAAAAAATCTAAAAATATATTATGTTTTTATTAAAACTATCATAAATATGAGTAACAAAATAAAGTTTTTATTAAATATATTTAAAAGCACAGTAACCCGACACCCTTAGGGTAAAAGGGTTCAAGATTATATATATATATATATATATATATATATATATATATATATATATATATATATATATATATATATATAAAAGCACAGTGTAAAATAGTGAATGTAACATCAACTATGTCTTGTAAAACAATTTTACCCTTTGAAAATGTTTTGTTCGTTTGCTGTGAACAAACGATAATTCATTTTACAAACTAAAACGTGATTTTGTTCTACATACGTACAAACATTAAAAAGAAAAATGCATTGTCTCTCAAAACAACTACCCGTTGCGTGTTTCATAACGCATGGAAAATATTTCCTAATGACATTTCATACCGGCAGTATAAATCTGCGTTTTTCCAACTATAAATCAGGTAACATCTAGTGTCGCTATATTTTATCATTTCATGTTTTCTGTGCTTAGCACAATAATTCACAAAGTAGGCGTTGTCTGTGCTCCTCATTTCCCATAAAACTCGAATTACCTTTTATGCAGGTTTCTATTATTTTTTTTTCATTGTTTGAACTTTTTTTAAACTTTTATTATTAATAAAATAATACATACTTAAAGTCACGCCTTTTTCCGTAGGGGTAAGCAGAGACCACTTTCTTCCACTTGCTACGGTTCTAACACACATCTTTTGCTTCCTCTACTTTCATCAGTGCTCTCATACATGCTTGTCGGTTAATGGTATTGTTTCGTTAATCTTTCTTCATCCGTCCTTTTGACGTGTCTAAATCATCTAAACATTCCTTTATCTATCTTTGTAACCACATCTTCTTTTACACCACATCGTTCTCTTATCTCAATATTCTTTACTTTATCCAACCGAGTCACTCCGGCTATACTTCCCAGACTACTCTTGTACAAAGCATTAATCCTATTTTCATGCTTCTTCTGCCAAACCCAACATTCACTACCATACATAAGTGTAGGAACCTACACTTCTCTATGCATAGCCAGACGCGCCTTTTTGACACTTTCTGGCTGTTCATAAAGCTATGCAGTGCCCCATAATTTGTTTTTCTGCCAAACCCCCTTCGCTCAATGTCACTGTCATACTTCCCATCTCTCGTAAACTTTGAACCTAGGTAAACAAACTCATTTACTTGTTTTACTCTTTCTTCCTTCAACAGAACTTTACAGTTTGTCATGCTTTTTTCTCTTTCAAAAACCATTACTTTTGTTTTGCTTGCATTTATTTTCATCCCTTTAAATTTCAGGGCATCATGCATAACATTAACCATCGCATTTGACGATTAAATCATTTATTTTCAATCCATACGCACTGTCTTTCCAATCGTTTTAACAATCGTCTATGTATAAGTCAAACAGCCATGGCGAAGCCACACATCTCTGTCTCACACCTTTTTCAATGTTAAACCAGTCCGTGTAAGCTCCGTTTATCCTAAGACAAGCAATGGAATCCTCGTGAAGTGATTCCAGTGCTCGTATTAAACTACTGCTGACCCCATACTTAGATTATCTTAACCACAATTCACTCCTCACCACTCTAACATAGGCCTTTTCCAAGTCAATAAAATAATAAATAATAGTAATATTAAACACATTAACTATCAGGGCGAATTAAGTTTACTTTTCATTCCGCCATTTTTTTTTAAAATTCAATGTTTTTTTATGTTTAAAGGCAAGTTATATGCAAACATTTTTTTTTTGTCCCCACGATTAAGCAATTTTTTGTGTGTGAAAAAATGACTTTCGTGGCGTTAAAGTGGCTTAAATCAACCACACGCCGAGTGCTTTATTTTGACGTACACAAAGAACCTTATTAGCACCAACTATATAAAAAAGAAAACCTGGATAAAATATTTTAGAAAACCTTACGAAATGGAAGAACAAAAAAAAGAGCAGAAAGAAACACACCTGAAATTGTTATAAACAAAGATATAACGATAGAAAAGAAGGACGTGGAGAAGGCACTTGAAAGCCCGAAGAACAGAAAAAGTGCCAGTCAGGATAATACAACCAATGAACTCGTAGAATATTTACATGACTCAAAATTCCAGACAGATAGCGAGAAAGCACTACGAACCTGTTTTTCAGAAAAGGTGACAAAAAAAACCATCTAATTATAAAGAAATAAACCTGCTTAATACCATACTTAAGCTTACCACGAAGATTATTGCTAATAAAATAGGCAAACAAATATTACTGGATAATGAAAAACAGGATTTTCGGTCGGGTAGATCATGTAATGATGCAATCTTTATTATATACCACCTGCCTGCTTTCTTATGATCTTTTGTCCTTGAGAAGGCCTTTGATAAAATACGCTTGCTTAAACGATGTCATAAATTTTTTTAAAATAAACAAATACCCCTTAATATCATTAGAATCGTAAGAAAAATATACGCAGAAAACAAAATTCGGACAAAAATAGACGTAGAACTAACCAAACAGTAACCCACCAATATGTTTTTCTCTTGACCTGTGTATTTAACTTATGACAGACAACAACTACAACAATTTGTCAAAATAAAAGTAATATAAAAAATAAATAAATTATACAAAATGATAAATATTAAGTCGTTTTTAACACAATATTGGTATACGACAGTAAGATGGAGAAATTTGAGATAATCCATGACAGACAATATGAATTTCGACAACTTCGGTCTACTGAAGATTTGCTGGCTTATGTCACTCAGCTCTGGACAAACACTATTGAAAAGTTTGGTGAATCTCGTGCAATAGCCTTGGATATATCTAAAGCCTTTGACCGCGTTTGGCACCAGGCATTGTTAAGTAAATTATCTGCTTACGGTCTCCCAACCAAACTGCGCCAATGGCTCTTGAGCTTCATGCAAGATCTCTCCTTACATGTGGCAGTTGGCGGTATTTCTTCTGATGCGTTTAAAACTAACGCCTGGGTCCCTTAGGGTTCCATCCTGTCCCCCACCTTATTTCTTTTACACATCAACGACCTCATGAAAACCACCACGAACCCCATTTACGGTTTCGCAGACGATAGCACACTTGTCTCAACTTTCACATCCTATCGATCACTTTCGGTGAATGATACAAATAGACTTAGGCAGGAACAGGTTGATTCCATCAATAGAGATCTTGAAGCAATCGTCGAGTGGGAAACCAACAATCTTGTTCAGTTCAACGCCCAAAAAACACAAAGTGCCACGTTTTCCAAGAAAGTGAATTCCTCAAATCATCCCATCACAATGTCCGGAAATACCCTTGAACCAAGTCCCTCCATCTCAATTTTGGGAGTCACGGTGTCCAATAATATGTCTTGGCATGACCATGTTGCTAACATCGCAAAGTCGGCAAGCCAGAGGCTAGGTTTTCTGTGGAAAGCTAGAAAGTTTTTTACTCCTGATCAACTGTTGACGACGTACAAGGCTCAAATCCGACCTCTACTGGAGTATTGCTCGCACATTTGGGGTTCAGCACCAAGGCATTCTTTTCGTCTTCTAGATTCCATTCAGAAAAGAGCCATTCGTTTGATAAACAGCTTAACTCTCACAGATACCCTTCACCCTCTAAAACATAGAAGAAGAGTTGCAGACCAGTCATTACTCTACAGATATTTTCATGGCAGATGCTCCAGAGAAATAAAAACTCTTGTACCACCATTGGCCACATTCGGCAGAAAAACTCGGCACGCTGATCAGTCTCACCCATTTACTCTCAAGATTCACACTACCACGAACAATCTTCATCAAGAATCCTTTTTTTACAGGGCTGCTACGGAATGGAATAAGCTTCCAAAATCAGTTTTTCCAGAGAACTATGACCTGCAACTTTTTAAAAAGCGTGTCCACAATCATTTCCTTTCTATAATCCCTTCCCCTTCTAATAGTCATAGTGCGGGCCGTCCGCGGCCCACACGATAGGTCTACCCTTTTTGCGACTATTTTCATAAAAAAAAAAAAAGATTCTCTTATTCCATTGCTGGACTGATCCATCGTGATGGATGAGGGATATAGAATGGGAGACAAGGAAATGAAAATACTTTGTTACGCCGACGACGCAATGCTGATAGCAGAAAACGAAGACGATTTGCAGAGACTCCTTTATCAGTTCTATAAAACAGCAAAAGAACTTGGAATGACAATATTAATCACGAAAACACACGAAAACAAAATGCTTGGCGACCTTTAAGGTCCCGATCAGATGCAAAATGGCCATGAAAAATATTATCATACAACAAGAAATTAAACATAAATACCTTGGGGTAAAAATATCTAGCTATGAAGACATGAGGCGGAGGTAAGAACTTCAGAATTAACGACATCAAGAACAGCGGCATGCCTGAATAACATGATATGAAGTAAGAAATACATAGAAGTTAAAGCAAAATCGCATATCTATAAAACAGCCATAAGACCCATAATAACCAAATTCAGACCGGAAAAATTAAGAGCTAAAAGAATTTTAAATATAGCAAAAATAAAGGAGGTGCTCAGGATGGCGGGAAAGGCGATGATAAACAGACAAAAAAGCGAGGACATCACGTAAATGTGTAAGATAGGTGGTGTCAACGACTGTACACTACATAGGAAAATGAAATGAAACGATCATGTCATCAGAAAAAACGGATACATGTTAAAAAATTGGGATTAAGTGCTTTCCTTTCTTGAAAGGTGATCGGAGTTTATTGGGGTTTATTGGGGTTCAAATATTAAAACTTAAAATTAATAATGGTTATCATGTTATACATTTTTGTAAATATATTTCGCCATTTTTTTATGTAGCTGCTGCTCTTTCAAGTACTTGAAGAAGACGTATTTGTTTGTCTGGCCATATTTCTTACGCCAACTGTTGGATCTTGATAAACTAAATTTAAAATTATATTTTCTGTATATATTGTTCTTGTTGCTCTTGGCCTACCAAAATTTATTTGTTTGTGGTTCACATGCCCAGTTTCTCGGCAACGTCGTTTAAGGGCACTTATTGTATTTTTACTTGGTAAGTTTCTTCTAGAAAACTTTTCTGCATAACGTGTAACAGCTGCACCAAAAATATCTTACCTAAGGTTAATAACATGTCGGTTTATTTAACATTTGAGTACATTTTGATTAACAATATCTAATTTTACAAATAAATTTTTTTCGAAAATCTAAATATTGTTGAGATATCGTCATAACTATCAATAAATGTCAGTTTCCCATGGCAAACTTAAAGAAAATCAAGATATACCAATTAGAATGGATTTTTGTGAAACGTTACAAGAAAGAAAAAACCTTATTCTCAATTTTTTAACATGTATCTGTTTTATCGGTAAGGTCTCATTTAAGCGACAAAAAATTTCTAATTCACGTGATACATATAAATTAATAATAATAATTAATAACTTTTTATTACTTTATACCCGCATCGGTTATTACTTCATAATTTTTAGATTCGCGACTTTATGCCAGTGAGATCTCATTTTATCTGTATCTGGGCCTGGAAATTGTGTATTTGCCTCTTCTTTGGCAAGGCAATCTGCTTTTTCGTTGCACTTTAGTTGTTTAATCAGGTTTTTTTTTTATGAAATTAGTCGCAAAAAGGGTAGACCGTAGATCGTGTGGGCCGCGGACGGCCCGCACTGCGACTATTAGAAGGGGAAAGGATTATAGAAAGGAAATGATCGTGGACACGCTTTTTAAAAAGTTGCAGGTCATAGTTCTTTGGAAAAACTGATTTTTGAAACTTATTCCATTCCGTAGCAGCCCTGTAAAAGAAGGATTCTTGATGAAGATTGGTCCTTGTAGTGTCAAGCTTGAGAGTAAATGTGTGAGACTGATCAGCGTGCCGAGTTCTTTGGCCGAATGTGGCCAATGGTGGTACAAGAGTTTTTATTTCTCTGGAGCATCTGCCATGGAAATATCTGTAGAGCAATTACTGGTCTGCAACTATTGTTCTATGTTCTATGTTTCATCGAGTGTCATGCCAATATTTTTGTGTATTAGCATAAAATAAGCGCTGTTAATTAATTAAATTGGAAGTGGGGACTCCTGTCTGTTGGGAAAATTGATATGCTGTGATTTGCTTTTATTAAAATTGATACGTCATCGTTTAGCCTAGCCTGTAATTTTATTGACAGCGCGTTGAAGCTTATTAGTAGCGTATCTCGTATTAGTTCCAGTTGCCAAAATTAAAGTGTCGTCATCGAAGTGGCAATTTATTTAGGAACACCATAACAGCTGCAACTTTCTTGAAGCTGGAGAATACGTTTTCGTAGCGGACACGAAAACATTGGTTTAAAATATAGGATTCCAGCAAAAAACTGAGTGCTTTTGGTAGGAACTTTTGAAGCTTAAACTTAAGTCCTTTTTGCCACATTTTGTCAAAGTCTTGCGCAACGTTCAAAAAGATAGCTGACCAGACATAATAATTGTTCAGAAACTAATTCAGCCAAGTACATGTTTTCCTAGGCTTGCTTTTATGGATGGGTTTAGATAAAAATCCGTTACTATCTCACTACTGGAGTTGCTGTGAATTATAATAATATAAAAGTCCTGTATCTAAGTGTGTGTACAAAAATCGATTTAAAATTTTACTTTGTTACACTTTGCCGATAACGAGGCGTGCCATCCAGGAGATCGTCTTCATAAAGTTCAGGTTTTAATCAGCTATTTAGTATCTAAGTTTTAAAAAGTTTTTATTCGGAAACGGCATATAGATTAAAATATCGTCACTTTATCAAAGTCAAACGACACAAGTTTGGCATAAAAATGTTTAAGGTATGTGTAAATGGTGAATATACAAATATTATGAAAATATTTTTTTTTACTATTAGTTACTCAGGCAAAGCCAATTAGCCAGACTGCTTTTCTAATTTTCGTCAAAAATTCACACCCGGGAAAAAATAATTGTTAGTTTTTCTAATTCTAATGAAATTTTATTTTTAATTTCAATATTACTTTTTTTCTTTATTTTTTTTTTAATTTTGTTGGAAATCAGTAGATTTTTAAAACTACTCAGTACGGCCCTGACGCCGACAAAAATCAACTAAAAGTCACGCATTCATTACGTGGAAATTAGATTTCGTCTAAACAAAGGGTCCCGTACTATTTATAGATCATCTTGAGAACACGTGCCCTTATTATTCCCTCCAGAACATTCCAATATCGTCGCGCGCATACGATCACGTAATAAAAAACGGATTTGCAAAGCCACCTCTGATTTGGCTTCCCGCTCTCATCCTCTTTCGCTGTCCGAACTTCAAGCAATGCAGAGCACAGCGCTTCGCATACCTTCAGCCGAATTATAACCTCTAGCGTTCAGAGCAATATTTTAAAAAACACCACGTGGTAAAATGCACATAACTATACTCCAGTACATCAAACAAAATCTAGTAACCAGTAAAATCATTCTAAAGATACAGGAGGCCATTTGGTAAAGTTAACAATATATTAAATTGTCACTTATTTCTAAAGGTTAGTTTTACTTTTACAATTTATACCTACAACTTTTGTAAGTTGATGAAGCGCTTTTAATATATTTATGTCTCTAGGAAAAATCAAATTGTTGAAGTAGATGATTTAATGTTTAATGTTTAATCCAAAAACTATTTATTTTTAGCGTTAAAAGCTGTGCATCATGTTAAGAAAGAAACTTGAAATGATAAGCCAGTTTACGTACAAAGACCGACGTGTATATGATATTTCACCCTGTAAATAAATAATGCACCGCAATTTGGAAAATGTAGAAATATTGATTGAAAACGAAATACGATTCATTGTCAGAAATGTTTTGGTATTTTGCTTTTGCATTATCTATTTCTTACAAGCTTACGCTATTCTCACGGATTCAAAGCTAGGTTTTAGCAACACTTCAACGAATTATGGTAATTCCTTACAATGTTACAGAAATAAAACTTACAAATTCATTTCAATAAAACATTCTTTTATAAATTCTCGAAATAAATTTTAAAAGCAGAAAAGAGAATTATCAGAATATTTTTGATATCCTTGACTAAAAGGTTTTTAATATATCACCACTATCGATTTTGATGCTAATTCGTATGTAATAAAAATGAAAACATTTTCACAAGAAAGCTTTCAGCGTCAAGGGAGGACATTACCAATACGTGAGAACGCCTTTTGGGCTAAAAAACTACCGTTTCGTATTTTAAAGGACCATAAAAAATCTTATACAAAAAATCCAGAAAAATTATGTTCTGTTCAAATAACTACGATTATTGTATTATCAGTAAAATATCAGTAAAATAAAAATTGGTATTTCTGTTATATAGCATATTTCACGAATATACGGTGGTTTCGGGTTATCGTTATAAACTCAATAATCATTATTCAACTGTAAATTTAAGAAGTACGAACGTAATATTTTTAAACAAATTTCGTGCGTTACGAATTTTATTTTATAAGGGACTTTTCATTTGGAAATTAAGGGTCACTATTTTTTTTTGTTAGCACGGTTAATTTTGCAACCAAATCTGTTCTTAATGACTTTATTTATTGTACGTAAGGTACAAGTAGGTAAGGTACCGTAATATGTGCCACTCCTCCCAGATGTAGATCTAGAAATGGCATTTAACAATCTTCAACAGTACCTCAACCTACTTCAAAACTGGCTAGAAACATGGAAGATAAAAGTAAACCCCCTCAAATCGACGCAAATAACATTTACCACAAGACGTATCGTATGTCCACAAGTGAGCATGGGCAGTACCACCCCCATACCACTAAAAAGCGAAGTAAAATACTTTGGGCTTCACCTACATCAAAAATTAACATGGAAACGGCACATAAAAGCTAAAAGGTGTCACCTAAAACTAACTGTACTGGCTGATGAACAAAAAATCAAAACTTTCAACTGAAAACGAAATAATTATATACAAGTCAATCCTAAAGCCAATCCGGACAAAAAATTTTTAAACGTTTTAGTCGAAAATAATAAGAATGATAATTGATGCACCGTGGTACGTATCAAATCAAACCATACACAACGACCTCCGAATCCCATACGTGCAAGAAGTAATCAATCTCCATGCCAACAAATACAAGAAGCGCAGTACTGACCACAGAAATTAGCTCATTAGAGAGCTATTCAACCAACCAAACGATAAGAGAAGACTTCGAAGAACATGGCCAGAAGACCTAGCTAGATAGTTCCAGTGAACCATCAGTGGATGGTACCAGACTAGTGATATCAGCGATATACGAGGGCAGTTTGACAAGTTAGTGACTTTTTGAATTTACCGCGCAGTTACTACAAATGCAACAGTGCTGCCGTCAACTATAATCTATCAGTGGGCAACTTTTTAATTTTGAGCAAGCTACGTCGTGCAGTTGGTGTTTGATAACCGTTCAAAGCAGACAACCTCGTGAATTTTTACGAAAATGGAAAAAATTGAATTTCGTGTGCTGATTAAGCATTACTTTTTACGTACAAAATCCATCACTGAAACTAAGGAAAGACTTGATAAATACTACGGGCACTCGGCACCATCAATTTCAATGGTTAAGAAGTGGTTTACAGAGTTGCGTTGTGGTCTTACCAGCACTAGTGACGCCGAACGTCCAGGTCGCCCAAAAGAAGTGATCACGCCGGAAATCGTCGATAAAATCCATGAAATGATATTGGATGATCGGAGAATGAAAGTGCGTGAGTTGGCTCATGCTGTAGGTATCTCAACTGAACGGGTACATAATATTTTACACGAATATTTGGACATGAAAAAACTCTCTGCGAGATGGGTGCCGCGATTGCTCACACTCGACCATAAGCGCAATCGTGTGACCACTTCAAAAGAGTGTTTAGCGATGTTCAGCCTTAATCCGGATGAATTTTTGCGCCGTTTTGTTACTGTGGATGAAACATGGATCCATCACAACACGCCAGAGACCAAGGAACAATCGAAACAGTGGGTTGCTCGGGGTGAACGTGGACCAAAGAAGGCGAAACAGAGTCTGTCAGCCAACAAGGTCATGGCTACAGTTTTTTGGGATGTACGCGGTGTCATTCACATCGATTACCTCAAGAAAGGTAAAACGTTCACCGGCGAATATTATTCAAAGCTTTTAAACAGATTCGACGTTGATTTTAAGCAAAAACGGCCCATACGTGCAAGATGTAATCAATCTCCATGCCAACAAATACAAGAAGCGCAGTACTGACCACAGAAATTAGCTCATTAGAGAGCTATTCAACCAACCAAACGATAAGAGAAGACTTCGAAGAACATGGCCAGAAGACCTAGCTAGATAGTTCCAGTGAACCATCAGTGGATGGTACCAGACTAGTGATATCAGCGATATACGAGGGCAGTTTGACAAGTTAGTGACTTTTTGAATTTACCGCGCAGTTACTACAAATGCAACAGTGCTGCCGTCAACTATAATCTATCAGTGGGCAACTTTTTAATTTTGAGCAAGCTACGTCGTGCAGTTGGTGTTTGATAACCGTTCAAAGCAGACAACCTCGTGAATTTTTACGAAAATGGAAAAAATTGAATTTCGTGTGCTGATTAAGCATTACTTTTTACGTACAAAATCCATCACTGAAACTAAGGAAAGACTTGATAAATACTACGGGCACTCGGCACCATCAATTTCAATGGTTAAGAAGTGGTTTACAGAGTTGCGTTGTGGTCTTACCAGCACTAGTGACGCCGAACGTCCAGGTCGCCCAAAAGAAGTGATCACGCCGGAAATCGTCGATAAAATCCATGAAATGATATTGGATGATCGGAGAATGAAAGTGCGTGAGTTGGCTCATGCTGTAGGTATCTCAACTGAACGGGTACATAATATTTTACACGAATATTTGGACATGAAAAAACTCTCTGCGAGATGGGTGCCGCGATTGCTCACACTCGACCATAAGCGCAATCGTGTGACCACTTCAAAAGAGTGTTTAGCGATGTTCAGCCTTAATCCGGATGAATTTTTGCGCCGTTTTGTTACTGTGGATGAAACATGGATCCATCACAACACGCCAGAGACCAAGGAACAATCGAAACAGTGGGTTGCTCGGGGTGAACGTGGACCAAAGAAGGCGAAACAGAGTCTGTCAGCCAACAAGGTCATGGCTACAGTTTTTTGGGATGTACGCGGTGTCATTCACATCGATTACCTCAAGAAAGGTAAAACGTTCACCGGCGAATATTATTCAAAGCTTTTAAACAGATTCGACGTTGATTTTAAGCAAAAACGGCCCATACGTGCAAGATGTAATCAATCTCCATGCCAACAAATACAAGAAGCGCAGTACTGACCACAGAAATTAGCTCATTAGAGAGCTATTCAACCAACCAAACGATAAGAGAAGACTTCGAAGAACATGGCCAGAAGACCTAGCTGGATAGTTCCAGTGAACCATCAGTGGATGGTACCAGACTAGTGATATCAGCGATATACGAGGGCAGTTTGACAAGTTAGTGACTTTTTGAATTTACCGCGCAGTTACTACAAATGCAACAGTGCTGCCGTCAACTATAATCTATCAGTGGGCAACTTTTTAATTTTGAGCAAGCTACGTCGTGCAGTTGGTGTTTGATAACCGTTCAAAGCAGACAACCTCGTGAATTTTTACGAAAATGGAAAAAATTGAATTTCGTGTGCTGATTAAGCATTACTTTTTACGTACAAAATCCATCACTGAAACTAAGGAAAGACTTGATAAATACTACGGGCACTCGGCACCATCAATTTCAATGGTTAAGAAGTGGTTTACAGAGTTGCGTTGTGGTCTTACCAGCACTAGTGACGCCGAACGTCCAGGTCGCCCAAAAGAAGTGATCACGCCGGAAATCGTCGATAAAATCCATGAAATGATATTGGATGATCGGAGAATGAAAGTGCGTGAGTTGGCTCATGCTGTAGGTATCTCAACTGAACGGGTACATAATATTTTACACGAATATTTGGACATGAAAAAACTCTCTGCGAGATGGGTGCCGCGATTGCTCACACTCGACCATAAGCGCAATCGTGTGACCACTTCAAAAGAGTGTTTAGCGATGTTCAGCCTTAAGCCGGATGAATTTTTGCGCCGTTTTGTTACTGTGGATGAAACATGGATCCATCACAACACGCCAGAGACCAAGGAACAATCGAAACAGTGGGTTGCTCGGGGTGAACGTGGACCAAAGAAGGCGAAACAGAGTCTGTCAGCCAACAAGGTCATGGCTACAGTTTTTTGGGATGTACGCGGTGTCATTCACATCGATTACCTCAAGAAAGGTAAAACGTTCACCGGCGAATATTATTCAAAGCTTTTAAACAGATTCGACGTTGATTTTAAGCAAAAACGGCCCATACGTGCAAGATGTAATCAATCTCCATGCCAACAAATACAAGAAGCGCAGTACTGACCACAGAAATTAGCTCATTAGAGAGCTATTCAATCAACCAAACGATAAGAGAAGACTTCGAAGAACATGGCCAGAAGACCTAGCTGGATAGTTCCAGTGAACCATCAGTGGATGGTACCAGACTAGTGATATCAGCGATATACGAGGGCAGTTTGACAAGTTAGTGACTTTTTGAATTTACCGCGCAGTTACTACAAATGCAACAGTGCTGCCGTCAACTATAATCTATCAGTAGGCAACTTTTTAATTTTGAGCAAGCTACGTCGTGCAGTTGGTGTTTGATAACCGTTCAAAGCAGACAACCTCGTGAATTTTTACGAAAATGGAAAAAATTGAATTTCGTGTGCTGATTAAGCATTACTTTTTACGTACAAAATCCATCACTGAAACTAAGGAAAGACTTGATAAATACTACGGGCACTCGGCACCATCAATTTCAATGGTTAAGAAGTGGTTTACAGAGTTGCGTTGTGGTCTTACCAGCACTAGTGACGCCGAACGTCCAGGTCGCCCAAAAGAAGTGATCACGCCGGAAATCGTCGATAAAATCCATGAAATGATATTGGATGATCGGAGAATGAAAGTGCGTGAGTTGGCTCATGCTGTAGGTATCTCAACTGAACGGGTACATAATATTTTACACGAATATTTGGACATGAAAAAACTCTCTGCGAGATGGGTGCCGCGATTGCTCACACTCGACCATAAGCGCAATCGTGTGACCACTTCAAAAGAGTGTTTAGCGATGTTCAGCCTTAATCCGGATGAATTTTTGCGCCGTTTTGTTACTGTGGATGAAACATGGATCCATCACAACACGCCAGAGACCAAGGAACAATCGAAACAGTGGGTTGCTCGGGGTGAACGTGGACCAAAGAAGGCGAAACAGAGTCTGTCAGCCAACAAGGTCATGGCTACAGTTTTTTGGGATGTACGCGGTGTCATTCACATCGATTACCTCAAGAAAGGTAAAACGTTCACCGGCGAATATTATTCAAAGCTTTTAAACAGATTCGACGTTGATTTTAAGCAAAAACGGCCCATACGTGCAAGATGTAATCAATCTCCATGCCAACAAATACAAGAAGCGCAGTACTGACCACAGAAATTAGCTCATTAGAGAGCTATTCAATCAACCAAACGATAAGAGAAGACTTCGAAGAACATGGCCAGAAGACCTAGCTGGATAGTTCCAGTGAACCATCAGTGGATGGTACCAGACTAGTGATATCAGCGATATACGAGGGCAGTTTGACAAGTTAGTGACTTTTTGAATTTACCGCGCAGTTACTACAAATGCAACAGTGCTGCCGTCAACTATAATCTATCAGTGGGCAACTTTTTAATTTTGAGCAAGCTACGTCGTGCAGTTGGTGTTTGATAACCGTTCAAAGCAGACAACCTCGTGAATTTTTACGAAAATGGAAAAAATTGAATTTCGTGTGCTGATTAAGCATTACTTTTTACGTACAAAATCCATCACTGAAACTAAGGAAAGACTTGATAAATACTACGGGCACTCGGCACCATCAATTTCAATGGTTAAGAAGTGGTTTACAGAGTTGCGTTGTGGTCTTACCAGCACTAGTGACGCCGAACGTCCAGGTCGCCCAAAAGAAGTGATCACGCCGGAAATCGTCGATAAAATCCATGAAATGATATTGGATGATCGGAGAATGAAAGTGCGTGAGTTGGCTCATGCTGTAGGTATCTCAACTGAACGGGTACATAATATTTTACACGAATATTTGGACATGAAAAAACTCTCTGCGAGATGGGTGCCGCGATTGCTCACACTCGACCATAAGCGCAATCGTGTGACCACTTCAAAAGAGTGTTTAGCGATGTTCAGCCTTAATCCGGATGAATTTTTGCGCCGTTTTGTTACTGTGGATGAAACATGGATCCATCACAACACGCCAGAGACCAAGGAACAATCGAAACAGTGGGTTGCTCGGGGTGAACGTGGACCAAAGAAGGCGAAACAGAGTCTGTCAGCCAACAAGGTCATGGCTACAGTTTTTTGGGATGTACGCGGTGTCATTCACATCGATTACCTCAAGAAAGGTAAAACGTTCACCGGCGAATATTATTCAAAGCTTTTAAACAGATTCGACGTTGATTTTAAGCAAAAACGGCCCATACGTGCAAGATGTAATCAATCTCCATGCCAACAAATACAAGAAGCGCAGTACTGACCACAGAAATTAGCTCATTAGAGAGCTATTCAATCAACCAAACGATAAGAGAAGACTTCGAAGAACATGGCCAGAAGACCTAGCTAGATAGTTCCAGTGAACCATCAGTGGATGGTACCAGACTAGTGATATCAGCGATATATATATATATCGTTTACTAATTACTCTGTATAAATGTTTGAGTCCAGTTATGCTTGATGCGTTTTATATTCAGTCCATCTCGTTGGTGGTTGTCCTTTATTTCGGTAATCCTCATGTCTCGGCCTCCATTCAAGGATTTTCTTGGTCCATCTGTCGTCAGTAATTCTTGCAATATGCCCAATTCCATTTTAATGTCGTTATTTTCCTGACGACATCCGCTTCTTATTTCGTTGTTCTGGATTCTATCTTTTGGAGAAATGCCCAAAATGGCTCTCTCCATAGCTCGTTGTGTCACTTGTAATTTATTGATGGATTTTCTTGTCAGAGTAAGTGTTTCCGCTTCGTATGTCATAACAGGCAGGACACACTAACTGAACACTTTTCTCTTTAAACATACCAGAATGTCGGACCATAATACCTCCTTTAGGTTCTCAAAAGCTGCCCAGGTGAGTCCTATTCTTCTTTGAACCTCAACAGTTTGGTTGTCTCGACCCACACGAATTTCATCTCTACATAAAATCATAAGTGTTACATATGACTAAACTCGTATTAAAGAAGAGATTTCAATTATGACTGAATATACAGGGTGATGTATTTAAAAAAACGAAAGTGACTAATAATATCAGAAAAACGGCAAATCCGACAACATTGTAAATGTCAAATCTGGAATCTCCTTATTTTAAAATAGGCTTGTCTCAAATTTTGTACAATTCGGACTAGCAATTTACGAGATAATTGTCCGTTTCCAGACTTTTGGTCCACTCTATAAATTTGGCGATGTCCACTTTTTTCCTTACAGCTTTCACTGACTTTAACATTAAGTCATAAGCCTAATCTAAAACTGAATAACTTGTAATTCTTTAATAACTGCTAAAAGTAAGTCACAAGAACTTTTTTATTTATTTTCATTTTTCACTTCTTTTTCATCACGCCATTTGGCAAAACGATCTTAGGTTTGTTCGGATTTCAAGCACATCAAATACCAGTCAAAAATGTTTCGCAAAAGGCGTTGTTTACAAACAATTTCACAAAATTTTATAAATTATTGCTGTTTTTTTTTATTAATAACGACAGTCGTTGACAAAGCGTTGTCCTATACATGTATAATATTGCATCATTAATATATTCGTGTGCTTACATAACTCGTGCTACGTTTGCAACTCACACACTTATACAGGGTAATTCATTAAGAATGTCCAATATTGTTGATTCTAAACCTCAAAATATTATGATTCTGCCAAACATGCCTTTCACAAATATTGCTAGTTTCTTAGATACCGGGTGTAATATTTTGAAATAGTTTGAAAGTTATTTGACGGGAAGAAGCCAGAGAGTTAGAATTTATGACGTGTTGAGTAGCGAAATGAAGATCGACTGTGGCGTACCTCAAGGTTCTGTGCTGGGACCAACTTTATTCAATATATACATCAATGGAATATTTTCATTAAACAACAATGGAAACAGATGACTGGATGCAGATGACACAGCCATCTTTTATAAAGCCGATAACTGGAATTTACTAAAAATTAAAGCTGAAACGGAATTTCCTGTCATAAAACAGTGGTTGGAAAAAAAGTTGTTAACTGTTAATGTTGATAAAACATGTTACCTTCCATTGTGCTGTAATTCGGTTGGAATGCCTCCATTCGATCTCTTAACGATCTTTACTGAAACACCTTTCCATATACACCAAGAGCGTAAAGTGAAATATTTGGGGATAGTTATTGATATTCATTTAAAATGGAATCTTCATATTAAATATACTGTTAATAAACTGAGGACAATTTTATTCAAATTTAGGAAAACTCAATGGAAATCCTGCCACTGAAGTACTTGAAAACTTTGTACTATTCTCTAGTGGAAAGTCACATTCGCTATGGAATAGCAGTGTGGGGTGGAGCTCTGAATACTCATATTCATGTTATTGAAATTATGCAAAGGCGATTTTTAAAACTGATATTTTGTAAGAACAATAGATATTCTTCTAATAATCTATACTCTGAAACAAAAATGTTAGACACAAGACAATTGTATTTTTATGCACCAGTATTAAATATCACGCAAGCAAACATACAGCATTGCTTCCCTCTCATCAGTATAATACTCGTCAGAGGAATCACTTTATTACACCTCTAATGGTTAGGGTCGTTGCTCAACGCTCATATACTTATTTCGCCCCTAAATTATGCAATAACATACCAAAAATAATTAAATTTATAGTAAATCTTGTCAGTTTCAAAAGAGCATTGAAAAAGCACATCCTTCAAAGCCAAAGAACTGAGATGCTACGACTATTCGATTAAGTGATAAAAAATGTATTGATTCATAATTTTTTAATTTTAATTTCCAACTAGAAATGTGTTGTTTTATTTACGAAGCTTCTACATGCTACATGCCTATTTTGTATCTATTAGACATGTTCTTGTAAACTCTTAACATTATTATTGTTAATTTTTCGTTGTATCATATTATTGTATTGTTCGTCGATCCTTGTATTGTATTGTTATTATCTAAATTTTACACTTTACATTTTTATATTATA